>CM070617.1:67738433-68244962 GCA_036346255.1 Ampelocalamus luodianensis
ACTTCCTGGACACAACCCTCAACTCTGCACCAAAACCATTGGCGAGCAGCCAATACTTGCTTTTGATTGATGAACACATTTTTGGTGATAAAGTTATTTATGGTATTCTATGTAAACTAAATCTGTCAAGGTGAATATGGCCTACAAGAGTTGGGTGGGATTGTTTGTGGGGTATTTAGGATTTATCTAATTGTCATGTCATTCAAAAGTATTATTTCAATATTTAAAGTAATTGGCACAAATACAGTAATGAAAGTAATAAATACATGTATGAAATGTAGGTTCAAAATGATCAAAGAATGCGACTTGCCTTTTTGCACAAAGCCTTTTGGATACTGGTCTTGTCTCGCGTCTTCTGGAGCTTGGTCGTCAAAGTCGTGACCTAACGAGAAACAAAACAATAAAAGAAATCAAATAAAACCAGCTCGACAAGGAATAAGCTGGGAACAACAAGCAAGTAAACAAAAACAAAAAGAAACACAAGTAAAGGTGGTGTGGGATTGTGAAGGTTTATCTGGTGTTTGATTGTACTGAACAGAGTTGAATTTTGGATCCAAGTACAACAAAAATATTGTAAATGGATATAGAATCCTATAGAAAGGTGAAAGGATTTATTGGGAGTTTGGTGTAGCTGATCGGAGTCAAGAATGGGCTTTCTGGGCTTGAGATGGTCAGAATAGGCATCGAGTGTCGAATTAGGGTTTCGAGCGAAAAAGGGTTGGACGATGAATAGTATCATTTTACAATTCATGCCTAGAAATGAGTCCGTGGACAGTAATAGGGTTCACTGTTTTGGGTTTGAAGTGAACAGTAGCTAGGGTTCACTGTTTTCAGACGAAAATGAATAGCACAAACCATTTTTGGGTAATGAACAGTAAAGAGTTTACTGTGCAATGGCCGGTGTTTGGGCTGATTTAAAGGAATAGACAGTGAATAGGTTTTTCTGGGATTTGATGTGGTCAAATTTGAGCGAAAATGGTGTCGGAAAAGGAATAGCACTGTCTTACTATTCGTAAATGAAAACTGGAGGTGATCAGTAATTGGAAATTACTGTTTGGAGCTGGAAAGAATAGCCGCGGACTATTTTTCATGTGATGAACAGTAACAAGGGTTTACTGTGTATATTTCGGATTTGGAACAGTAAAAGAATTTACTATGCGATGAACAGTGCCAGGCCGGTTTTTGGATGAACAGTAAACAAATTACTGTGCAAAGGAACCGTGTTTGGGCTGAAATGAATGAATAGTAAATGGCCAGCCCATTTACTGTGCGGCCCACGGCCCATTTGGCCAGGCCTTAAAGGCCCGTTTCGGCGGCCTGAGCGGCCGCTCGGCAGAGAGCGAGCGGCCTTCGGCTCTGCCGGCCGGCAATGGCAGCGCGGCGCGGCGGAGAGGGTGGTGTGGGGAGCACCACCAAGGTGAGGGGATTCCATTTTGGGGTTTTGGGAGGACAGAGGAGGTGCGGAGATGGGGTGGCGGCGGAGGTGGCGGTCGGCCGGGACAGGGGAGCGGGGCGGCGGCGCTACGGCCATGCTCCGACCAAATCGAGGGGCAAGGGAGCATCAGTGGGGTGGTAGGAACTCGGGAGTGGTGGAGATGGGGCTTGGGGATGGCTGTGGCGTGCTGGCGACGGTGGCCGTGAGAAGGGCGGCGATGGAGCTCGGTGCCGGCGATCTCCGACGGGTTTGGGAGGTGGGGAAGGTGGGGTAAAGAAGCGGGGAAGGGAGGCGAAGCTTATAGTGGGCTCAATTTGGAGCTTGGGTGGTCGGGGGTGGCGAATTTGGCGTCGGCTCGTCGGAGAAGAAGAATAGTGGGGGCCGCGATTCTTCAAAATTCGGCCGGCGCTCGGAGAGAAGGAGCAAGGGGAGGTGGTGGAGGGGGGAAGGCGATGAAGGCTGCTCTAGGGGGCCTCTTATAGGGCGAGGTTGAGGCGGTGGGAGCGAGGAATGCGCGTGGCGGCAAAGTGGCGATGGCGGCGGCACGTGCGTGGGAGGAGGCGGCGCGCGGGAGAGAGGTGGCAGGTGTGGTGGCGGCGAAGGCGATGAAGACTCGGGCGCGGTGCGTGGCACGGGGGATGGCGCGGTGATGGCAGCTGACGGGGGCGGCGCCGAAGGGGGTGGCGGCGGCGTGAGGAGGAAGGAGGAAGAGACGCCCGGGAAGAAGGCGCCTTCGGGCAAAGAAAACGGAAATTCCCGAAATGGAAAGCGGAATGGAGAGGAAACTTGCCGAATTGGGCAAGTTTTTGAATTCAACCGAATGACTTCAAAGAAATTTTGAAATCCAATTTTTTGGGTTATTTCAATCTACCCCCCTTAAAAAGAATCTCGTCCCCGAGATTCACTCAAAGCCAGGGGACAGATTGGAAAATTACACTGCATTTTCGATTCCTTTTTCCATGCTGGTTTCATAGTAACTGAAACGGTGACTCCTGGATTAAATAGGTCCAATGCTTATCTTGCATGAAGTAAACACATACCTGCAATACTAGTTGTGGCTTCTGCAGGTTCATTGGTAGTGACATAATTGATTTTGCCCTGACTTGATCCTGCTGTTGGTCTTCCTTCTCCTGAAACTTGTTCTAGTCTTCTTAACCGTTCTTTGGATCGTAGCACACCTCCTTTGTTAACTTGCATTGTTGGTGGCGTCTTGTTGATCTGTAGTTGATTTTTCACCTGAGCTTTGGCTGCTTCCGCTGACATACCTTTTGCTTTAGCCTTGGCTTTCTCTGATGGCATACTCTTGAAGGGGCACTGACCTCTGAAATGGCCTGGTTGCTCACAATGATAGCAGTTTAATGGTCTTTGTAGGCAATCTTTCTGGTAGTGATTTTCTCCACAAGTGTAACACTGAACGGTGGCTGGCTGATTCGTATTGTTTGGTGGTCTGGGAATTGGATTAATAATTGGTATCTGCTGAGATTGTATTGGCGATGCTATCATCATTCTTTTTCTGGGTGCAATTGGTTGAGGTGCCATCTGTATTGCTCTTCTTTTTCTGATTTCTTGTAATTCTGTTCTGGCTTCTTCTGATGGGACACTCCTCAAAGGGCACTGACCTTTGAAATGGCCCAGTCATCCACAATGGTAACAGTTTATTGATTCCTCCCAACGTTTCTTCTGATAGCGAGTCCCATATCTAAGACTTCGAACTGTGGTAGGTTGACTCATGTAGTATTGCGATCTTGGAATTGGATTGGTAGGTAGCTTTTGCTGAGTTTGTAATGGTGGTGCTACCATTATCCTCATTTGATTTTCTTCTACTTGATATTTGTTCCTTTCCTTTAGGGTCATTAATTCCGTGGGGCTTGGCTGATACTCCTTCGTGCTAGTCTCGCTTGGGTAGTTGATACCGGTCCTGGTTCCAAACATCTTGGGAATGTATTTTTGCAGCGATTTTGACCAAATACAGATAGGTGAGTAAGATCCAGATTTAAGGTAAGTGGAGGAGGATTAAGGTAAGGTTCAAGATGAAAAGAAGGAATTGAATTTTGACAAGGATGGTATACAGATACTAATAGAAAAACAAATTATCAATAACATAGCTCGATTATTTATACGAGTTGTATACGCACTACTTAGAGTACATAATACAACTTGTGTTACAACCAAAAGATCGTCTAATTAGGGTTTACTCTATTTAACACTACTCTAGCGTGTTCTAAACTCTGCTTCTCCTATACTGCAACTTGTGGCGAAGAGTTGAAATTAGGTGAGAAAGAGATAAATCTTTTATAAAACAAATCAGGGTTTTGTAAATCTAAGTTTAGATAAGATAGCAATAGAAGGGAAAAGACAGCAATAATACTTATGTTTTTGTTTTCGGAAATTCTTTTATACTTTTTCAAATTAAGATTTTTGAAAGTCTTCACTTCCTAAATCCTAAAACAACTTCAGGTCTCAACTTACGGTCAAGCTATGCTCTGATACCACTCTGTGACGACCCCGATTCTCGGGACCGTTAAACCCGCGAACCGCCCGGGATATGCGATTCTGAAGCAAATAGTATCTCAAGCAAGCTTAGATTGCAACAAAAACCAGACTTTTATTAAACAAGATAAAAGCTTATGGCTAGTTTTGACGACACGGGCATCCAAGCCCAAAGTTAATATAATACAAGACAAAGAACTTCAAACCACAGTGCGCTTGAGCGTAGCGAGACCTAATAATGATAGTCGTTGCCTTGGAGGTCCACCAAAATCCTGCTCACAAGGATCCTTTGCACTTTCCCAAGTTTCTTACGTAGATGTTTGCAAATTGCAAGAATGAGTACTACCACTGTACTCAACAAGCCGCATGGAAATGCTAAATAATTACATGCAAGGAGTTCAATGGATGGTTAGGGTTTACCATACATGGCATATGTGGATGCACTTTGCATTTAAAACACTTTTATAAAACAGGAAAACAATAATAAGTAATAGCACCAGGGGGTTTATCAACAACCTCGATCACCAACTTAACATCTCAAAACTCTACTTATGCCTTTGTACTGGAATCACCCATTGACACAGCTTCTTTAACCGGAAGCACGACGTATTCGAATACCTTTGATTATTCACTCTGCAGAGTTGCCCAACTTTACCCACAAGATATCTCAAGCTCGTACTGTCAAGCTATTAACACGCAACACGTTAGCGTGCGACTGAGTTGAGATAACAAAGCCTTTTCACTGCTCCACCTTTCTAGCCTCTACTCGATAGGTTCTTACTCCATACAGCTCGGGAGACCACTAACCGTTAGTGGAATCCGCACTCCGAGGCTGATGGGCCCATACCGCATGTGTGTCGACTACCGAGTGTCCACTTCCGGTCCACTCCTGTCACACCCCAGTTCCGCGCTGCTCTATCATACAAGAGCACACGCCTTTCCATGTAGATATTCAATCGGAAGAGCAGTGTACTTTAGCCAGGGAGTAATGACCACGCTTGTGGTTGAGCGGTTTCTATGTCTGTAACTTTGGCACAAGGTTCTTGTCCTTACCTGTCTAACAGTGAAGCGATGGACCAACACCAACACGTGGCTGTCCATCCTCCAGGCCTCACTTTAGACCATCTTTTACCAAGTCTATTGGGTTGCCCAACTTCCTGGACACAACCCTCAACTCTGCACCAAAACCATTGGCGAGCAGCCAATACTTGCTTTTGATTGATGAACACATTTTTGGTGATAAAGTTATTTATAGTATTCTATGTAAACTAAATCTGTCAAGGTGAATATGGCCTACAAGAGTTGGGTGGGATTGTTTGTGGGGTATTTAGGATTTATCTAATTGTCATGTCATTCAAAAGTATTATTTCAATATTTAAAGTAATTGGCACAAATCTGATAATGAAAGTAATAAATACATGTATGAAATGTAGGTTCAAAATGATCAAAGAATGCGACTTGCCTTCTTGCACAAAGCCTTTTGGATACTGGTCTTGTCTCGCGTCTTCTGGAGCTTGGTCGTCAAAGTTGTGACCTAACGAGAAACAAAACAATAAAACAAATCAAATAAAATCCGGCTCGACAAGGAATAAGCTGGGAACAACAAGCAAGTAAACAAAAACAAAAAGAAACACAAGTAAAGGTGGTGTCGGATTGTGAAGGTTTATCTGGTGTTTGATTGTACTGAACAGAGTTGAATTTTGGATCCAAGTACAACAAAAATATTGTAAATAGATATAGAATCCTATAGAAAGGTGAAAGGATTTATTGGGAGTTTGGTGTAGCTGATCGGAGTCAAGAATGGGCTTTCTGGGCTTGAGATGGTCAGAATAGGCATCGAGTGTCGAATTAGGGTTTCGAGCGAAAAAGGGTTGGACGATGAATAGTATCATTTTACAATTCATGCCTAGAAATGAGTCCGTGGACAGTAATAGGGTTCACTGTTTTGGGTTTGAAGTGAACAGTAGCTAGGGTTCACTGTTTTCAGACGAAAATGAATAGCACAAACCATTTTCGGGTAATGAACAGTAAAGAGTTTACTGTGCAATGGCCGGTGTTTGGGCTGATTTAAAGGAATAGACAGTGAATGGGTTTTTCTGGGATTTGATGTGGTCAAATTTGACATGCAATGTCAAATTTGGATTTTGAGCGAAAATGGTGTCGGAAAAGGAATAGCACTGTCTTACTATTCGTAAATGAAAACTGGAGGTGATCAGTAATTGGAAATTACTGTTTGGAGCTGGAAAGAATAGCCGCGGACTATTTTTCATGTGATGAACAGTAACAAGGGTTTACTGTGTATTTTTGGATGCAGAACAGTAAAAGAATTTACTATCGATGAAGCGATTGCGGGCGGTTTTGGATGAACGATAAACAAATTCTTGTGCAAAGGGCGATGTTTGGCTGAAATGAATGAATAGTAAATGGCCAGCCCATTTACTGTGCGGCCCACGGCCCATTTGGCCAGGCCTTAAAGGCCCGTTCGGGCGGCCTTGAGCAGCGCTCGGCTCTGCCCGAGCCGGCGGTTGCGGCGGCGGCGGTGGCCGGCGGCAGGAGTGGGTGGTGTGGGGAGCACCACCAAGGTGAGGGGATTCCATTTTGGGGTTTTGGGAGGACAGAGGAGGTGCGGAGATGGGGTGGCTGTAACACCCTGGCCAAACAGAAGCCAAGATGCCACCTAAATATTCTAACAATCTACACAATGCGGAAGAATAAGAAATAATTATATCAACCAACTGACAGCATTAATATAAACAAGATATGGTGAAGGTATCCTTCCTTCACCTTCTAAGTTATTTAATACTGAGAATCATTAAAGAAGGTTCACATGCAGTAATAAATCAACATCGTAGTGGAGAAGGTATCCTTCCTTCTCCAATTATAGTTTAATTATTACAGTTCAGCATTAACGAATGAAATATTGAACTAGAATTTAGTCTTGAACATGAATTTGATGTTGTAGACAAGTAGTGTGTGTCTACTCCCTCCCAAGAGAATCTCATCAGCGATCACCTAGAAATAGATAAACAACGCAAGGTGAGTCCATGACTCAGCAAGTACAATGATTAAAAACACATTTATCAATACGAATAAGACCTACTCGGCCTCGGCATTGATCATAACACAAATGAGTACTTATGATGACATGAAATGAATGCTTAAAAATCAAGGGAATGGACTGCACACACACATATCGGTATAGTCGGTGAACACCGTCGGTGTTCACTCAAGCCCGCATCTTAACAAAAATACGGATCCACTTCCCGTATGAAGAACGTTTCATACGGGTGTCCAACATTGCCCATCTTGGAATTAATGGGTCTTACTCAACCATCTGGAATTGATGGTCTCCCTCATCCACTCCGTGGGCGGCAAATGATAATGAATGCATGAAACAACTTATTGAATATAACATTACCATCATTTCTATTCATGAATTCAACATAGAGACAAAGCATGGATATTTCACTTCATACTACACAAGAGTTACCACAGCACGCTCATATCAATAACCACAATGCACAAACATTTAGATCAACAATGTACTTGCCTTCGCGTTGAGGCAGCGTTAGCGGAGCGATGGCGTTCCTAAACTCGAAGCTCCGCGCCTAACCAATGAAATAAATTCAATAAGAACACCAACAATACTCATTTCTACTAACGACGTTATACATTGCTTCACGACGACTCTAGTCAATAATACAAAGCTTAAACTAGAATCAATGTTTTCAGCTTTAAAACTGTCCCTGGACAGCAGCACGAGAATTAACGTATCTCAATGTCAGGAAGTCAAAAAGTGTTAAACCCAATTTCTATAGCTTCTTAACTGACTAATCTACAATACTCTAGTTGACGAGATAAACCAATTTGGCCAATTTAATAGGTTAATAATCGTTTGAACTTTCTGTCCAGAATCTGTCCACAGAACGAACAGCAGAAATAAAAAGATCATAACTTTTATTAGGTAGCTCCAAATTGAACGTTCTTTACCAATCTGAAAAGGTCATCGAATCCTCTACAATAACCTAGTTGGGTGAACTTTCAGTTTCAACCAATTTCCCTTTCAAAATTTAGGAAATAGCCAGACAGTTTATTCTCGTCAGGATTCTGGCAGCAGCTACTAAAACGTCCATAACTTTTGACTCAGACCTCGGAATCACGTAAACTTGGTGGCCACTGAAACTTAAGAACGAGGCCTACAAAACTCTAGGAGACCAAAATCTCTAATTCTGCCTCTAAGAACATGAAACAGGGCCCGAAACAATCTGGACAGAACCAGTCTTTAAACGCAGCGAGTCTGCCTAAACAATTATGAATCCAAATCGCTTCTACCAACAAACAAACAATGAGATTCGGCATCGTTACCCTTGCTGCAACCAGGGAGTAGGTAGAAGAATCACGGAGAAGACGATCTCCCTCCTTCTCACCTCTTTTGCCCCAAACAAGCTGTTGTCCTCCTCAACTCCTTGCATGGCCGGCGCGGGGAAGGTCAGAAGGCAGGTTGGGAGGCAAACCAGCGAGGAGCCAGCAACTAGGGAGGTTGGGGCGGCTCCTAGGGGCAGGGCGTGAGGGGAGAGAGGAGGATGGGAGGCGCGCCAAAGGGAAAAGGGGGCTCGGCCAAGGGGAAGAAAAGGTGGTTAGGGTTTGGAGGCGCATGGGCCGGGCCCAAGACGGAGGTTTTGGCGGCCTCTGGCAAGGATGGCTCGGCCGAGGCTAAACCATGGCTGCTCCAAAAGCGGAAAAAGAACTCGCAACTTTTCCCCGATTCAACTCCCTCTAAACGAAACTCGGAGTATTACAGTGGCGGCGGAGGTGGCGGTCGGCCGGGACAGGGGAGCGGGGCGGCGGCGCTACGGCCATGCTCCGACCAAATGGAGGGGCAAGGGAGCATCAGTGGGGTGGTAGGAACTCGGGAGTGGTGGAGATGGGGCTTGGGGATGGTCGTGGCGTCGGGCGGCGCGGTGGTCGTGAGAAGCGGCGGTGGAGCTCGGTGCCGACGATCTCCGGCGGGTTTGGGAGGTGGGGAAGGTGGGGAAAAGAAGCGGGGAAGGGAGGCGAAGCTTACAGTGGGCTCAATTTGGAGCTTGGGTGGTCGGGGGTGGCGAATTTGGCGTCGGCTCGTCGGAGAAGAAGAATAGTGGCGGCGGCGATTCTTCAAAATTCGTTCGGCGCTCGGAGAGGAGCAAGGGGAGGTGGTGGAGGGGGAAAGGCGATGAAGGCTGCTCTAGGGGGCCTCTTATAGGGCGAGGTTGAGGCGGTGGGGCGAGGGAATGCCGCGGCGGCGGCGATGCGGCGGCACGCGTGCAGCGGCGAGGAGGAGCGGCGGCGCGGGAGAGGTGGCAGGGTGAGGTGGCGGCGGCGAAGGCAGTAGAAGACTCTGGACGCAGTGCGTGGCACGGGGGATGGCGCGGTGACGACAGCTGACGGGGGCGGCGCCGAAGGGGGTGGCGGCGGCGTGAGGAAGAAGGAGGAAGAGACGCCCGGGAAGAAGGCGCCTTCGGGCAAAGAAAACGGAAATTCCCGAAATGGAAAGCGGAATGGAGAGGAAACTTGCCGAATTGGGCAAGTTTTTGAATTCAACCGAATGACATCAAAGAAATTTTGAAATCCAAATTTTTGGGTTATTTCAAACTTGATAAGGAGCTGTAAAGGTGTTTTGATTAGTTAAATGTTTAGATAGTTTTTTGGGGTACTTGAGCTGTACAAGTATTAAAAAACTTTTGTTTGCATTAGTCGGTTAGAGTCTTAGTCGGTTCATAGTGCATATAAATCAAGATGCACTACATGTATAGCTATAATCTTTAAGCTTCAGATGTGTGTAAGCTTGAGACTTCGTATGTATGTGTGTAGTATCATGTAGTTGAATGAACTACAAAGTTCAGTGAAAACTACTCCTTTTGTCTCCTTGCTTTCTTTGGGTGTCCAAATCTAACACACTGCAAGCCAAGGAGGAACGCCGCGCGAGCTCTGCGCCGGCCGCCGTGCACTGCTCGATGTTCAGGCTGGCCCTAAGCTCCCCTTCCCCCGTCGTGCGTGTCACATCGTGTTCCAAGGCAAGAGGATCCAATACCATCATTCCATTTCATCATTACACCGCTGGAGCAACGCACGCCGCCGTCTTCCTCGGTTCCAGCCGGAAGCCACCATTTCCGCCACCGCACTTCCTCCGGCGAACCCTGCGACAATTCCTTGCTGATGGAGTACCCTGGGCCTCACTCACGCTTTCCCCACCACCCACCAGAGCTCTTCCTCACCGTAGCACCGCCCCCACAATGACCCTGTCGCGCCACCGCCGGCTCCCATCACCAGCTCTCCTCCGGCCTCCTTGTCCCCGATTGACTGCATAGGTGAGTTTCCCTCACCTCTCTCTAGCTCGTGCTCCCCCTAACTCCTCCCCTCTCCCTCTCCCTCTCCGGCACCGTCGCCATGTTTCCCCCCAAGGCTGGCCGCCGTGCTCCCTCTCTCGGCCGCCACCGTTTGCCTCAAGCCGCTCCACCACCACCCATGAGACCACCTTTCCATACCCAACCCATTTTTGCCATTTCTGGCCGCCACCAGTCCCCCTCGCCGGCGACGAACCCTGCCCGAGCTGCCTCTGGTCATCCTTTGTTTTCTCTGTGTTGGCATGTGACCGGTTGGGTCCCTTTGCGGGTCTTGTCTCTGCTCCCTCTAGTGACTCTCCCTCTGTTTATGTGTGAGTGTATGACAGTAGATTCCTTGGATTAGGTTAGTAGTGAATTGTTCAATATTGTAAATGAGTATATATACATTTTGATTAAGATAGTTAGTGAATAATGTAAGTAATTAGCCAAAGTCATTAGTAGGTTAGTGTGAGGACCCGGGGTATTTAACTCGTAATACTTAACCTCCAATTGGTTCTAGTATTATCAATCAAATATACTAAACCTCGATGGACATGTACTTCCCAGAATTACAGCACATATACATCTTTACAAAATCATGCATCATTTCTATACAGCACATAATACCAAGTCTAGCAAAAGACATACAATATATAGAGTTATTACAAAAGAGCCGACCGGCCAAATGACATCACGGTAACATATAACAGCGGAAGTAAAAGCGTCATAAGATGGCTATAAACAAAAACCAACCGGTTAGCCATAACCCACAAGGCAACTGACCAGGCCGCCAAGCTAGTCGCATGATCCGCTGCAAAACTCACAGAAGTCGATCCCTTGGGGATCCACTTCCTCCTCTGCAACAACAAAACAATTCAGTTGAGTACAAAAAATGTACTCGCAAAACTTACGAGTAACAGGCTTATACATAGTTACATGAAAGCTGAAACAAGGGAGATGGTCATATGGTTAATTAGACGTATAAAACAATTTTCATTTGCAATAATGTAATAGATTGAAGGCAATTTGTTAAATCTGTTTTTAATCATTGAAATAACAACGAGGTAGCCATAAATATCATAAGAAACCACCTAAAGGTGACTAACCCAATAGCCACCACAACATAGCACGAATCCCTGATTCGTACCACCCATCAAGTTTTAGTGAAAAGATTGTAGTCTAATTCTTGCGGGAAATAACCAAGTGTGTCCATAACCTAGGACGAGGCTATTCAAATAGGTTTAACCCTACAGGGGGTGTACCAATGTACCCACACTTCAGCAACTCAAATTGTACATGTTCTCCATCATAAAACCCAACTCAACCAAGAACCACTAGAGCACTTCTCAACTCAAGAGAACATTCTTTTCTCAGATGTTCTTTAAGAAATGAACCCTTTTCCAAATCATAGGTTTCCAGAACTATCACACTAACTCCTTCCTCTTAACCGACAATCCAAAATGATCCTCAAACCAAAAAGGACAACCATACTTATTTAGGGGGACTATACTAATCCACAAAAGGACTCTCCAGTCCACTCCTATACCAAGGGTATTGTCTTGACAAAAAAAATTCTAACACCTCAATAAAGATATTTTCACCCACAACCCCATTATCTCATTCTGTTAAAGATAATCAACTTCAAATTCTCAGCACATATACTTCTTTACTTTACCCAAAGTATTCTATCAAAGATCAACATACTATTCAAAATTCACTTATATTCATCTACTTCTACACATAATATTGGGTCTCCAAGGTCCTAGCATAACATGCGAAGCCCAAAATCAACTTCCAACTCACCTACCATGAATTTCTGGTATAATCGATAGGAAATCCTCAAATTCGTTTACTAAAATTTCACACAGCTCAACTATAACCTCAGTCAGTAATATTAATATTCCTCACTAATCAAGTAACTGCCCCAAGGCGGTTTATTTCACCAATCTTAGACTTTCTCTAATCCACACCAATCCAATTCAGTTACACAACCACAATATATACGTTCGCAAAACCATAACTGATTGACCAAGATTCAAACATACTCAATTCCTAACGTCAATAAGTAAATATATATTCTTGACCAAGTTATCTTTAGAGATAGTCTAACTCCCACAAGGTTACTCATGAGGCCAAATCATACTTGACAATAAATCAACAATTCTTGACATCCCACTAATTAGCACGACGCTTTGGTTTATCCACACTGCTACTTTCATTAAACTTCACTATCATAACTCTTCTACACAACTTTTCTAAGTATCCAATTGTGATACTCTAATAATTTATCCAGAGTCCATACTTTCGATAATCCCAACATCCCAACATTGACAAAGGTTCTTGGATCATAATTCGTCATAGGTTTCACTAGTCATAACACTAATCAGTTGTATTCCAATGACAAACATTCCATAGAATTCTCTCAAAGAAGTTGTAGGTCGAAACCAATTCACCTTCTACTGTTCTTCACATAGACTGGTTCCCCAAATCTCACCACTACCATAAACCACCACCAACCAGTCACTATATTACACTCTATGAGAATTGGCAACACAAGAAGGTTAAATCCTTTCTCAAAAGGGAAGAAACAAACAAATACAAATTTCAGTACACAAGAAAACTTCGCTCATCGGAGTGAGCACGAGACCAAGAGAAACAGTCAAATAGTAATGATCTCAGGAAACAAAACACGAGTCTACAGTCGAGGGCACATGTCCCACGAGAAGGAATTTTTTTTAACCTTCACAAATCATAATAACCATTGCTATGGGAACCCAAGAAACTATTAAGATGTAATGACAAAAAAATTGCATATTACAATTCTTAACTCCAACCTCAAATACTTATGCTACTCATTTTCTTTCAACAAATAGAGCAATTTTCTTTGATTACATCATTACTTGCCAACCCAATTAGGAAGTGCCTTTACAACCAAATGACATTAATTACATAAGAACCAAATAGAACCTTACAATACGTCACATTGCTCAAACTAATATCATCTACTACATAAATCATGAACTCTCAAAGAATCACGAATGCAAAATTCCATACATTTCATTTATCTGATATTACGAAAATCAATCAACTTACTTTCTCTCTAGAAGAATCATCACCACTCCAACGCGTCACAATCTCTTGTAGACCATGTTACATCAAGAATAATTCACTCTTAACAATGTTCGTTAACGTCAACTCTCTCTTTATAAAGTCCCCAAAGGCTTACCAAATTGTTACATATCCCTTTATCATCTCATCCTTAATTGAGTGTATATCAAATTCTTACACCCTCACTATAACAACCACCATATTTTAGAAGGAACCTACTACACAATTTACAAGGTTACACCAAAACCCTTTCATCAAAGACATACTATTATCCGACAATTTCACCATCAAGCAAACACATGTCACCCATTAAATTCCATCATAAACCTTTACAAAAGAAACATAGCATATTATTTCATAACATTTTTGTTATCTCAATAAGATTACAACAGTCAACCTGTTCTAGAGTATATCTAATACACCAACTGCACTATCGGAGCAAGACCTCTTTTAACAAGGGCATGCAGCCACAATACATCCTCGTGAAACACTCGTGAATAAATCACTTTCAAATTTCAACCCTTCACCTATTCGGAATGCTCACACTTATTTAGTACACACTAATTCCAATCTAGAGGTTATTATAAACTATTGATGACTATTCAATCATGGACGAATTGATGGTCCTGTATCTATTTGTACTCCCACGAGCATAAATAAGATCATCAAATAGCCAAATAAAGAAAATTTCTATATTAATATCTACCAAGACGACAATCGAACACATCTTATATCTCTCTTCCTGCACAGTTAGATTAATCCATTGAGATCAAATAATCTAACAAGTTTAGCAAACTAAACAACTCTAGGGGTCAACCACTCCGTCAATGTTCCACACTTCTTAATAACTCTATTGTTTCCAATTAAGTGTGGTCATACTCCTGATCATAGTTCATCAAGAACTACTAAAGGACAACATCAACTTAATTGATTTCACTCCCAAGGATACCCATTAGGATTTATTATGCACTACGCCACAGATCCACCTTGATAACTCATATCATCTCCATCAATTTCTTTAATCATAACCTCTATCTTAACTACGAGAAGACATCGCTAAAGGATTTAATAGTTTCTTTCATAAAAGAGAACCATTCAACTTCAACACTCAAAATACCCAAAGGTGTTACATTGAGTCAAAGCTTCCACACACTAAAAAAACTTGCAAAACGGAACTTTCATTATCCACATCATCAAGCAAAATAAATGGGTCATGTTTTCCAATAAGAAAGACAAAACTCCAATACAAAGGTCAAACTTGACAACTAACCAAGTCCACCAGCCATAAGAATAAGGGACAAATTAAGCCAATAGAAACACATCAACCTTTCTCAAAAGAACCCATCAACTGCAATGAACTACTGAGCCAAGAAAAAATTCATCAACCACAACTGGACAAGAGTTGACCAAATTCAAATTCAAGGAAGCGAATAACTTTTCAAAAGATACTCATTATCAACGCCTGTACTAAGGTATCCGAGGTAACCACTTCACTATTCTCTTACCACGAACAGTGGTGTAACATGGTGAAGCCCAGGGCCACAACCACGACCTCAACCTATCAACATACGCTACCATCACTCATAATAATCATAGAATCATATTAGAGGTATATAAGATCATCTCATAACAGGAATAACCAATACAATATAACAGAAGCGTAAATGCAATGCTTGACCCATCCCACCCTACTGTGAACCAGTGTGTTAGGTTTTTAAGTACATTAATCATTACAAAATTTTAGCAAATTAAGTTGCCTAAGTTGTTAATCCATTCACCACGCACCACTGACCAGCTCGATACCAATCAGAACACCCTGACCGACATGAGCCTGGAATGCTACCGAGCTAACCTTAAATAATTCTAAACCAAGGCAATTTTAGTAAATTTCGGCAGAACCTCCCTTGTAAAGTTAGCTACACGGGGGTTCCAACATACAGATAATTCATAAATAACTAAACCAACATCCAGAGACATCAACAGATATTCAAAACAAGCTAAGCAACCAGCAAAACCAAAGAAGTATGAAGTACCACTACTCATCATTATTACACTTAACCCATTGCATGAGACATAAACATAACAAAACCTTTAAGCAACTCGCTCATTTATTAAAGCATGGTCTGAAGTTTATTCAACTTTATTTGGTTCATGGTGGTGTGTGTGACTATCAATCTACTCCCTCCCATGCATGTCGTTCTTGGATCGGGTACCTAAAATAACAATAAAATCAAGGGTGAGCCCATAGACTCAGCAAGTAGAAAATAAAGGCATACCACAAAAGTTATAACATCAGCATCCATAGCCAAAAACGCACCAATAAAACATCTCACATGCAAATGCAATGCTCAAGGATCCTTTCTCTTTATCTCTTTTTGCATTTTACCGGTAATGCAAAGTATGCAACCGTCGCTGCATACCCATGCCTGTGCTCGTAAGCACAGGGACCAATTGCCAATTACTCCGCAAGTAATGGGGACCTCAAGCCCACACTCCACGAGTGTGGGGATCTCAAGCCCGTCACATTCATGACGGGGATCTCAAAGGAAAACATACTTGGTCACCACGTGACCAAGCCTCAACATGATCTCAATATGCACATGCTCATCTTCTATTCATCATCAATTTACCACAAGACGACAACATCATACAACAATAGAGCATAGACATACTTGGAGCAACCACCATTCTTAAAACAACCATCATGCAAGCAATCTTGCTACGCTATCAAATATCGAAAAGCACACAGACATGGCCAATCAATCGCACCCAAATATCAAACAATGCACTTGCCTTAACCGTGTGAGAACTAAGGACGTGAAGATGGTGCTGCCTCCGGTACCAGTCCCCCACCTAATTCAATTAAGAACATAAACTAAGACCACAGTAATGAACCACATGAATTATAAAAGCAAATACAAACTAGCAATAGCTTGCAACGCGACCCCGACTCTAATTTCCTAAATACTGATCTGTGCCCTCTGTAAACCATCATGTTCTAAAATTCATATCTTTTCTTACAGGGGTCCAAATTAGGTGTTCTTGGACTTCATTGAAAGGTATCAAATTCCCCAACTAAACCTAGTTGGTGATCCTCTCTGATTCGGCCATCTAATATCCTTTGTAAGCTAATTAACAAAACATCGATTTCACGTCATGCCCTCTGGACAGAACACTAAAACGATCATAACTTTCAACTCGTTTATCCAAATTTTGTGTTCTTGTGCTTATCTCCTGTTAAAACACTTTTCTAATTGGTCCTCCTCTCTAATTTAATTATTCTCTCGAATAATCATTCGAATAAATTTTGGGATATTACACTAGCGGTAGCTAGGACCTAACTTCCTGCTAGTGGTAGTGCTAGTAACCAAGATAATAGGGTCGATCACTACATGAGGTCTTGCATTGTAGTGATCTATTTAACTAGAAGTAGTCGTTTAGTTAACTAAGGACAGTCGAGAGCAAGTTTAATAATGAGCCCTATTAAGCTATGATTAACTCAATGCCAAGCGGACCCGCCAGTTAGTTGGTTAGCAAAACCTAACTGGTAGAGTTGTTGTTAACAAATAAATTAAATTACATTTATATTTTCAGTGGTTAATTTTAGGTGACTGATTTATATAATTAAATGTCAAATAGTTTGTCATTGGCAATGGACCCAATCCCTTTTAAGTGATTATCTTAGTATTGTTAGTCTAGAGCTAATGGAGGGCTAATTGAGAATGGTCAGTGGGCTGTAGACATCACTAAGGGTGTAAGGCTGATGTCTAGCCAATGTTTGAAAATTAATTCCAACTAAGGCTCATAGAATTTTCTTGATAAATATAAAATCATAAAAGAAATCCTTAAGCAAACCAGGTTCCATGTATCGGTGAGACTTATATTTACCTAGAGCGAATCCTCGCACCTACACGTAGGTCTCACCTGACTCTCATAGAACTTCCTCGGTAAATAGGAAGTAAAATTAAAAGAATCATTAGAGTAGCGGTGGTATGTTCCCTAGTGGATAATAGAAATTCATCCACCAGGCATCGCCTAGGCTCTAGCCACCATCCACCCCTATCCGTTCCCAATGATTGGACAATTCGTGATCCGAAGGTGGATTAGAGGATCCTACCAAACTGGGTGATCGCTCCCATCTAGGTAACCATTAAAGAATGTCCCTACAGATATTCTCTCCATCCTGTAGGCTTGCATGAGCCGACTTTTCGAGAGCCTAATCCCTCTCACCCTAACTCTCGATCAATCGGTTACCTAAACTTATGTCTGATTGTCAACCAAAACTGTACTACTAGGCCAAACAAATACAATGAGGATTTATCTACTTTTGTCTACAGTATTTCATTCATCAACTTCTTTGGTTATACTCCATCTGAAGTATTTTCTTCACGAACTCCTTGATAATATTTCATCTGTAGTATTTCCTTCAGCAACTCCAGATGAGTATATTTTGGTCTCATCTGAAGCACTCCCTTCTTTCAAGATGCCGATAAGTATGTTTAGTTTGGTTCAAAGTGTTTTCATTTGATTCGAATGTATTTGGATTTATTTGATTTCATTTGAATGCTTTCGGACGCTCTTGGACTTAATCGTATTCTGCGTAGTTAGAATATGAAGATATAATGGATCAGCAACCCCAACAAGGACCAGGCCAAGATCAAGATTACAAGGACATTGAACAGGATGATTATCAACATGTTGAATGTGATGATTATCAGAACATTAAGCATGGCGAGTCAATACTTTTATCATTTTACACATACTTTTGAAATGCAATTATATTATTTTAAATTATAAAATTGCATTGCTATGATTTATCCAAATATGTTGGTCTAGCTCATAGTTACTATCTTAATCATAATTGGATATAAACTTTCAATCTTTGAACTTGGACATTATCCTTTATCACCCTAGAATTAATGGTTTATATACTATCTTAATCATAATTGGATATAAACTTTCAATCTTTGAACTTGGACATTATCCTTTGTCACCCTAGAATTAATGGTTTACATACTAGTTAATAAGTTTGTATCTAAGTGTCATGCTTAGGCTTTCTTAGATACACTGTCATATGGGCAATGATTTGCCTAAAACATCATTAGAAATATTTGAAAATGATATTGGGCAGTCGAGGCTGGAGCCTGGCTGGTATATTGGACTAAAGGTAATTTTAAAAGCAAAGGAAAACCTAAAAAACAGATTTAGACTTGGGTGGCTAGTGTCGGGTGCACGAGGGAAAATTGGTATGTGGATGTACCGCCCGAGTCAATTAAGGATCGAATCTTGTGATAACCGCTTGTGTAAAAATAGTGCAACTACAAGTCTACCATGTGTACGACCTAGCTAACTAATTTGTTTGCCGCCTCACAACTCCACCATTGGTGGATGTGTGGAATGTATAAAGAGCAAGGGAGTCACCGATTCACATTGCGCAAATGGGAGACCTCCCGGGGACGAGGCCCAATGAGGTGTGTAACACCCTCACTATTCGGAAGCCAAAATGTTACCTAAAGAATCTACATACAACCAAATTGCGGAAGAATTTAAACAATAACTCATCTAATGGCATAAAGAGGTCAACATATAATTGAACAATTACAAGAATATAATATGTATCCAAAGACGGTTCACAAACTTCAATTATTCAAGTCTACTGAATCCACTAAGATAATTATATGAAAAGGGTAATCATGGATCACAAGCACTTACTTAATCAACCAAAACCTAGAGAGATAGAACATTCATCAACATTCTCTATTTATTACAATTCATCTCTTAACGAATAAAAGACAGGAACAAAATCATATTATTGAAACTTAAATAATGTGAAGTGAATGAATTATGTGTGTCTACTCCGTTCCAATAGTGCCATCAACAACGATCACCTAAAATAAACAAACAAAGCAAGAATGAGTTTGTGACTCAGCAAGTACAGTGAATAATTGAACATACAACAAATATGAACAAGACAACAACATTTAAGAATATGAACATAACACCGAATGTATATATATGAATGAATGGAATGAATGGATTGATGGAATGAAAGGACTGCACTCCTACTTATACCGGTATAGCTAGTGTCACACTCGTCGGTGTTCACTTAAGCCCGTATTTAACAAAATACAGGAATCCAAATCCCGTATGAAGAACGTTTCATACGGGTGTCCAAAACTACCCACATTGGAATGGTAGGTCTCACGTGCCCACACTGGAATTGATGGGTCTTTAAAGTCCACTCCCGTGGATGGAACATGAAAATAGATGCATGAAATGAACTTATGTATAATGAATGACATCACCTTTGAACATGGGAGTTTCACTTATAAAAGGAACATAAATATTAAATCTTCTCACGTATCATATGAAAACATAATAGGAATATCAAGCATCCAACATTCACAAATCTTAATAATATCAATATACTTGCCTTCCGTATTGCGACGCGTTAGTAGGCAATGAAGGTGCTCCTAAACCCAAAGCCTCGCCTACACAAGTAAGTACTCAAAATAAAAATAACATGGTACAGGACACTACCAGCAACATCCTACAATGCTTTCCCGTAACCCAAGAATCAACTAATAGACCTATTCTGAAAACAGACAACACTATCACAGAAAATGAATCTTGACAGCGTCACGGAATAATTCATAACTATTGATCTGAGACTCAGAACGAGGTGAGCCCAAATCCTAATGAAACTTAACGAAAATATCTGCATAAGTCTAGTTGGCGAGATCTCCCAATTCAGCCAAAGAATAAGCTAACAGGTAGATAAATGTATAAGATAGATTTTGTCTAGACGAAAAAGACAGCAGTAAAGAACAGATCACAACTTTTTATCTACAACTCCGATTAAGGCATTCTTTACCATTCTAGAAATTTTATAAAAATTGCTACAACATCCTAGTTGGGTGAAAACCCTGAATCTAACATTAACTTAGTCATATATTAAAAGACAACTTGATAGTTCATTCTCGTCAGGAATTCAAGACAGTAGGAAAGATTATACCATAACTTTTGAACCGTAAGTAGGCATTGAGTGTTCTTGGCGGCTAATGAAAGCTAAGAATAATTCCTATATATCTATAGGAGATGGAAATCTTCAATTCGGCCTCTAAGGATCTGAAATCGGCTGTGCAACAATCTGGACAGAACCGAACTAATAGCAGTAACAAATCGATCCAGCAACCCTATTTGAATTCGCATCTACTACTAATCAAACAGTGAAGAATGGCATCTGTTACCCTTGTAGAACCTCAAGAAGACGATAAACAAAACCCATGAAGAAGAACATTCTCCTCCCTCTTTCTTCCTTTCTTTTGACCGGCAGCGCTGCTGTCCTCTTCCTTTCCTTGCGTTGGGCGGCAGTGGGGAGCTCCGAGGGCAAGGAGGGAAGGCTCCAATGGCAGGGATGTCACCAAGGGAGATGAGGCGCCAAGGAGGGAGAGGAAAGGGGTGTGGTGGCTGCCCTTGCGGAGAGGGAGACGCAAGAGGTGGGGGGCAGAAGGGTTAGTGGCGGATAGGGTTTGGGAGGGGAAAGGGTGGCGCCCCCCTCCTCCTTCCATATGGCCGCCCCCCTCTTGGGCCTTCTGGGCTGCGGCCCAGGGCCCAAGTTGGCGGAATTACACTGAAAATTCCCTTTTTTTACAAGGGCCCCCTCTTGATGAATACATTCTTTGTTAGGAGAAATTCAAAATTGAATAAATTCCCTTTCCCGAATAAGGTTCTCTCTAAATTGAATTTGGGATATTACAAGGTGATATTTAGCGGCGTGGGGTTGCGTTGAGGTGGGATATTGTAAAGGTCTTGTGGTAATCAACTTAGTCGCACACCTATAGAAGTGTGTCAGGAATATTATGAGTTGATTATCTCTTATGGGTAAAGTGTACGAACTTTGCAGAGTAAGAAAACTATCTAGATAGTCGTGCTCATGGTCAAGAGCGGTGTCGGGAACTTGTTTGAGTTAGCTTTCATTTTTATAAAACAATTTATGGGTGGGACGACAAGCTAGGCTGAAACCCAGAGATTTGAGATGGCCTGGTCAGGGACCAGTGAGAAGTACAGGATATGACCCGAGCATTGAGTGGACGAAGCCACTCAATGTTATAGGAGATGGGATCTCCACTAGTACTTTACAACAAAAACTCACTGTATAAAACTTGTGTTAGTTAAAATGATAAGTTTCAGGATTTGCTATTACCTAATCTATTTGAAAATTGGCTTTGTGCCACTAAAAGAACCATGACCTCCCTTGTCTATCCTTGCATATATAATAATTGCATTGTATGTTGGCTCGTGAGTACGGTTGAGTACTCATGCTCGCTATTTATATTCTTTTAGCTAGTAAGCATAAAAGAAGACTACGTGGACAATTATGAGTGATGGTCCAGACTGAAGATCAAGAAGGCTAAGAACTAGGTTGCGGGTCCCAGTCAATTGCCTGTGGGTATATCGTGAAGCTTCCACGTGTTATATCGATTATTCAGCTTCCGTTGCTGTTCTTTCAAAGGTATTTGTCCTGTTCGGCTATTCTGCAAGTCAAAAGCCGTAAGGTATATTTACGCTTTGTTTACTATTATGCAATAGCTTTACATTTTCATGATATGTGTTTGATATCCAAAGTTGTAACTGTGGGCACTAGCTACTGATCTAGGGACTAGTGCTGTGAACACAAAGGATTCCAAATTCCAGATTTGGGGTCCGACAGGCTTGATATCAGAGTATATTGACTATAGGTCATGACCTTAGTTAGCATGATCATTAGTTTCACTAGTGAAAATTTTCAAAATCTATTTGCACCTACAAAAGCTTTGTGACAATATAAGTAATATTGCTCATTCTCATCTCGCCTTAAGATTTCTCTCTTACCTATGTTGGATCTTCGTTTGATTTTGAAAGGTGATTGGTTTTCTCTCCCCTTACCCGAGCTTCAAAAACATAAGTTCAAGAACGTGACAACTTGCTAAGATAAGGCAATCTCATTTTGAGTAACCCTTGTGCATAGAACTGTGCACTCCTATGTGTGTATTTCCACGAGTAGACGTTGTACTATCGTGAGATTTCAGTTGGAACCTATGTACTGCTTATTTTGCCCATGGGCGTTGTCGAACCCAGGAACGAAGGATCCCAAATTCTCTGTGTTCATACACTAGTCCAGGATTTCTAGTGTACATAGTTAAACAAAAAGTGATAGCACAATCATATCACGAGTTTATTGATAATAATTCAAAGTTCATTACAAAAGGGCTCGCGCCAAAAGAAAAGAAATAACACAAATGGAAGAGTAGTAGTAGTAGGCCACATGACTTGCCATGTGCAATCGTGCTGGGACGCAACTTATCGCCAAGATCCTCACCGTCGGGAAAACGTCTTCTCTGAATAAGATTTATTCAGCAAGAGTGAGCACTACTACCGTGCTCGCAAGTCACACCCAATATAGAAAGTTTAATGCATGCATAAGGTAAACAAAGGTAATGGCAGGTTGTTTTGCATAAATAAAGATTTTGATTATATTGCTAATACTTTTGTAAGACCAATTTTAATAATTCAAATAAAGACAGAATAAAACCGATAACTGAATATTGGATGACCTCCATTAGTTGAATATTGAAGGATATCCTCCTAACACTTGGTCGACCACCCAATTTTACCATAGGACTATCCATCCTAAAACATCTGTTGAACACATTTTATAAACCAAAAACAATTCTAACTTAGAGTGACTTTGCTAGCATGTCCATGACCATGACGCGCTATTCGAATAGTTTTACACTCTGCAGAGGTTGTACACTTTACCCACACGAGATAAAATGCTTTTAATGTCGCCAAATCACGCTTCCAAGGCGTGTGACTAAGCAATTATCATGAGGCCGTTAAAGCGGTGTCCTACTATATTCATGCCCGCTAAGGTTTCACTACCTTTGGACTATCCATTCTCCGAAGCCCCTCTTGCGCGGTGGGACTAATGTCCACCAACGCCCACACATACAACATAGCACAAATAACACTAAGACACTACAGATTATTTAGCCAAATCCTGCCCATACAGACATGTGGTGGTACTGTAAGGCGAGCAAAATATGCTCAAAGACCGGTCCTTAATCGACTCGGGCGACTTCCAATTTAAAACCCGGGTCGTAATCCTAACTGAGATTAGACCTGCATGAACTGCACTCCACCATCCATCCATCTCGCCCAAGTCCAAACCCATTTCATTTTATTTAGAGTAAAAACCCCTTTATAAACCTTTCATGTTAAAACATTACCACAGAAACACATTTTAAATTAAATTGCAAAGATTTGACTAAATTCTCTCAAATTTTTAAATATTATCTAAGCAAGGCTAAGCATTTGACAAATTTTATCTAAGGTGTCAAGGTATTCAGGTTTGATAGTCAAATTGGCCATACCAAGGAGTTTGGAACAACTATATACGAAATCAGGATATTCAGATATTTTTATAAACATATGCATGCAATAGTAAATTGTAAATAGTAAATAAATACTTTAAAACAATAGGAACAATATGATCAATAGTGTAACTTGCCTTCGTTGAAGTCTTGGAACTCTAAATCGTCGGAAGGATCTAACTCTCCGGAGTCGTCGAAGTCTATACGTGAAAATACGACAAATTCAACTCAAATTCAAATAAATTCAAAAACTCAGACCAAACTAACTCCAAATTGAAATATTTTGCTTTAGTTAGCTAGATTATGATTTTAGACAAATTTTGCAATTTGAACCACTCAATTTGGAGTTCAAATGCAAAAGATATGAATTTTAGAAGTTTAATACAAAACTGAATTTAATTGAATTCTCGAATTATTTTTCTAAAGAAAATTCTATTTATTGCGCAATGTCGACGCCAATGATGAATTTCCGGAATTAAAAGAAATGAATAATTTTTTCGACATGTGGACCCCATCGATCGCTGACAGTTCACATGAACCAAGTCCACGGACTTCGGCTCGGGGGTGGACGTGGTCGAGGTGGCCACCACGCGGGCGCCCACGCGGGCGCTTGGCATCGAGGTGGCGCTGACTGGCGCTACATGGTTATGCCACGAGGTCCGGTGAGCGCCGATGGCACGGCGCGGGCTCGCCGGCGTTCTACGCCGCGCGAGTCGAGTGAGTGCGTGCATATTGTAGAGGAGAAACAGCACGAACTCGGGGTTACCAAAATGGCGCGAGTCGACGGAAGGTCGCCGGCGACGAGTTTGGCGCGCGAACTTCGGTTGTCGGCGAAGTAGATGTTCCGTGATCCTCCGAGGAAGTGGATGGTAGCTCGGCCGGCGTCGTTGCGGTGGTGACGATGGTGTGGTCGCGAGGATGGATGAGCTCGTGGCGCCGAACGAGAAGAAGCTCCGCGTCGCCGGCGAAGAAACTTGAAATTTGAGCGCTACGAGCAAGGTGAAGGGTACGGGTGGTGGCGACGTGTTCGTGAGTCGAGGGGCACCTCGTGCTCCCTTTATAGCGGAGGAGGCCGGTGGTGGAGATCGTGCGCGGGCGTGGCGGCGGTAGTGGCGACGTTCCGCGATCGTGTGCACGTAGAAAGGGAACGCGGAAGTGGGCGGCGTGATGCGGGGTAGTCAATGCGCACGATGGTGGCGAGCTGCACAAGACGGAATGGGTTGGACCGAGAGAGGTTTCGCCCAAACACTATTTGAGGATTTTCTTTTGATTTTGATTTAATTAAATGTCGATAAATCATTTAGGCTTTAGAATATAGCAAAATAATTCCAAAAATTATGGGAAAATTCACGTAAATTCTCCGAGCAATTAGGATTTAAGAAAATATTTCATTTATTATCCGTATTAGATTTTGCACATCATTTTGTTTTAGCTTTCATTTGGTTAAGGAAAAGCTTTAAAATTCCACAAAAATCCAATAAAATAATTAAACTTTATTTTCAACCGAAATTAAAATTTGGGTCATACAAACCTACCCTTAAAGGAATCTCGACCCGAGATTCGACTTGGTTAGCAAAAGATCGCAGTAGTTAGTCTTGAGTTCTTCTTCATTCTCCCATGTGGCTTCGCTCGGATGGTGACTCCACCGCACCTTGTACGATCGATTATTCGCTTCGTAACACGCTCGCGACATCTAGAATTTTAATCGGTCGCTCCACGTAGGTGAGATCTTCTTGAAGGTCAAAGCTTTCCGTAAAGGTATGATCTTCCTGCTCGAGGCATTTCTTTAATTGCGACACGGAAGACGTTATGTATCGCCGACGGGGCTTCGCGTTCTAGCGATAAGCTACTTCTTCACGTTTTGCCAAGATTTTGTATGGCCCAATATACCGGGTGCGAGTTTACCTTTGTCCGGAATCTCTTCACACCTCCGAGTGGGGTTACTCGAGATAAACAACGCCTCCTACCTCAAAGCTTAATTCCTCACAAACGGTTATCCAGATAACTCTTTTGTCGGATTGGGCCGCTTTCAGACGCTCCGAATAGTTTTCACTTTACTCGGCTTCTTTGATCAACTCAGTCCAAGGAGTCGACGCTTCCTACCTCATCCCAAAGAAGCGGGTTCGCATTTCTACCGTCTGAGCTTCAAATGGAGCCATCTCGCAAACTAGCTTTGTAACTATTATTGTATGAGAACTCGCATACGCGATCCTTGTCCCAACCTTTTCCGAACTCTAAGGCACATGCTCAAGCATATCTTCAAGAACTTGATTGGTGCGTTCGCTCGACCATCGGCCTGGGATGATACGCCGTGCTAAAATTGAGTCTGGTCCCCAAGGCTTCATGCGATTTTTCCAAAACCGAGAGGTAAATTGGGAACCTCGGCCCGACACAATCTTTTTGGGTACTCCGTGCGTGCACGATCCCGCCATGTACAATTCTCTGCTAGTTTATCGCTCGGTAGGTGGTCTTGACAGAATAAAGTGAGCGACTTTAGTTAACCTGGTCAATTACCACCGGATGGAGTCATATCCCGATTGGGTCCCGGGAGTCCAGTGATGAAATCCATACCGACTTCTTCCCACTTCCACTCGGAATTGGTAATGGTTGCAACAGATCACGGGTCTTTGGTGTTGTGCCTTGACTCTTTGACAAACGTCACAACGAGCGCACGAAATCAGCAATTTCACGCTCATGTCGACCCACCAATATCTTTCTTTTAGATCTGGTACATTTTGGTGCTGCAGATGAATGGAGTATAGCGACTCATGAGCTTCTTTCGACTGAGTCTTTTATCTCCTCGCTGTTAGGCACATGAGATGCGCTCCAACCACACCGCCCCTTGCTCATCTTCAGAGAAACACGGGCTTTGCCTCTTCTCATATTTTTCTTGATTTCTTGGATATCTTCATCTTCCAACCTGTTTTATTCTAATCTGATCCTCAAGAGTTGGTTGAACTTCTAAAGCGTTATACACCCTTGGTTGACAATCTCCAGATTCAGTGCTTCACTCTTCATACACTCGGTCGATTTTGTTGCACCATGATGGTGTTGCAATATGCTTTTCTCGCTCAAGGCATCTGCTACCACATTGGCCTTGCCTGATGATAATGAATTCGAGATCATAATCCTTTATTAGTTCCAACCATCTTCTTTGTCTGAGATTGAGCTCTGATCGCGTGAATATGTACTTCGTGCTTTTATGGTCCGTGAAAATCTCACAATGTTACAATGAGATAATGCCGCGATTTTTGAGCATGCACAATTGCCGCTAACTCCAAATCATGAGTCTGTAATTCCCTTCGTGTGGCCTCAATCGCCGGGATGCATAAGCTACAACTTTGCCTTCTCGCATTAGTACACATCCGAGGCCTTGACGGGATGTGTCACAAAAGATCTCAAAATCCTTGCGGATGTCCGGTAAAATTAACACCGGTCTTTGAGACTAGCCTCTTTTCGCTTCTGGAAACTTTCTTCACAGCGCTGACCATTCAAACTTCTTTTCTTTCTTCGGTTGAGTCATGGGTTTGGCAAGTTTAGAGAAACCCTCGATAAACCGACGATAATAGCCTCGCCACCCAGTAAAACTTCTCACCTCGGTGGATCGATTTGGTAATTTCACCCATTATCGCTCAACCTTGGCTGGGTCTCTGCAATTCCTCCGCGGATACAAATATACAATATGTCCAAGGAATGCAACTTGTCTTAGCCAGAATTCACTCTTGCTGAATTTGGCATAGAGTTGGTGCTCCCTGAGCTTGTCTAGGATCATCCGGAGATGCTCTTCATGTTCTTTTTCGTTCTTCGAGTAGATGAGAATATTGTCAATAAAGACGACTACGAATTTATCCAGGAATTCCATGAACACCTTGTTCATCATATTTATGAAATAGGCAGGGGCGTTGGTCAATCCAAATGACATTACTGTGAACTCATATAGTCCATATCTGGTGGTGAAGGTAGTTTTCGGAATATCTTCCGGTCTGATCTTTAATTGGTGATAACCGGATCTCAGATCGATCTTTGAGAAAATACTTGCTCCCTTTAATTGATCAAACAAATCATCAATTCTGGGCAATGGGTATTTGTTCTTGATTGTTACTTCGTTGAGTGATCTGTAATCCACGCACATTCTCATGCTATTGTCTTTCTTCTTGACAAATAGTACTCGGGCTCCCCATGGTGAGGAACTGGGTCGAATGTACGCTTTTTTCGTAGTTCTTCAACTGTTTCTTCAATTCTCGCTAACTCGCTGGTGGCATTCTATAGGTCACTTGAGATCGGAGCCGTCCCGGGACTAGATCAATTAGGAACATGATGTCCCTATCCGGTGGCATGCCGAGTAGATCATCCGAAAGACGTCGGGATACTCACGTGCCACGGGTATATCTTCAAGTTTCACTTCCTTCAACTGTAAGTATGGAACTTCCTCCGGTTTGAGTCTCGTGTTTTAATTCAACAGACACACCTTGTTCATTAGTGAGGGTGATGGATCTATTGGCACAATCTATTTGACCTTGATTTTGGCTAGCCATCCATTCCAAGTATTACATCCAAACCTTGGGAGTGTAAAACTATCGATCCGCTAGAAAAGTTACTCGGATATCTCGAGAGTGAGATTAGGGCATAGAGAATTGGTTCTCATTTCCAGCCGGGAATGAATTATCATGGGAGTAGCTAAAGAGGATATAGGTAACCCATATTTTCCCACAAACTTATATGACACAAAAGAGTGTGAAGCTCGAGTAATCAAATAGGACAGATGCTGGCATCGAATTAACGAGGAACGCATCGAGAACAACATCCGTGTCGCTCGAGCTTCCTCGGCGGTGACATGGTTCACCCGCCCTTGGTGAATCGGCTCGCTGGTTCGTGGTGCCGCGGTAGCTTGAACTCCGTGGTTGACCTTGTTGGTGCAAAACCTTGCTTCTTCGGGCATTTATTGGCATAATGCCCGCCTCATTGCAGATGGAAGCATGTGACTCGGGTCGAGGAGGTAGAGTGCTTCACAACCGCCTCCCGATGAAGTGCCACGGAAGTTGGAGGGGATGGAGCGCAATGGCGGTCTTTGAGTACGAGACGTGGAAGATTGAAACTTCCCACGCTGTCGCGGCTCGGTGTGGTGATACGAGGTTTGGGCGGACTCTCTGCGTTAAACCTCGGGCGGCCATCCTCCGCTAAGTGTTCTCCATTTCGCGTGTTTGGCCTCTCGCTGATTGCTTTATCCACCAACCGGAAGTCGGTGAAATTTTGAGAGATAAGCCGACAGAGATATCATCGTTTAAGCCTTCCAGAACCTTTCTCGCTCTGCCTCATCTCTCGCTACGCTTACCGGGCGTAGCGGGCAAGTTGGTTAAAGCGGTGAAGGTACTCATTCACCGTCTGATTGCCTTGTCGAGCGCTGTGGAACTCCTTCTTCTTGAGCGCCATCATCCTGCGCCGGATATGTGCATGATGAAAAGCTCGCGACGGTCGGCCCATGTGATGGACCGAGCATCATTGTGTGCGATGCGAGTTGTCCCACCATTTCGATGCGGGGCCATTCGGTTGGTGAGAGGCAAACAGACCTCTCACGGTTAGAACACCGACTAATGTCCGTTTCTTTCCAATAGCCCGGCCGATCGTCGGCGTCCATTGGTTCAAGATTATTTGAGAATGTCGGCAGACGATCCTCATAAACTCGGACATAGTCACCTTTGGTTATGCGGAGGTGGAGCGGAGCCGCCTTCTTGTGTAGCGGCCGAGTGTTCGAACATTCGCAGTGATTGGGCAAGAAGGTCGATCAAATGAGTCCGATTCGCCATCATCCGGCGCCGACGGTCCTTCGCGGCGGTGGTGGCGGCCGCGAACGTGGTTATCCGGTGATCCGCCGATCGTTTCCTTGTCCGTTGGCACCGCTTTGGCATTGCGTTCTGCGGTGGTCACCATCTGCGGAATCCTCCAATGATTTAGAAGAGGTAGCAAGGAATTCTATGGGAATAAATCTATGATAGCCCGAGAACGAACAAGCACACAAACAAAGAATCAACTTTTCAAAATGGTTCCTTTATTCATTTATTTTATTAATATATTATGGCTATCACATGAGTAGTTGATAGCTCATAATGCGTAGCTAAAGTACGGATGTAAAAAAAAATAAACATCTATGGGGTGGATGGGGTGTATTCGGGAATTGCCGGAAATCGCCTTGGCACGATTTGTAAATAGCCAATTCCTCTTCGACTGCCTTCAGTCTCGCCTCGGTATACTCTAGACTATCCTGAGTGGTACGCAAGTCGTCCAAGGCGTTTCCATAGGCGTAGTCCAGTGCCTTTGTCAGGTCCACCTAGTGCGTCAACTGGGGAATCTTCCTCCTGGTGGTGCGGAAGACACCGCTAAGTCGGTTGGAAGATGCATCGGAAATAGTGAAACCCGTCCGTTGAGGTGGTCTGTCGTAAGTATGGCGGAGCCGACGGACCGCTTCTCTCGCTACATCCTGAATGCCATCAGCGAAGGTGTCGCGTCGGATCGGGGCGTGGAAGGTGTGGAAGACGGTGTTTGGCGACAGGTCGGAGTAGATCAGTACTTCCACCCTCCAGAGACGTCGTTCTCCCACCTTGTACCCAGTAGCCCCCAAACGCTGGCCTCTTCTTGTAATCCAAGTGTCTTTGCATCACTTCCCACGTAGTTCAGCCCGTGTCCCGCAATGATTCCGTGAGAGATAGCGTCCGTGACTTGACCATCTACAATTTTGAGGAATAGACAAGTCAAGAATCTTTTTTAAAGAGAAGGGTTGAGAGATGACTCGATAAACTCAAAATAATTTTAATTTTTGAAAATAAGTCCTTAAGAACATTGTGGGGCCACGACCTACGATCGATATGGCTCGATACCACTTTGTCGAACCCGAACGAAGGATCCCAAATTCTCGTGTTCATACACTAGTCCAGATTTCTAGTGTACAGTTAAACAAAAAGTGATAGCACAATCATATCACGAGTTTATTGATAATAATTCAAAGTTCATTACAAAAGGGCTGCGCCAAAAGAAAAGAAATAACACAATGGAAGAGTAGTAGTAGTAGGCCACACGACTTGCCACGTGCAATCGTCGGGGACGCTGACCTATTCGCCAAGATCCTCACCGTCGGGAAAACGTCTTCTCCGAATAAGATTTATTCAGAAGAGTGAGCACTACTACCGTGCTCGCAAATCACACCCAATATAGAAAGTTTAATGCATGCATAAGGTAAACAAAGGTAATGGCGTGGTTGTTTTGCATAAACAAAGATTTTCAGATTATATTGCTAATACTTTTGTAAGACCAATTTTAATAATTCAAATAAAGACAAGAACAAAACCGACAACGAATATTGAATGACCTCCATTAGTTGAATATTGAAGGATATCCTCTTAACACTTGGCTGACCACCCAATTTTTACCATAGGACTATCCATCCTTAAACATCTGTTGAACACATTTTATAAACCAAAAACAATTCTAACTTAGAGTGGCTTTGCTAGCATGTCCATGACATGACGCGCTATTCGAATAGTTTTACACTCTGCAGAGGTTGTACAGCTTTACCCACACGAGATAAAATGCTTTTAATGTCGGCCAAAGCACGCTTCGAAGCGTGTGACTAAGCAATTATCATGAGGCCGTTACAAGCGGTGTCCTCATCAGATTCATGCCCGCTAGGTTTCACTACCTTTGGACTATCCATCCTCCTAAGCCCTCTTGCGCGGTGGGACTAATATCCGACCAACGCCCACACATACAACATAGCACAAATAACACTAAGACACTACAGATTATTTAGCCAAATCCGCCCATACAGACATGTGGTAATCTTGTAATACCGAACGTCGTTTCGACTTCGGATTTAAATTAATCATGAGTCACCTGTTATTCAGTAAATCGTGGGAAAAGGAAATTAAAATGTAAGTTAGCATTAAATTGGGAAAAACAAAGAGATTTAATTTATTAAAAAATAGTCTAGGGAGGGCGGGCTTGACACCTTGTGGGTTGTGAAGACTTTTGTTGCGTGATGACAACTTAATAGTGGTAGTGTAGTGATGTTTTTGTGGGAGCCTTAAATATCACAATATTTAAGATATAATGGATGATATATTATTTTCATGGAATAATCCTTGGGAAGGGTATGTTTTAAATAGAATGTTTATCTTAGAGCCAAGCGATTTATTGATGTTAAGAAATGAGTGTTTGTTAATTGTGGTATAGTAGGGTGTTCACCTGAGGTTTTCCCTATCTTATATGGGAAGTTGGTTGTAAGAACTTGGAAGCTGAGTTTGGGCTTCACCTTCTGTTATGCTAGAATTTTTTTTAGAGGCCCAGTGTCTCTGTGTTGGAATAGTGGATCAGAGTGGAATCCAAATAGTGTGATGATCGGGATAGCATCCTTGAGGTGCAGTAATTGAGTATGTGTGGGTGTGATATGAATCCCGAGTTGTTATCCTTAAGGGACTGAAGTGCGTTAGGAATTATTTGTCAAAATAATTCTGTTGGTCATGGTTTTGGCTAGAGTATGATTTGCGGGGCCAGTAGAGTCTATCTACAATGGTGTAGATGATGTACTCAATTGAGCTAATTGTTAAGGTGGCCAACTTGAGATAAATGAGTTGGTGTGTTGGGCAATGATTTGAAAATCCTTGGTTCAAGGAAGTTAAATTATTAAAAGAAATGAATTGGGAAATTATTGTTATGTCAAGTAGTGAGATACTCTCTTGATTCTTGTTTATCTTTGTGTGTTTATGGCGTAGACCATTTGCAAATTGAGTTGACTTATGTTGAGGCGTAGTCTTTCCAGCTAGGAAAAGAAATTGATTGTTTTGGTCTATCGAGTGATTTTTCACTCTTAGCTTATGTGGTGTGGTTCTCCAATTGTCTACTTGACGAGTAGAAATATTTTGTGGTGAATCCTTTGATTTGGATCGTGGTCCTTTGAAGGAAAGTCTGGTTGCTAGTGTGATGCTTGAGAGTTCTTTACTCTTACATTCTTTGGGTTCTATTTGCAAAAGATACCGTTGTGCTTCTAGTAGAATGATGTGAGTGGAATTTGTGATCAAATTCTTTAAAAGGGTATATTGTGTTATCCAGTATATTTAATAAGAGAAAAGTGTTTTAAGAAAGAGGATGGTTTTAGAAAGTGGTCTTAATAGTTATTATGGAAATTTTGCCAAAATGGCAGACTCATTGGTACGCTCGTAGTTGACCGAAGAGTTATGCGGACGTTAGGCTTAGACCAACGTGAATGGTGGACTTGCCGGAACTGGCCGTGAGGAAGAGGGTCATCAAGTATGTGAAGGCCCTCTGGACGAATCAGTCCAAGCGGGAGACGGCGTGGAACCTTGAAGACTGGATGCATAATAAGAGCCCGAGCTCTTCAAGGCGGAGAGTACCCGTAGTTGTGGTTCCCTTGGGATGCTCTATCCTTTGGTTGTTTTTTTTTCTTCATTGATCTTTTGTCTCATGCGTTGAGGAGTTAAATTCGAGGACGAATCCTTTTTAGGTGGGGAGGGTGTAATACGAACGCCGTTTCTGGCCGGATTTAAATTAATCACTGAGTCACCTGTTATTCAAGAAATCGTGGGAAAAGGAAATTAAAATGTAAGTTAGCATTAAATTGGGAAAAACAAAGAGATTTAATTTATTAAAAATAGTCTAGGAGGGCGGGCTTGACACCTTGGGCCGAGGGCCCAAGGGTGGCCGCACCCTCCCTTTGCCCTAGCCGCCACTCCTTTTATTTCCCTGGTCGCACCTCCTCCCCTTTTCCCTCTCCCTAGCCGCCACTTTCCACCCCCACCCTCCCCATGGTCACTTGCCCTGTGCAAGAAGAAAAGGAGAAGAGGAAGGAGAAGAGGAAGGAGAGGAAGAGAAGGAAGGAGAAGAGAGGAAGAGGAGAAGAAAAAGAGGGTGATCCCAAGGTTAGGTGGTTTTGCTCCCGATCGCACGTGATTGCGTGCGTCACGGTAGAGGCAAGTAAATGTAGCAATTGTGCTACGGTTTAACTCGTTATTCTTACTACTTGCAATATACATGTTTTTCATAACTTGAAGTTATATGCCATGGTTGCATGTTTTATGGATGAGGTCGTGGTAGCAAATTAATATTCATTTTTGCCATGCGTTGGAAGAGTTGTTGGTAGTCATGTGGTAATTTGCTTAATGAGCCAAATGCGTAATATGAAAATAAACTCAAGGTGGACATATTGATAATTCCTTGTGGTTATATTCATGATGATCACGTTGTGGTCTATGTGGTAGAGTTCCATTTAGATCGATTGATTTTGATCTTGGTGAATCGGTGTGGGTTATGTGGTAATGGTCTTATGACACAATGGTATTGTGCTTAATGAGACACATGTGGATTATGAGAAAATATTCATGATGAGTATGTTGTTGACCTTCGTGGTTAAATTCTTGTGGTTTATGATTATCATATCATTCATGACATATCATGACATTTGCATTGTGGATGTCGCCGCTTATAGCCGCGATCAGATCGTACAACATCGCATTGTCAGAGCACGATGCATACTTTTACCTTGTTGGGTAAAGGTGCAGTGGAGCATAGCATACATATGCATTACATTGTGGAAAGATCATTTGCATACTTATGCAAGATATTGTGGTGAAGTTATATTACAAACAAGCGCAACTTTATAGTTGTAATGTGGAATTGGCTCATGAGAGTCACTTGTGGTGTGAGGAAAGTGGCTATTGTCGTGGATTGGGGTTTATCCCTTGTGGTATGGTAGTGGTGTGATTGTGGCATGAGATTCTACTCTCTTGTGGTAATTGTTGATAGCAGTTGTGGATGAGAAATAGTAAAGTTATGAGGTAAAACTTGTTAATGCTTTATTGTCATTGGTAGTGGTAGTGGTGAATAATATGAAGAAGTTAATCAAGATTCATTTGCTAATAGTTTACTATTGATGGTAGTAAATATGGTTGAGGCTATAATTGTGATAATTATGGGAAATGGATATTGATGCTTAATATCTTTGTAGTTTAATTAACTTGTAATGAATGTGGATGCACATTATTGGATGTGGACATGTGGATCTTTGAATGATGTTGTATATTTGTTTGTAGTCCGAATAGCCTGTTAAACAGTTTGCTTGTCGAGATTTTTATCTCACCCTTGTTTTTCCCTACAGTGATTGTTGAGCATTCATGGGTTGGGTAGAGCGGCACCACAATAATGCACTTGGTTCATCAACTCATGTCAGTAATAAAGTCGATGAAATTCTAGTCAAATGCTTAGCTATTCGTGGGTGAATATTTTATTTAATAATGATGGACTTGTGAACTATTTCTTTGATTAATCTGCTAGAGGTTGTTTTAATTATTGAACTTGTTACCGTTATCTTTGTTCCCTTAGTTGTTTATGCTTCCGCTTAATGCTTCATGTCTAGAAATTTTTGTCAGAATAAATTATCTTGAAATTTCTGGCTAGCTGAGTGGTTTAGTAGCATTCCAGGGTAATGTGGGTCCTAGGGTGTTACAGGTACGGAAAGGCGTAGCAAAATAAGCTCAAAGACCGGTCCTTAACTGACTCGGGCGACTTCCAATTTAAAAACCCTGGGTCGTAATCCTAACTGATTAGACCCGTGCATGAACTCCGCACTCACCATCCATCCATCTCGCCAAGTCCAAACCCATTTCATTTTATTTAGAGTAAAACCCTTTATAAACCTTTCATGTTAAAACATTACCACTGTAAACACATTTTAAATTAAATTGCAAAGATTTGACTAAATTCTCTCAAATTTTTAAATATTATCTAAGCAAGGCTAAGCATTTGACAAATTTTATCTAAGGTGTCAAGGTATTCAGGTTTGATAGTCAAATTGGCCATACCAAGGAGTTTGGAACAACTATATACTAAATCGATATTCAGATATTTTTATAAACATATGCATGCAATAGTAAATAAATACTTTAAAACAATAGGAACAATATGATCAATAGTGTAACTTGCCTTCGTTGAAGTCTTGGAACTCTAAATCGTTTAAGGATCTAACTCTCCGAGTCGTCAAGTCTATACGTGAAAATACGACAAATTCAACTCAAATTCAAATAAATTCAAAACTCAGACCAAACTAACTCCAAATTGAAATATTTTGCTTTAGTTAGCTAGATTATGATTTTAGACAAATTTTGCAATTTGAACCACTCAATTTGGAGTTCAAATGCAAAAGATATGAATTTTAGAAGTTTAATACAAAATCGAATTTAATTGAATTCTCTCAATTATTTTTCTAAAGAAAATTCTATTTATTGCGCAACGTCGACGCCAATGATGAATTTCCGGAATTAAAAGAAATGAATAATTTTTTCGACATGTGGACCCCATCGATCGCTGACCGGTTCACATGAACCAAGTCCACGGACTTCGGCCCGAGGGGGTGGACGTGGGTGAGGTGGCTACCACGCAGGCAGCCACGCGGCGCTTGGCATCGAGGTGGCGCGACCGGCGCCACGTGGTTATGCCACGAGGTCCGGTGAGTGGCGATGGCGCGGCGCGGGCTCGCCGGCGTTCTACGCCGGCGAGTCGAGTGAGTGCGTGCATAATGTAGAGGAGAACAAGGCGAACTCGGGGTTACCAAACGCGCGCGAGTCGGGCGAAAGGTCGTCGGCGACGGAGTTTGGCGCGGCGAACTTCGCCGCCGACGGTAGATGTTCCGTGATCCTCCGAGGAAGTGGATGGTAGCCCGCCGCGTCGTTGCGGTGGTGACGATGGTGTGGTCGGCGGGGACGGATGAGCTCTGGTGGCGCCGGAAACGGAGAAGAAGCTCCCGCGGTCGCCGGCGAAGAAACTTGAAATTTGAGCGCTACGAGCAAGGTGAAGGGTACCGGGTGGTGGCGACGTGTTCAGTGAGTCGAGGGGCACCTCGTGCTCCCTTTTATAGGGGCGGAGGAGGCCGGTGGTGGAGATCGTGCGCGGCGTGGCGGCGGTAGTGGCGACGTTCCGGCGATCGTGTGCACGAGAAAAGGGGGAAACGGCCGGAAGTGGGGCGGCGTGATGCGGGGTAGTCAATGCGCACGATGGCGAGGGGAGTGGGGAAGAGAAACGGGCGGAACTGGAGCTCAGTCGTGGGCTTTAATGGCGGCAGTTACTGGTGCGGCGACGCGGGGAAGAAGGTGAGGAAGACGATGACGCTGGGCCGTCCGATTTTGATCGGACGGTAGAGATAGAACATACGAATCGGTAAGTTGGGGTTGGTGTGGCCGTTGGATTTTAATCTAACGGCTGCGATAGATTGAAGCGGTATGATGAAATAGTGTAATAACCCGAATATCAAATAGAGGGGTTATACTCTATTCGAGAGAGAAATTATGTAATACCCTGAAAAGCATGACAAGCTAGTAGTCGGGAAGATTATTTATTCGGAGAGAATTAAATGGAAATTTGGGAAGGACCTTCTAGTAAATACTCAAAATTCAACATTGTGAGGGTTTTTTCAGAGTTAACCCAACTGGGCCTTGGGCCCGCCCATGAGGGGAAAGGGGGTGGCCGGCCAGGGGCGCCACTTCCTCCCCAAACCCTAGCCGCACCCCCCCCTCCACTCCCACTCCTCCTCCTCCCCTTTGGTGGCCGAAATTCTCCTCCTCTTGCGCAACCTCCTCCACCAGCCCCTCCTCCACGGCTTCACCCCCTAGTCCTCCATTGTTGCCGGCCAAGAGAAGAAGGAGGAGAAGGAGAACTGCATTGGGGTGGCCGGCTAAGAAGGAAGAGAAGAGGGGAGAAGAGAAGGAAGATGGATCCCATCCGGAGTCGCGATCTTCAGCGGCAACTAGGGTAACGAAGACCCTTCCCCCGCTGAATCTTTTGTAATAGAAGCGTTTATGAATTCGTTTTGTGGATCGGTCCCCGATTTCTTTTAGATTGCATTCTGTCCAGAATATTGTGTGGACTGTTTCGTGGCTTTAATAGCAGAATTAGGAGTTTTGGTCTGCTAGAGAGTTGTAGGTTATGTTCGTAGCTTTCAGTGGCCACCAAGATCACCCAAATCCGATTAACGGTCAGGAAATTATGAATGTTTTAGTATCGCTGCTCTGTTAATCTGTCAGTTTTGGGCAGTCTGTAGAAAACTGGTTATTACTGCTAGTTAAATGGAAAATCAGGGAATCTCAGTATAACGAAAAATGTGGGTAGTTTTTATACCTTTTCATAGAGATAAAGAACGCGAGATTTGGACCTTCGTAGCAAAAGTTATGGAGGTTTTAGTGTACTGTCCAGAGAACCCGACGTGAATTCTGAGGCCTGATAATTTGGATTGCTAGGGCAGTAAATTGCAGAATAAAAAGGGCTCTCAACTAAGTTTATTTAGGTAATGTAATTACCTTTCCAGAAAGTCTGAGAACACCTTATTTGGACCCCTGAGCAGAAAGTTATGTATTTTAGAAGTTGACTGTCCGCAGTGATCACCAAAGCGATCGCTAGGAATTGGAAGATTGGAAAACGCTTGGGAGTTTAGCGAGTTCGGTTGTGTTGTTTTTATGCTTTGGGTCCAGTATGTTGGTCTTAGATTGGGATGTCTTTATGTTCAGGTGGGAGCGTGATTCCAGGGCGCGCCTCTTCGCGTCCAATCGTACTCGCACGGTTGAGGCAAGTATTCGCTATTATATATGTATGCTTGCATGATGTGATTGTGATGTATCTTGACAGATAGCCATGCTTGCTTGTTTATGAGATGAGTTACTGTTTTATCTTGATGACTGTTAGTTATGGTTAAATGGTTCTACCGCATGTTGCTATTGCTTACATGATAATGAGAAATGATTAAATGTTATTCATGAAAGAATGTTCATGTTTGCAAGTTTAATGAATATATGTGCTATTCATGGATGCTGGAATGCTACAAATATCAATGGTGATGAGTGCTAGAAGTATGGATGAGTTTATTCATGTATGTCGTTGTTGTGAATCCATATGTATGATGATTTAAAGTTGGTTTATGTGCATCATGCAATCATGTTGGAGGATTGGTCACGCGGTGACTATGCAGCCTGAGGTCCCCGCCATGTAGATGACGGGTTTGAGGTCCCACATTCGTGGAATGGGCAATGAGAAAGAGGTCCCCATCATTATGATGATGGGCAAAGGTCCCTATACGTGTGGTGTATAGGCTCTTGGTCCCGTGCCACATGTATACGTGCAAGTATAGGTATCTGGCGACGGTTGTATACCCGCATTACCGGTAGAAATGCGAAAGAGATAAAGTTGAAAAGGTACATTGCATTGGTTGCATTCACATGAGCATGAAGGCTATACTTTGGTGCATTGTTTATCTTGGATTGTTGATGCTATGAACGATAACTTGCTTAGCCTTGTTGGTACTTGTGAGTCTTTGGGCTCACTCTTGCTTTGATGTGTTTTAGGTACAACTGCAAGACCGCATGCATGGGAGGGAGTAGATGTTTGGATGCACGCACTACCACTCAATCTTAAGAATTACTTATGGATGGTTTGAGTTTGATTAATCGTAATAATGAGAATAGCAAATTTTGATTATGTTTATGAGATTATCTCGCATGCTTGAAAGAACTCGATTATGAAGATATTGATAAATGCCATGATTAATTGTTGGAACCTCGGATAGTGACTATACAAAGGAGGTTTTGAAAATTTGTAATTGATCTTAGTTTAGTTAGTTTAATTTAATTTTAGTAGCATTCCGTGCTCAATCTTTGTCAGTGGTGTTACTAATGGTATCGAGCGGCTTTAGGTCCGTGGTTAATAGAAAATATTAAATTGACACATCGTGTACGTGAGGTGGGATTGGGAATTACATTGCTTCCGCATTATCCGTTGATATGTTTTATTTGTTGAGCAATTGTTGAATTGCCTCTGTGCTATCTTGCTTGTTGTTAATCTATGTTATGATAGGTTATGATATTCTATATCTATGAATCTATTCTATGATTGCCATGAGGTGATCATGAATAATCATATTGGATTATATTGTTTATGTGTGTCGATAAGGTTGTTAAGAAGTGGAGGCCGTGGTTGTGACCTTGACTTTGTCGTTATACCACCGCTCGTGGTAGACGAATAGAGTAGTTACCCGAATACCATAGTTGCCGAGTTGAGCGTGAGCCGCTTTAGAAAGTTGTTTTCTTTCTTGACCTCAAATCTTGGTAAATTCTTGTTTTGTGGTGGATGATGATTTTCTCATGGGTTCTTGGTTTATGGTGGTTGTTGAGTGTCAATGGTCTCTTATGGTTCTCTGAATCAATTATTGTTTTCCGACTGTTGAGTCGTTTTGGCTACTTGTCATTTTTGTCAATTGGCAATTATCGATAATTCCTTGGTTGTTCCTTCTTTATCTTTAGCAAAGAATGACTCATTTATTCGTTTGATAGTTGGGTATTGAGGGTTTGAAGTTGCAAGTTTGTTAGCATGAGAAGCTTTGGCCCTATGTGTTCCTTTTGGATTATACCGAGTGTTGAAGTTTAAGGCATTTCTGTTCTGTTGGAAATTGTTAAAATCTTTTTGTGTTGCCTCGTTATGGTTAAATCAGAGATTGTAATCAAATAACTTGATATGGTATGGGTATCAAGATGAGTCATTGATGTGGTGCAAAATTAATATTAATTTGTAACCTTAGAAGTGAAATTGATTAAGTTGATGTTGTCTTTTCCTAGTTCTTGATGAACGGTATATATGAGTAGTGATTGAGAGATATCAAGAAGTATGGAACTTGATGAACTAGTCTGGTCATTAAAATTATGTCAAGGTAGAGTGCGAAAATCCTAGTGTAGAGCTGCCCATTACCCCTGCCCAAGAAAAACCAGCTCCCTGTAACAGGACTGACACCACCGCCCCTTGGGACTCATCGACTCGCCACATGTTTCGGGTATTGTAACACCCCATCTCAGCATTGAGCCTGGAATGCTACTAAAATTAAATTAGACTAAACTAAACTAAGACCAATTACAAATTTTCGGCAAAACCTCCTTTGTATAGTCAACAATACCGAGGTTCCAACAATTAATCATGGCACTTATCAATATCTTCATAATCAGGTTCATTCAAGCATGCAGGATAATCTCATAAACATAACCAAAATTTGCTATTCTCATTATTACGTTAATCAAACTCAAACCACCATAAGTAATTCTTAAGATTGAGTGGTAGTGCGTGCATCCAAACATCTACTCCCTCCCATGCATGCGGTCTTGCCGCTTGTACCTAAAACACATCAAAGCAAGAGTGAGCCCAAAGACTCAGCAAGTACCAACAAGGCTAAGCAAATTATCATTCATAGCATCAACAATCCAAGATAAACAATGCACCAAAGTATAGCCTTCATTCTCATGTGAATGCAACCAATGCAATGCACCTTTTCAACTTTATCTCTTTTCGCATTTTACCGTAATGCGGGGTATACAACCGTCGCCGGATACCCTTGCCTGTGCCCACTGGCACAGGGACCAAGAGCCTATACACCACATGTATAGGGACCTTTGCCCATCATCTTAATGATGGGGACCTCTTTGCTCATAGCCCACATTCCACGAATGTGGGGACCTCAAGCCCGTCATCTACATGACGGGACTCGAACATGCATAGTCACCACGTGACCAATCCTCTAATATGATTGCATGATGCACATGAACAAAACTTTAAACCATCATACATATGGATTCACAACAACGACGTGCATGAATAAACTTATTCATACTTCTAGCATTCCTCATCATTGACATTCTTAGCATTCTAGTATCCATGAATAGCACATATATTCATAATACTAGCAAACATGAACAATCCTTCATGAATAATAATTAATCATATCTCAAATATTTACCATCCTTAATCATACATGTCACACTATCAACCTTGCATGGTTAGTACGCATCAAAGTACTAGCACCTTCTATCAAACATTCATACATATTCTCTCAATCGTAGTACTTGCATTCACCAGATAAAATTGGAACTCATCACAATAACATCAACTTTAACTATAACTAGCATTCATCAAGATAAATGAAAACTCATCACATTAACATTCATGCATGGCTATTACGAGCAAAACACAAACACTCTCAAAGATACAAGCATAGATATGCTATAACCCGAATACTTGCCTCAACCGTGCGAGAACGGTGGACGCGAAGAGGGCGCCGCCTCGGATCACGCTCCCACCTGAACATAAAGATAACCCCAATCTAAGACCAACATACTGGATCAAAAGCATAAATAACAACACAAATGAACTCGCTAATCTCCCAAGCGTTTTCCAATCTTCCAATTTCTAGCGATCGCTTTGGTGATCACTGCGGACAATCAACTTCTAAAATACATAACTTTCTGCTCAGGAGCCCAAATGAGGTGTTCTTAGACTTTCTGGAAAGGTAATTAAATTACCCAAATAAACTTAGTTGGGGAGCCCTTTTGATTATGCCATCTACTGCCCCTACTAAGCCAAACTACAGAACAACAATTTTCACGTCGGCTTCTCTGGATAGTACACTAAAACCATCATAACTTTTGCTACGAAAGTCCAAATCTTGCGTTCGTTATCTCTATTAAAAGGTATGGAAATTACCTACAATTTTTGTTATATTGAGATCCTCTGATTTCGTCTTTAACTAATAGATTAACTCAGTTTTCTACAGACTGTCAGGATGTTGACAGATTAACCAGACAGCGGCACTAAACAATTCATAACTTTCTAACCGTTAATCGGATTTTGGCGTTCTTGGCAGCCACTGAAAGCTAAGAACATTATCTACATAACTCTAGGAGACCAAAACTCCTAATTCGGCCTCTAAACACACGAAACTGACCGCACAATAATCTGGACAGAACGCGATCTATTAAACCGACGCAAATCAATCTACCAAACGACATCAACCGCAACTATTACGCATCAAACAACGAAGAACACGCGACGTTACCCTTGTAGAATCGCAGCAAGATGATGAACTCTCCCACGGTTGATCTCTCTCCTTTCTTCACTTGATTGGCAGCAGGAGCGCCGACGCGAGGAAGGAGGCACCAATGGAGGGGGCACCACTATGGAGGAGAGGTGCGCTACAGTAACCATGCTACAGCGCGCGGCACTCGTAGCTATAGTGCATCTAGGTTTTCCCTTCCTTTTATTGGTGGTCGACCCCTCATGGGCCTCCCGGTCAAGGCCCAAGTTGTCAAAAACCGCAGAAACCCCTTTTTTATGTCTAATTTCTCTTTTGAACGCTTTCTTTCGTAGAATAAATTGGAGTATTACATTAAAACCCCTCTTTCTCCTGTTCAATCGCTTTGCTAAAAGAAATATTCCCCCAATTTTAATTATTCTGTCCCGATTTAATTATTCTCTCCCAATTTAATTTTTTTGGGGTATTACAGGTATGGTAAAGTGGACCACTTTGTGTCTCACCGTCCCAATGAGTGCCATCTAAAACGACTGCTCACCAAGTAGGTTGAACTACATCGATGGATTCTCCACATAGTTGTAAACAGCGAGACCACCAAAGCTCAAATGGAAGAAAGCCCTGTGTTGGGACTCCGAGTATGCAACCCTGAGAGCCTCTGTGCATTCTGAACTAGTCTCACATTAGTAGCTAGCTCACATTGTTGCAACATTGGTGTAATCGTAACCATACAACAACATAAGTAAAGAGGCAGACAAAACAATATTACTTAGTAGCAAAAGGACCTTATGGTCAATGTTTTACAGAGTTTGCTATGTAGGGCTAAAGACAAAAAATACACTTGCAGCGAAAGGGAACAACTCGTAGAGGCCATCCGATATGCCCACAGGCAATCCAGTGGAGGACATGACCTAGTTTGTGCGGTCTTCGAAGTACTCTTTGTAGAACTCAGTGCTCCCCGGGTCTTCTTCGACGACTGATCAAGAAATGGCGCAAAGCCGTGAGTACAGAAAGTACTCAGCAAGTCGTAGGGAACAGTATGCAAATAGTATTCATATAAGGCTTGACATGGATAACTTTATGGCTATTTTGTGGAAAGCAATATGACAGTAAGTACAGTAAGTAGATTGAAAGCACAATTTGAAATATTAGTACGTAAGTAATCAAGTTTCTTTGAAACAACTCGTGAACACACTGTTCAATTTCGGAACAACTCGTGAACACCACCCTGTTCACTTCTCAAATAACTCGTAACCAACCACGACAACATTTTTGAGAAAAACTACCTCTCGTGTGAAATTACCAGGCATTGTTTATAATCGGGGACATGGCTATTTGAATAGTTTTACACTCTGCAGAGGTTGTACAGCTTGACCCACAAGAGATAATAATCTTATACTGTCTACCCACACACTTCCGAGGTGTGTGACTAAGAGATTATCACAATGCTTTTATAAAGCTCCGTTTTGACTCGGTTCTGCTCGCTAAGGATCAGAGGCGAATCTACTGTAGCGTACAGGGGTGCAAAGGACACCGGGTCCAAAAATCATTTTTCTTTGGATATAACCATGTATATGTAATGTGGACACCCCTAGACTAACATGAGGGGAGACCCCAAGCCACAGCCTAGCCGAACGTGGTCTATCTTGCCTCAGGGACTCCCGATCATTTTTGTTCTAGATCCACCACTGCTAACGATTCGCCTTCCTGGCCCCCTCTTGCGTCGCTCAACAACTCAAACAGAACTAACTCAAAACATTACTAATTATTTAGTCAGGTCCACTATAACACCCCAGCCCAGCACGGAGCCTGGAATGCCACTAAGATACCCAAACTAACTAATATTCAACTACTCACTATAAAATTCCAACAAACAAAGCATTAATGAAATCCGTCCACGGGCCACAATAGAACATGAATGAAGACTTATCAAGCATGAATAAATAAGTGAGGGAAACATAGTAAGGTAAAAGGTCTAAAACAACACCAAAACAATAAATCCAGAGCCTTTGAATGAAAAGACAAGCCCAAAACATTCATCTAAGCTTATTCAATTTCTAACATATCCTAAAAGAGGTCCAGCATAAAGAATCAAATGGTTCTTATGGCAAAAGATCATAAGATGCAGGCGGGGTGCCCGATTTTTCGATGAGATTGATAACTATCGATTTTGATAAAGGTGACTCTCGCGATCCAACTACAACTGTACGACGACGCTTGCGTCTTAGCAATCGTTGAACTAACTCTGAGATGTTATTAACCTTGCTGGAAGCGCGATCAACCTAAAAACGATGTTCAATTCCTGCGAGCAATCGAACAACTAGCAAGAATAAAATATAGGTAATCTGATATTATGAATAAGAATATAGTGTAGATGGTATTGAAAAACAAGGGTGAGATCCCGAAGGCTGTCTTGACAGGTGGTCGTCCGACACAACTGAAGAACAGAAGTTTGCATAATGGCTAAACCTAAACTCAATGAAATCTGAGTTCTAGCAAAGGGAGGCAGCTGCTCCTATATGGGGAGACGACCAGGTGTGGCGGTCAGGGAAGTGGACGCACACCCCTAGGGTTACAAGGCCCATGGGCCCAAGAGGAGGTGGCGCCACACCCTTTTGACTCGGGCTCAAAAAATAGATGTGGATTGTTTTGTTGATTGTGGCTGGCTCGGATGGAATTTGAAGATGAGGTTAGATTCGTTGGAAAGTAGACTTGATAAGCTTTCAATGAAGTCCAAGAACATCTCAAACGGAGTCTGTATGAAGAAGTTACGGCTATTTGAACTTAGTGCTGTCGCAGTAGTCCGAATTCGAATCCAGAACGAGTCCAACTCGAACTCTTACGTGGCTCGGACCCAAAGTGATGTGGTGACCTCTATTATGCCTTTCATGCATGTCCATGACTCCACATGTCTCTCCTTGGTCGTTTCCCATGTTCCTAAGTACAATTAAATCGGTTGCATTAGGTAGCGGTCTATTATCAGTAATATATAAACCTATGAACGAATTCACCTATTAATTAAGCTGGCAAGTACGAGCTCTAGTAATTGGTACTTGTAACACTGGTTGTGGATGAGTTGTGTGTGTAGTCGCGGTTGTATCCAAGTTAGGGATGTCCTCATCATCCTCCCCTTCTTGTATTTGAGTCATCCTCGACTCAAGCTCATCCTCTACTCCCATGTATGGCTTCAAATATGCAATGTTAAATGTGGGACTATCCCCAAAATCTGCAGACAGTTCAAGCTTGTATGCATTATCATTAATCTTTTCTAACACTTTGAAATCACCATCAGCTCAAGGCATCAAATTTTGACTTTCTCAATTCAGGGAACCTATCTTTTCCCAAGTGCAACCAAACAAGATCTCCTGGTTCAAAAGTTAAATGTTTTCTCCCCTGACTACCAGCAAGTTTATATTTAGTATTCTTGCGCTCTATATTCTCCTTAGCTGTCTCATGCATTTTTAAAATCAATTCAGCACATTGTTTAGCATCAAAGTTCAATTTCTCCAAAGATGGAAAAAGGCATTAAATTAATAGGAGCATGAGGCACAAAATCATAAATAACCTCAAAAGGGCACATCTTTGTAGTAGAATGCAATGAACGATTATAAGCAAACTCAATATGAGGCAAACATTCTTCTCACATTTTTAAATTCTTTTTCAACACAGCCCTAAGCATTGTAGATAAAGTTCTATTATAACAGCCCAATTTTTGAATTTCAAAAGAAAATAAAATTTAATTATTTTTGTGGAATTTTTTAGATTTTTAAAAGCTTTTACTTAATTAATTTAAAGCTAAATAAATTTATTTGCAAAATCTATTGCCAATTAATAGTTGGAAATATTTTATTTAAGTCCAAAATGCCTTAGAGAATTTCTGTGAATTTTCTCATAATTTTTGGACAAAATTTACTATTTTCTAAAGCCTATTTGAATTATCAGCATTTAATTAATTAGAAAATCAAAATAAAAACTCAAACTGAGTTTGGGTCGAAACTCACCTCGGCCCGACCCATTCCCTAGCGCATGTGGCCCGCTCCACTCGCGCACCCCGCCTCCCCTCTCACCGCGGCGGGGCCCGCCGTCGCCTCCCTCCTCACCCTCCCACTCGCGCCTTAACCTCTATCAGCCATTGGATCAAGATCCAACGGCCACCCTTCGCGTGACTTCGGAACTCCGAAAACCAACGCGTATGAACCATCAGATCTAAATCTAACGGCTCGTGTGCATCAGAGACTTTCCTATTCCCCGCATGCGCTCCGTGCCATCAGATTCAAATCAGATGGCTCAAGCTCCCACCATGTGGACCGTTCAATTAAAATCGAACGCGCCCGCGTCATCTCCTTCCTTTCCTTCTTCTCCGCACCGCCTTCCATTCTCGCCCCGCGTCCGCCATTGACGCGGACTCGGACCTTCCAAAACCCAGTGCAATCCTCTGTGAATCCCCTCAATCTCGCACACATTGATGACGACGCGTCACGCCGCGTCCATCACGGCCCTTACCTTCCATCCTAGTGCCCTCAATCCCTGATTTCGCTCCGCCATGCTGCAAGACCTTCTTGCTCTCCACGGTAATCCTGTGTCTCCCGCGCCCCTATATATAGAGCCTCGGGTGCGCCCTTCTCTTCTCATCCCAACGCCTCAGAGCTCCTCTCCTCAATCCCTCGCTAGCGCCCAAATTTTTGAGTTCGACGTCGTTGACCGAAGCTCGGATCTTCTCCAACTGCACCGCCACCGTCGACGCTCCTCCTTCGACTCCGCCACCGACGACATCGCCGCGACACCGCGCAGTTGGTGCGCGCACCCGCATCGCCGAAGGACCACGGGAACCACTACTTCGCCGTTGACCTAGCATCGCCGCTGCTAAAGCTCATCGCCGGCAAGCCTCCTGCCGCGCTTTCTCACAATCCCGGTGAGCATCACGATTAGGATCACCCACCCTCTCTTTTGCGCACATCCGTACCCCTCGCCGTGGCGCATAGCGCTGGCGAGGGTGGTCACCAGAGCTCCGCCGGTCTCGGGCCTATGTGGCCTTGCCACGCAAGTGCCACGGTAGCGCCACTTCACCACCGCGTGGGCGCCATGTCGCCAGATCTGTTCGCGTGGCGCCATGTCAGCACCACCGTCCTGAGCCAAAAGCCCGTAGGCGTGGTTCACATAGACCGTGTCTATGACACGTGGGGCCCACATGTCAGGGAAATATTTTAATTCCTTTAAATCCTGAAAATCCCAGTGCTGACGTTAGCCTTGCGCAGTAAATAGCTTTTCCTTTAGAAAAATAAATCGGGAAATTCATTTAATTCACAAATTTAGGATTTAAACTTCTAAAATTCATATCTTTTGCATCCAAACTCCAAATTGGGTGATTCAAGTTGTAAAATTTGTATAAAATTGTAATCTAGATATATAAGCCAAAATATTTCAATTTGAAGTTTATTTGAGTTGTATTTTTGAATTTATTTGAATTTGAGTTGAATTTGTCGTATTTTCGCGTATAGACCTCGACGATTCCGGAGAGTTTGACCCTTCCGAGGACTTAGAGTTTCAGTTCTTCAACGAAGGCAAGTTATACCATTGGTCATGTTGACCCCATTACTTTAAAGTTATTTTCTGTTTTCAAATTACTTAATGCATGGATATGTTTATACAGTTATTTTAATTCCCTGTTTTAATTGCCTAGTTATTCCAATTCTCCTTGTATGGCCAATTTGAATGTTGAATATGAATATCTTGTCACCATTAGACAAAATGATACTAGAATTAATCATATGCTTAGCCAATGCTTAGACCACATTGATGATTTTGGGATGGTTAAGCTAAATCTCTTACAAACTTGGTTTAAATTCGACACTGTGGTATTGTTTTACCACAGAAGGTTTACAAAGGTGGTTTTACTTAAAATAAAAACAAAATGGGTTTAGACTTGAGCGAAATGGATGATTGGTGGGTGAAGGTTTTTGCACGGGCTTGATTCTGTTTAAGATTAAGGCCTAGGATTTTATTCGGAAGATGCCCAAGTCAGTTAAGGACCGGTCTTTGAGCGTATTTTGCTACACCTTACCGTACCACCACATGTCCTGTATGGGCAGGATGTGGCTAAGTAATTTGTAATGTTTTAGTGTATTTGTGACATGTTGATCGTGTGGGTGTCGGGTAGACATTTATTCCCACCTGGCGTAAGAGGGGGCATCTGGAGGACGGTTAGTCCAAACGAAGTGAAACCTTAGCGGGCATAAGTACATTAAGACAAAGCATTGTAAAGGCCTCATGATAACTGCTCAGTCGCACGCCTACGGAAGCGTGTATTGGCCAACATGAAGAGCAAGTTATCTCTTGTGGGTAAAGCTGTACAAACTCTGCAGAGTATAAAACTATTCGAATAGCCGCGTCCGCGGTCATGGACATGCTAGCAAAGCCACTCTAAGCTAGGCTTTGTTTTTGGTTTTTAAATTGTTTTCAACCGATGATTTTAGGATGGTTAATCCTACGGTAAAAATTGGGCGGCTAGCCAAGTGACAGAAGTGTATCCTTCACCATTCAACCAATGGAGATTATCCACTGTAAAACTATCATTTTAAAAACTGACTTTGGATATAGTATAAAAATGACCTTGGAAACTAATAGAAGTATTTAAACTGAAAATGTTGTTTATGCAAAATAACCCCTGCCTCATTCCTTTGTTTACCTTATGCATGCATTTTCTTTCCGTATTGGGTGTAACTTGCAGGCACGGTAGTTGTGCTTACTCTTGCTGAATAATCTTTATTCAGGAGAAGACTTCTACCCAGACGGTGAGGATCTTGACGGCTAGGCTTGCGCCCCTAGACAATTTCCCGTGGCAAGTCGTGTGGTGTACTACTATTTTACCTTCCGCTGTGTTATTTATTTATTTGGCCTCAAGCCCCTTTTGTAATAAACTCTGGATTAATATTAATAAAATACGTGATATGTTTGTGTTGTCACTTTTGTTTGACTGTGTACACTAGAAATCCTGGACTAGTGTATGAACACTGAGAATTCGGGATCCTTCGTTCCTGGGTTCGACATCTATTCATAACAGTTTGTCCATCAGTTTGGGGATGACAAGTAGTAGAAAATAACAGCTTAGTCCCCAATTTAGCCCATAAAGATCTTCAAAAGTGGCTAAGGAATTTAGCATCACGATCTGAAACTATAGTATTAAGCACACCATGCAAGCGAACAACTTCACGAAAGAATAAATCAGCAATATTGGTAGCATCATTGCTCTTATGACATAGTATAAAGTGGGTCATCTTAGAAAATCTATCAACAACCATAAATATACTATTGCTCCCCTTTTTTATTCTAGGCAATCCTAAAACAAAGTCCATCAAAATATCTTCTCACGGAACGCTAGGAACAGATAGAGGCATGTATAAACCATGGGGATTAAGTCATGACTTAGCTCTTTGACATGTAGTGCAGCGAGCAACGTAGCACTCGATGTCCCGTCTCATCTTTGGCCAAAAGAAATGATCAGCAAGTGTATCCTCCGTTTTCTTCCGCCAAAGTGTCCCATTAGCCCGCCTCCATGTGCTTCCTGTAACAACAACAAATGAACGGAGCTAGCTAGAATGCGTAACTTGTTAGCTCTAACCACAAACCCATCATTAATGGCGAATTTGTTCCACGTTTTTTCTTCTTTACAATTCAACAATATATCTATAAAATCAGCATCATGCATATATTGCTCTTTAATAGTCTCTAATCCAAAAATTTTAAAGTCAAGTTGTGAAAGCATGGTATATCTTCTAGATAAAGCATCAGCTATAACATTCTCTTTTTCCTTCTTTTGTTTTATGACATAAGGGAAAAACTCAATAAATTTAACCTACTTTGCATGTCTACGGTTCAATTTACTTTGACTTCGAATATGCTTTAAAGATTCATGATCAGAATGTATAATAAATTCTTTGGGCCTTAAATAATGTTGCCAAGGTTCTAAAGTTTGAAATAGTGCATATAATTTCTTATTATAAGTAGAATAGTTCAAACTAGGTCCACTCAATTTCTCACTGAAGTATGCTATAGGTTTACCTTCTTGTAACAATACGCCACCTAAACCAATTCCGCTGGCATCACATTCTAGTTCAAAAGTCTTAATAAAATCAGGGAATTGGAGTAGTGGTGCATGTGTTAACTTATCTTTCAATGTGGTGAAGGCGTTCTCCCGTGCGGTGCTCCAAACAAATGGCATGCCCTTTTTGGTAAGCTCATTCAATGGTGCAGCGATGGTGCTAAAATTCTTCACGAAGCGGCTGTAGAATCCAGTAAGTCCTGAAAAGCTTCGTACCTGTGTGACCGTGTTAGGAGTCGACCAACTATGTATTGCTTCAACCTTGGCTTGATCAACTTTAATTCCCTGTGGAGTAACAACATAGCCAAGAAACGCGACTCGATTGGTGCAAAAGATGCACTTCTCAAGGTTACCAAATAAACGTGCACATGTAAAGAATTAAAAATAGCACAAAAATGGTCAAGATGTTCCTCTAATGATTCGCTATATATCAACATATCATCAAAATAAACCACCACAAATCTACTAATGAAAGCACGCAAAACATCATTCATTAGTCTCATGAAGGTGCTAGGCGCATTAGTTAAACCAAAAGGTATTACTAACCACTCATATAACCCAAACTTAGTTTTAAATACTATTTTCCATTCATCGCCTAATTTCATGCGAATTTGATGATATCCACTACGCAAATCAACCTTTGAGAAAATAACAAAGCCACTCAATTCATCAAGCGTATCATCTAACCTAGGAATAGGATGATAATACCTAATGGTGATATTAGTAATTGCTCTACAGTCTACACACATGCACCATGATCTATTTTTCTTGGGCACTAAAATGACCGGAACAACACAAGGACTAGAGATTCATGCACTACCCTTTAACAAGCAATTCTTGAACTTGGTATTGAATTTCTTTAGTTTCTTTCGGATTGGTCCTATATGATGTGCGGTTAGGCAATGATGCCCTGGGAATTAAACTAATTTGATGCTCAATCCCTCGAAGCGGTGGTAACCCGGGCGGTATGTGATGAACCACGGAGGCCCTGATTTTGGCCCGATCTTTTGATGAGAGGGTAAGTTCGGTAGTAGTCGCTCAACTCTCATGATCCTGGCTACGAACTCGTAAGGCTCGAAACCACATAATCGCTGAACTGCTCGACAAGTCGTTATCAACCGTGCACGAATACCCGGTTGACCAGATCACAAAGATCGATTCCTGCATACACCGAAGAAGCACGCAAGAACAAGATAAAGAAGCAATCTAAAATTACAAATACGAATTGAATGTATTGATAAGTGGGATTCTGAAGAACAATGTCATTGTTGATCTGGCCGAACAAGAGGACAAAGTATAAAGTAGCAAAGGCTAAACTTTTATCTAACAAAACCCGAGGACTATAGGGGTGGTAGCCACTATCTATAGGAGAGGGGAGAGGCGGTGTGGGAACTGTTCTGTAACATCCCAATTTTCTGAGTTTAAAAAAATCTTTTAAATAGTTAGTAGGGAAAAAGTCACCATTTGGATTTTATTTGAATTTAATTCAAAAGCTCAATATTGGACTTTAGAATCAAAAACCTTTAATGTGAATAATCCCAACATGAACAATAGCTAAAACTATTTTATTTGGGTTCTCTGTGCTCAGATATATTTTCTGGATTTTTCTAGAATTTTTCTGAGTTCATTTGCTATTTTCTATTGCTTATTTGAATTTCTGGTATTTTCTAAAATGGGAAAAACTATTTAAAAATCTCGGTTAATTCTTCGGGCCAAATCCCAGCCCAAAGCCCATCTTCATTCCGCTTCCGGCCCAACCTCGCGCGAGGCCCAGCTCGCGCGCACCTCGCCTCCACCTGCTGACGCGTGGGCCCCACGCCGCGTCGTCGTCCTCGCGCCGCCTTCGTCCTCGCACAGCGCCTCCCTTGTCCGCCATTGAAGCAGCTCGAGCTTCGTCCGACAAAAGTGGATGCGGCCCTGTTTTTATGCGCGGATGATTCCTTCTAGAAGCCCTATCTATCCCGCGCTCGTTTCGGTTGAAATCATACCCCGAATCATATTCTATCTCCGAAATTTTCGAATTTTCTTTCGTGTTAGTCTCGGACTCGATTTGGGGATTTCCAATTCTGAGCCACCCCAGCCCTATAAAAGCCACCCCGAGGTTCGCCAGAACCCCCTAAACCCTAAGCCGCCGCCCTCATCCACCTTGAAGCCCTAGCGCCGCCGCGATTTGAAGAATTAGGGTTTTGGGCGAAACTTGAGTTCTTTCAATTGCGTCGCCTCCCTGGTCGCCGCGTCATCGTCGACTGCACCGCCGAGTCCGTCGTCACAGCCGCTACCTCAGGGACCCTTCACTGTCGTCAGAGCACCGCCGGAGCTCCGATCCGACAATACACAAACCTTCTCCGCCGCTTCGAACTCACTGCCGGCCAACCCTGTTGTCCTCAACCACCTGGAAGTACACCCCTAGGTTCGCATTAAGCACCTCTACCCGCCAGTATCACTCACCCTCGCCGGCGAGCCGCCGTTCGCCGACGACCATCGGGTCCAGGGCCGCTGTTGTCAGCATTGGCAACGTGGCCATCCACGTCGGCGCCAGCGTCGGCACCGTGCAAGCGTGGCAGCCAGTGTCGCCTGTCGGCCTCCACATCACACGACGCGCATCGATTCGATCCAAAACCTTGTTCGGTGGACTTAGTCTACCGTGGACCATGATGCTGACGTGTGGGTCCCACATCTCGGAATCTTTTCTGATTTCTTTTAATTTCCGAAATTCCTCGCTGACGTCAGCATCGCGCATTAATCCGATTTTTCTTCAGAGAAATAATTCGGGAAATTCCAGAAAATCCAAATTAGGGTTTTCTTTTAGATTTAAACTTCTAGAGCTCATAACTTTTGCATCCGAACTCCGATTGAGCCCATTCAAATTCCTAAATTTGTCTAAATTCAAGCTCTATTTATCTGAGATTTTTATTTAATTTTTAGAGTTTTTTTTGCCTCTGTTATTTATTTGTTTTGTTTGTTTGTCTCGTTTGCGAGTAAACGTCGATTCGTCGGGGAATTTTGGAGAAGAAGGAGCACCTCAAGATCAAGATCAGTACATAGACCTTTACCAAGGCAAGTCATACCTTTGATCATCTTGAACCCAGTTTTCAAATTACTTTGTTTCAAAGTATTGCATTCTACTTTAATTATGTATTTAAATGTTTTGGGTATAGTTATAATCCAAATTGTTATCACACCTTGGCCTTGTATGTCATATTCCTTGTCACCCTAGATTGGTTATTAGTTGGTATTATTATAGCACCAACGTGGGTTGGTTAGATGCGAGTACAATTGCTTAGCCACGGCACGAGTCATCATTTCATGTGAGCTGCAAATATTAAATTTGACTATGTGATTATGGAACTTTGTGTAAAACTGTGTGCTATGTGTTATTACTTTGTGATGGCATGTGTTGCACTAAAACCAACTGAGTGGTAAAGGATTTAGACTGAGGCAAGTGGTGGAAGCTGTGTGATATGGTGGACTGTGTGATGGGAACGATAATCTGTGTGATCTAGTTAGAAAATGGAAGTCTTGCCTTGGTCAATTATGGACTTAACTTTGTGCGCCATTGAACTGAGCCTTACTGTACGACCACATGCCTGGTATGGGACGGGCCTAACTTAGTAAGTTATGGATTCTTGGCATTGACGTTCAGGTGGATAGGTTAGGCTGTGTGACAGGGTGGAGGTGTGACTACTTGGTGGTTGCATCGCGGGACGGTTCGCCGCATCCCTGTCCAGCGGTGTGTGTTAGACTGGCATTTCCTTGTGAGCTGGTCTAGCGGGAAAGCACATCGGGGATGTCAATGTTTGAGATGAAATTTCTGAACTGTTTTGTTATGATTAGTGCTTGCTACACTAGTATCTTGTGGGTAAAGTGTATAACCTCTGCAGAGTGTTAAACAATCTATTCGAATAGCCGCGTCCGCGGTCATGGACATGCTCGGGGATTTCACACGAAGGGTAGTTTTCATAAAAAGTTGGGATGGGAGCTATGTGATCTAAGTCATGTGGCTGTGTGGAATAATCTGTTTAGCTTTGTGTCTTTGTGGAAATAACTGTTAAATTATTATTGTCTATTTGTTTTGAATTATGCTTTCAATCTATTATTGTATTCAATTGCAAATGTTGCATTTTCGCAAAAGAACCACAGAAGCCTTTTCTTTGTAGTAAGCCTGCATCTATAAATTGCATTCTGTGGTATGATTTGCGAGTACGGTTGTATACTCACGCTTGTTGTAAAACTTGCGTCCAAACCTACAGAAGAGGAGGAGTCTACGCCTGCTTTTGAGGAGGAGTTCGCTGAAGGCTGATCGTTCGTTAAGGTCTGGATCCCAGTCGGTTGCCTGTGGTGAATTGAGGGGATCTACGCTGAAGTTATTGCTGTTCCACTGCTATTTTATTCTCTGTTAGCCCTGCGTGGCTTAATAAGTGTAAACTCGACCATAAGGTCAAAACCCTTATTTGTTATTCAAACTAATCGTTTACTTGTTTATCGTTGTGTCAATGACATTCACTTATGTTGACCCTGTGTGCACTAGCGTGATCCTGGACTAGTGCAGTATACACAGAGGGTTCCAAAATCGTAATTTTGGGTCCCGACAGAGGTGGTATCAGAGCCATACTGACTGTAGGTCTTGACCTTAGTTAGATTGGCCATCTTTAGAGTGTCCAAACTATTTTCTAAAAGAAAAACTAACTTGCAAGATTAATTGGTTGCTTAAATCTTCTCATATCTCTCTCGACTCAACTACTGCTATAATCTTTTCTCTCCCCGCTGTTTCAAGTTGCCCTTACCCCTTCGTCTGTCTTGACAGATGCCTCGTCTCCAGAGCTATGGTGAGCATACAGGAGGATATGCCGCTGAGCTTTGGAAGCTGCTACAGGTTCTTGGAGGTTTTGATCCTCCGCTGTACGTCGGCAACAACTGGATGGTGAACGGTCAGAACCGTGGAGTGATCTGTCGTCTGACGATCTACGCCAGGAGGAACAACAAGGCAAGCCAACCTTCGCACGTCTCCGTGAGGAAGATCACTTGGCTGGAAGGCATCCAGGAGTCGTCGCGTTTGGCCATGCTTCGTATCTGCAACATCTACGCACGGGAGCTTCAAGACACCGTCTTCCGCTACCACCCCAGAGCTGCAGCCGTGGACTTGCCTGCACGCTACCCATCCACCGATGAAGAGAGCAACGCTACAGTCATGCACCTCGCCCAGCTTGTTGTAGCCCAGGGGGAAACGTTGGAGAGGACTATTACAGAGCTGGATCATGTCTATGAGACCTTACAGAGAGCTAAAGAGAAGGTCGCTACTCTGCAAGAGATTTTCTACGAACTAGATCCCGAAGAAGAGGAAGACCCTGAGGAGGATCCCGAAGAAGATCCAGAGGAAGGCCTAGTTGAGCGTAATAGCCGCAGAGAGCTGGAGGAGCACTGTGAGCTTGCACCAGAACGCTGTTCTGCGCACGCATCGAGGCATCGAGATCGGCTTGCCAAGATGCCGGCTCACTTCCAAGTCTACACCGCAGAGCGCGCCGCATGTTGTGGAGGCTTTCTTGAGTAGTTCGTTTTAGGCTTCAGTTGTTAGGCTTAGCCAGTTTCAGTTAGTAAGTCGCCCTTTAGGCGATAGTTTTGTGTGCTTAGGTCGTTGTTTCTTTTGTGTGCGAGTATGAGCTGCAAAGGCCCCTAGGTATTTGTTGCAGCCATGCTAAGACCCTAATTAATAAGAGTATTTCATTGAAGTTTCTTGAGCTGTGTTTTGTTGGGTTTAACCTACCCCCCTGCTTAGTTCTTGACTTATCTTGTGCTTGCTACCTTATCTAACCCATGGAGCCTCATCAGATGGTTCAGACTCGTCAGACTGCTGCAAGAGGTTCCGGTACCCCAGCACCAGGAGGCAATGAGCAACCAGCTACAGGAGCAGTTCTGCCACAAGCACCCCCGATTGACTTGCAAAACTTTGGGGCTTTCATGGCAGCGCAGACTCAGCTCATGAATACCATGATGAATCAGATGCAAGCCATGAACAACCAGGTCAACAACAACAACAATCAACAGCATGGAGCACCAGCTGCTCATGGTCACCATGGACCATCTAAACTTGCGGAGTTTATGAGGACCCGTCCACCCACATTTTCTGGACACGTCTCTCCAGTGGAAGCAGATGATTGGCTTCGGGTCGTTGAAAGGAAGCTGCTGATCACCCAGTACAACGACCGTGAGAAGGTTCTGTACGCCACTCATCAGATGGAAGGCATAGCTGCTGAATGGTGGGAGAACTTCTGTGCCGCTCATGAGGCGCCACAGGATATCACCTAGGAGGAATTTGCTGCAGTATTTCGCCAGTATCATGTACTAGAGGGCATTATTGATCTGAAGAAGGATGAGTTCCGCGCTCTCAAGCAAGGAGCTATGTCGGTATCTGACTACCTCAACAAGTTTTCTCAGCTAGCTCGCTATGCAGTAGAGGATGTAGCCACAGACAAGGCTCGCCAGAGTCGCTTTCTGAAGGGGCTGAACGCTGGACTGCAAGTCAGTATGATCGCCCATACTTTCCCTGACTTCCAGGAATTGGTCAACAAAGCCTTTGTTCTAGAGGACAAACGCAAGGAACTGGAGGACAACCGTAAACGTCGGATGGCTCAGCAAGGGAACCATCAGTCTCAGCAGAAGGAAAGGACAGTTCCACCACAGTTCAACCGGTTTCACCCGGACTTCGCTGAGCACTCGCACCAACTTCAAAGACCGCCCACCGCCGGAACTTCCGCAACCCTGCACCTGTCAACCCCAATCCAGGGAGCAACCAGCAGAATGCACCACGGGTATGTTATACCTGTCATCAGCCAGGATATTATTCTAACCAATGTCCGCAGAAGGGTACAATCACTCCAGTATGTTTCAACCTTAGAGCTACGCCATCGAAGATGCCAGCACCAGGCATCAATCAAGGAGATTCACAAGTTGCCGGTCAAGCCGGAGGAGCACCGCAGTCGGTGATCAGAGGCCGTGTCAACCACGTCACTCTGGAAGGAGCCCAGGAAGCATCGGACGTCGTACTGGGTAAGTTTTTGGTTAACTCAGTACCTACATCAGTTTTGTTTGATTCTGGAGCTTCGCATTCGTTTGTTTCTGGAATGTTTGCAACCAAGAATACTCTGGAAGTTGTTCAACTTAAGCATACTCTGTTAGTCCAGTCGCCTGGAGCAGAGCTAAGCACTAGAGTGGGATGTTTAGGAGCTAAGTTACTCATAGCTGGAGTCGAGTTTCTAGCCAACCTAATTGTTCTGGATACCCAAACCCTAGATATCATTCTTGGCATGGATTGGTTGTCCAAGCATAAAGCTGTGCTAGATTGTGGCCGAAGAGCCGTAACAATCGAGGATGCTAAGGGAACAAAGGTAGAGTTTCTAGCCACCTCAGTGCGTGATGGACATCTGTTAGTGAACAGCCTGAAGACCCTTTCCTTAGAAGAAGTATCAGTCGTCAGTGAATACCCAGATGTGTTTCCAGAGGAATTACCAGGAATGACACCGGACTGTGACATAGAGTTCGTCATCGACCTAGTGCTAGGGACAGTACCAATTTCAAAAAGACCTTATCGGATGCCAGCCGATGAATTGGTAGAGATGAAGAAGCAGATAGAAGAACTTCTTGAGAAAGGTTTCGTGAGACCAAGTTCGTCGCCATGGGGAGCACCAGTGTTGTTTGTCAAGAAGAAAGATGGAAGTATGAGGATGTGTATTGATTACCGTTCCCTCAATGAAGTCACTATCAAGAACAAGTACCCACTACCCTGGATTGATGATTTGTTTGATCAGATGAAAGGAGCCGGAGTGTTCTTAAAGATCGACCTGCGATCAGGTTACCATTAGCTGAAGATTTGTGCTAAGGATATACCGAAGACCGCTTTCTCAACGCGGTATGGACATTATGAGTTCTTAGTCATGTCCTTTGGTCTGACTAATGCCCCTGTATACTTCATGAACATGATGAATAAAGTATTCATGGAATATTTGGACAAGTTTGTAGTTGTGTTCATTGATGATATTTTGGTTTACTCCAAGTTAGAGGAAGAGCACGCCGAACATTTAAGGATAATCTTGGAAAAACTCAGAGAGCATCAGCTGTATGACAAGTTCAGTAAGTGTGATTGCTGAAAAAAGGAAGTTGATTTCCTTGGTCATGTGATGACAGCCGAGGGAGTAGCAATTGACCCCGGTAAAGTTAAAGCAGTGTTACATTGGGAGCAGCCCAAGACTGTAACTCAGATCCGCAGTTTCTTGGGAATGGCAGGTTATTACTGCCGTTTCATCGAAGGATTCTCATCGATTGCTAAGCCTCTCACGCAATTGTTGAAGAAGGAGAAAAAATTCACTTGGACTCCAGCCTGTGAAGAAAGTTTTCAAGAGTTGAAGAAGCGCTTGACTTCAGCCCCAGTGTTGATTTTGCGAGATATTCGAAAAGATTTCGATATCTACTGTGATGCTTCGCGTCATGGATTAGGATGCGTCCTGATGCAAGAAGGAAGAGATGTCGCTTATGAGTCAAGGCAATTAAAACCTCACGAAGAGAATTACCCTACTCATGATCTGGAATTAGCTACCGTGGTGCATGCTTTAAAGATTTGGCGTCATTACCTCGTCGGTAATCGCTGCGAAGTCTACACGGCTTAATAAGTGTAAACTCGACCATAAGGTGAAAACCCTTATTTGTTATTCAAACTAATCGTTTACTTGTTTATCGTTGTGTGCATGATATTCACTTATGTTGACCCTGTGTGCACTAGTGTGAACCTGGACTAGTGCAGTATACAGAGAGGGTTCCAAAATCGTAATTTTGGGTCCCGACATGTTCACACGTGAACAATACCACATGAACAGTACTAAAACCCTAGGTGGGATGGTCATACGGGCCATATGGTCCAAATTAGCCCATTTGTTACAAAGCCCATGGGCCAACAAGTGGTGACGCAGCACCAAGGCATGTAGACGCTGCACCATGGCATGTAGACATAACACCATGGCATGTAGACGAAACTCGACTCGTATGAGTAGATGTAGCTCAGTCCAACCGGGGAATATGGTAGTGCCGTCACCGAAAGTCCTATCGGAGAAAACATGTTCGAACTAGAGGATGCAGTGTAGCAGGTTGAAGTAGTGGTTGCATCCTTAGGGTTGATGTCCTCATCATCCTCCCTTTCTTGAATTTGAGTCGTCCTCGACTCCGTCGTTTTCTCCAAGTCGTCACTTTCCTGCAAAAGGTTAGTAGCAACAGGAGGCAAAGAAACACACATTTCTTCTAATGGACAAGAAGATTCTTTGCAAATCATAGTATAGCATTCTGATTCATGTTTTTCTTTGTCAGCGCAATCAAATTTTGAAGCTAACACAACAGAAGCTTTCAATTTAATTTTTACTTGGATCTAGAATCTTATGATCATCTTTTGTCTTCTCCTTACTTGTTCTCTCAGTTCTTTCTAATTCATCTTTTAATATGGTAGCAAGAGACATTGGAAGCAAAGTGATTTTCTTTTCTTTATATGTGAAAGTATAATGATTAGATCTACCATGATGTTCAGTATATCTATCATATCGCCAAGGTCTACCTAACAATAACAAGCATGCTTGCATAGGTATGACATCGCAATCAATATAATCATGATATGATCCAATAGAAAAAATATATGCGCACAAGTTTAGTTACCTTCAACTTACCACAAGAATTTAGCCATTGAATGTAGTAAGGATGAGGGTGTTGAGTTGTGGTTAAGCCAAGCTTCTCGACCATGTCTGTGCTAGCAAGGTTGTTACAACTTCCGCCATTGAGATGACTTTACAAGTGTAATACTCCAGATTAGAATTCGGGAAGAAAACTAGTTAAGTAAAAGGAAAAAAATATTAGAAAGTTGGTTCCGGCGGAGGACTATTTGGAAATTATGTTGTAGCGGGAGAAAGAGGGGGGTTTTTGGAAGTTCCCGGCAGCTTGGGCCTGGGCTTTGGCCCATTGTGGACCCATGTGTGGCCGGCCAAGGGGGGGAGAGCACCCCTTTTCCCTCCCCTAACCCAAGCCGCCCCCCTTGCCCCTCCCCCTCCACCCGTGAGCCCCTTCCCCTCTCTCCCTTAGGCAGCCGCCCCATCCCCTCCCCTGCGCTCCACCCTTGCCCAGGGCCTCCCCAGCTGCTGTACCCCCTTGCCCTTGCGCCTCCCTCGCTGCCGGCAAAGCCTCGTCCATCTTCCTCGCTTGTCGACTCGGGAGAAGAAGCAGTTCACTGGTGGTAATCGGTCGTTGGAGGAGGAAGAAGAGGAAGGGATCGGGACCATCTTTGGGGGGAGAGCTCGCTGGTAGGCGCACGGCGTGCCCGGCAATCGGTTCATCAAGGGTAACCTCGTTTTCCCCTTGTTTAGATGCTTTACCACTTAATTGTTCTATGTCGGTAATTCTGTTGCCTAAGGGCAGATCGTGTTAGAGGGACGTTTTGAAATAGTTAAGGGCGGATTTAGTCTTCGACGTCTCCTAGGAAGTTGTAGAGGACGTCAATAGCTTTCAATGAAGTGCTAGAAAGTAATTTTTGGACCTCTGTAGCAAAAGATATGATTTTATTGGTGCGACTGTTCTGCAACCCTGTCAGTTTCTGGACAGGTTTTAGTGATCTGAACTTTGCGATCAGTTAAAGATAGAATTAGAGGATCTCAGTATAACTAAAGTTGTAGATAATTGTCGTAGCTTTCAGGGAAGCACAAGAACATGAAATTTGGGTAAACGAGCTGAAAGTTATGTTAGTTTTAGTGCTCTGTCCAGAAAGTATGATGTGAAATCGATGTCTTGTTAATCAGCTTGAAAGTGATTTTAGGTGGCCGAATCAGGGGAGCTCACCAACTAGGTTTAGTTGGGAAATTTGATAACCTTTCAATGAATTCCAAGAACACGTAATTTGGACCTCTGTACAGAAAGATATGAATTTTAGAATTTGACTGTTCACAGAGGGCAATTCAGCGCTTAGGATTGTGGGGTTGGGATCGCGTTGCAATCTGCTACTTGATGAGTTCGCTTATTTAATTCATGTTTTTCGTTACTATAGTCTTAGCTTATATTCTTAATGTATTAGGTGGGGGATTGGTACCGGAGGCAGCACCGTCTTCACGTCCTCCATTCGTACGCGGTTAAGGCAAGTGCATTGTTTGTTAAATGGGTGTGATTGATTGGCTATGTTTGTGTGTTTTTTGATATATGGTTGCATAGCAAGGTGGCTTACTTGATGATTGTTTAAGTATGGTGATTGCTCAAATTATGCTTATGCTTTACTGTGGTACAATGTTGTTGTCTTTTGGTAAGATTGACGATGAATAAGAGATGAGCATATGCATATTGAGAACATGTTGAGGCTTGGTCACGCGGTGATCAAGCATGATTCCCTTTGAGATCCCCATCATGAATGTGACGAGCCTGAGTTCCCCTCACTCGTGGAGTGTGGGCTTGAGGTCCCCGTTACTTGCGGAGTAACGGGCAATTGGTCCCTGTGCGTGCGCGCACAGGCATGGGTATGCGGCGACGGTTGCTTAGTCTGCATTACCGGTGTAATGCACACAGAAAGTTAAAGTTAAAGGATCCTTGAGCATTGCATTTGCATATGAGATGTTCTATTGTTGATCTCCTTTACATGGTTGCTGATGTTATGGTTTCTTTATGTACTTGCTGAGTCTATGGACTCACCCTTGCTTTTATTGTTGTTTTAGGTACCCGAGCCAAGAACGTCATGCATGGGGGGAAGTAGAATGCTAGTCACACACATGCCACCTGAACTAAATAAAGATGAATGATCTTCAGAACGTGATTGATTTTAATAAATGCAAAGATTATTATGTTTTGTCTCATGCAATGGATTAAATGTAATAATGATGTGTAGTGGAACTTCATATCTCTCTAGTTATGTTAAATACTTAGCATGTCTTCGATTATCTTTTGATGTCTTTGGATGAAAGTTTTAGTTAATATTTGGTTAATCTGTGTGTTGGAACCTTCGTGTAATTAACTTTACAAGGGAGGTTCTGCCGAAATTTATTAAGATTGTCTAGTTTAGAACTATTAGAGTTTGTTTAGTAGCACATTCCAGGCTCATGTCGGGCTGGGGTGTTACAACAAGAACGTTCCTTGATGACGAACTTCAATTGGAATAAGGTGTGACGTTGATTTTGTTCAGCAAACTCCATTTGAGCACTTAGCACACGCTAGACAACTAGGCTTTGGTACATGTCAGACACCTCATGGCTTATATGTTCTTCCTCAATGTGATCACCTACATTGTTAGTTGCTACCAAAATATGTTCTTCCTCAATATCGCTAGCTGAAGTGTACTCACCATTGTCCTTAATAAGCAAAGCTCGCTGACTTGGACAATCGCGCATCAAGTGCCCAAATTTTTTTCAACGCTGACATTGTACAACTCTAGATTGCCTTGTAGAAGCAACGGAAGAAGCACTTTTTGTAGGGACTTGTACCTTTGCTGATTTGCTTACCTCAAGGTCATGTGTAGGAGTGGAAGGAGCAGCAGGGGGCGCACGGCATGAGGAGGGTGTGCACGGCTTGAGGAGGGTGTCCTGTATTGTTGCTAACTTGGCCGACCTGCAAAAGATCCTACAAAATTGCCTTTAGAGCAAGATTGTCGACCCTGCACTTCTCTTTTAGCTTTGTAAGCAAGATGGAACAAACAAGTGATAGAATTGTATTCTTTATAATCAAGCATGTCATGAATTTCTCGGCTTAAGTCACCCAAAAATCTAGCAATCTTAGCATCTTCAGTTTCATCTAAACCACAATGCAATAAACCAGTTTACAATTCTTGATAATAATCCTCTACAGAACTACTACCTTGTCTTAAGCATTGCAATTGATTAAGTAGTAAAGTCAGTGGACAGAGAAAAAGGCAATCAAGCAATGAAAGAGATAGGAGTCATTAGTCTTAGCCTTTGGTGACTTCTCTTCTATAAACACAATTAATACAACAAACACAGGAATAGGGTTATTATTCTCTCAGGAGAAGGCCTAAATCTGTATAAAATTCATGTGTCCTTTTCTGTGTGGTTTCGCAGCAGGAGAGCACCCAACATTCATTCATAAGATCGATACTAAACCATTGATAATATGGATGTTAGTACGATTGTCAGTACAGGGTTGCGTGGGTGGTGTTGATTCTTTTAGAAAGAAAATATTTTGAACACCTTTCGTGATATCGTTTAAGTGAAAATGTTTCAAGTTTTGTATTCGTGATCTTTTGGGGTTCATGATTTTTGTAGTAGCTGAAATTGGTTTGAGAAAAGTGACGTGTGATTAGGACATCAACCCGCCAGATACAACCACTAATCTATCTCCAACTAGGCTACTCGGCTACGTCAAACACTACTCGAACGGGCCGATAACGACGAATTTACTTCATTTATATCTGGTGTTGCGCCACCTCACATTGGGCCACGGGCCTTGTATCAATTATTGGGTCCAAAGAACAGCCACCACTTTAGGGTATTTGGGTCGGCCACCTCCCTGGCCCATATGGCAACCTAGGGTTCGGTACTGTTCACGTGTGAACAGTACCGCACCGCCTCTCCCTTCTCCTATAGATAGTTGCCACCATCCCCTTTTAGTTCATCGGGTTTTGTTGATTGATGTTTAGCTTTGCTACTTTATTCTTTGTCCTCTTGGTCGGCAAAATCAACAACGACATTGTTCTTCGGAACCCCACTTATCAATACATTTAATTCCTATTCGCAATTTCAGATTGCTTATGTATCTTGTTCTTGTGTGCTTCTTCGGTATATGCAAGAATCGATCTTTGTGATCAGGTCAACTGGGTATTCGTGCACGGTTGATAACGACTTGTCAAGTAGTTCAACGATTGCGTGGTTTCGAGCCTTGCGAGTTCGTAGCCAGGATCGTGAGAGTTGAGCGGCTTCTACCAAACGTATCTTCTCACTGAAAGATCAGGCCAAAATTAGGACCTCCGTGGTTCATCAAGTGGTATCAGAGCTATAGTTCTTTAGTGAGAAATCAATACCCTTAGTAGTAGATTTATTTTTCATACCTAGAGTCCAGAAAATTGTCACAAAATTTTTTTGCATCTATCATCCATACCGAGCCCGTTGAGCCTTTGCAGTTTTTTCTCTTCAGTTTTTGCTTATTGAATTTTTGTTGCATCATCGTGTCTAGTTGCTAATTTCTAGTTTAGTTGGAGTCTATTCATCGTTGTCTAGTTGCATCTCGTGTTTTCCTTTGTGTAGCTTCATCTGTGTTGCCTTGTGATCCTTGCCGCGGCGAATAGTGCCTCCTGCCGCAGCCTCATCACCCTGTCGTGGCAATCGTCAAGCCCTTTGTCGCGTCAACACCGAAGTGCTTGCATCCCGCTACCATCTCCTGCCTCCAATAGAGCCTCCTGCCGTAGCCTCATCACCCTGGTGTGACAACCGCCGAGCCCTCTGGCGCGTCAACACCAAAGTGCTTGCATCCCGCTGCCATCTCCTGCCTCCACGCAGTCGTTGCCGCATCCACCACTCCCTACTGCACCACTACCCATCCTTGCCACACCACTCTAATGCCAGCCAGAGCCTTCCCTACAGCCCAATTCCTCCCTACCGTGCCAACCAACGAAGCCCCTGCCGCAGCAGCCCAAGTTTTTCCGCCGCCGCTGCCCCAGCCTTGCCGCCTCGACTACCTCAGTGCCCTACCGCGGCAAACACACGCTGTCCGCAGGTCCTTGCTGCAGCACTCGATTGCACTGCCGCCACTGCCTCTTGTTGCTGTGGTAACCGTTTCGCTACCAGTGTAAGCAAATCAGCCACCTTGTTCCTGCCACCGCCTCACCTTGAGAAGTTAATAGGGAAACCCTAGTGGTTTCAGTTTTTGGAAGAAGAAGGAAAGGGAAAGAGTTTGGATTCAGTTTGTAAGAAAATAAAAGCCCAGCTGGTTTCGGGTTGGAAAAAAGAGAGAGAAAAAACATAAGAAAAAAAAGGGAAGAAAAAAATCAGAGAGAAAAGAAACAAAGGAGAGGTCCACCTGCTCCAAAATTTGAAAAGCCCATCAAACCTTTTCCAAATCTAGTGAAAATTGGTGGAGGCCTTCTTGATACATCCACAAGCTGTCATAAAAAAATTGATCATGTTTGGCCCACGAAATCAAAAATTATAGCAGTTTCAATTTGAGGCCAAAACGAATTCGAGTCTGTTTCTAACACACCTTCAGTAAAATGGGCAAACGGAGTTGGAATTCAATGTTATCAGACTCGTTTGAAAGCTAACAATGATGAGCATCCAAAAAAACAACCGCTTGTGTGAGTCGCCCACCAAGGTCCCCAAAATCGGCCATCTTCATCCCCGAATTCACATTGCAAGTTTTCGGTTTTCTGTTTTTGGTGATTCTTTTGGTCTTCCCTTCGGAACTTGGGGTTCATCTCAACTGAAAAGTTGTAGATCTCATTGAAACCTTGCAAATGAGCACATATAAGCCATATAAAACTTTGTTTGTTTATCATTTGAGACTAGCTGTTGTTTCTGCTCAATCTAGAGGGCTGATTACACTACATGTTATTCCATTTTTGTGCTCTACATTGCATAAACAATCTTGTGCCCCTACAAAGAAGGTTGAGTAGTTGGTTAGCGTCTCTCCTAGCATTTGTTGTGAGGTTCTCCTTTGCTTACATCAAGTCACATTGGTCGTTGCGTGTGCGTACATACACTTCTCTGCATATGGCTTTGATTAGCTAGCTTTGATTAGGCTAGGATCGGCAACATTGGCTAGTACTTTAAACAATCTTTCAACTTGCATTAACTGATTTGATTATTGCTGATCCTTACTACCATATTGAAGCCTTCTGAGTTCCACTTCCTACTAACTCAGCAGGTGTCGTTCCTCGCAATCGTTGGGCTAATCGCAAGTGAGAGTATCACGAACCTGCCACCAGTTGTACCACTTCCTTGCTGCATTGGTAAGAACTTGGTATAAGCTTGAGTGTGAGTGACTTGTTTTGAGCCTCTAGATCCTAGTAGTTGATAGAAACATATACTTGTGATTTGTTCCTTGTTTTCTACTAACAATGATAGGTTGGTTGAAGTTGGTAGATTACGATGTCATCGCATCGCAGGAAGATTTGAACTCAAAAGGAAACAACTACCTGCATACATATTACCACTCACTACTGAGAGTACGTCGTCCGACTACTTTTTATGGGTTACTATGTTGGAAAGCTATTTTGAAAGACATGACCTTGATCCTTATGAGAAGATGAGCATGGCAAGGACGGCACTGATCAGTGATGTTCAACATTAGTGGTCGAATCTCGAGTACCACTTCACCACCCATAGTCACAAGCGAGGTGCAACCTAAGGTACCTAAAAATGCTGATATTGTTTTGACTCCTACTCCTACTCCATCTCCTGATACCACCGAGATGCTTGAAGAGATGAATGATAATCTGGTGCATCTTATGTCATTAGAGGAGAAGTTTGAGATACCTACAATATCTGATGAGGATAACAATGACAAAGGTTCTAATTTGGTGCTACAGCAAGACATAGAGCAACCTTGTGAGTACATACCTGCTGTAGTGCAACCTTTTGCTTTTCCTTGTGTTGCCTTGAATGAACCATGTGCTGATCTGAATTTTTATAATTTTGCAAATGTCGAATTAATTACACATAAGGAAGTACTTGATAGAATATCCCCTGCTGATGCATTGTGCTATATCATGCTTAATGTGCTATGGAGAAAGTTTCTGAACTTTCATTTTTAAATTCTCTTTCTAGCACCTACACCTACTATTTTAAATTAGTTGGAGATTATGGTATAGACAATTAATTTTTGATATATCAAATATGCATAACTTGTGATCACATGGATGAATTGAAGCTTGCTGTTTGGGACAATAATTCTTGTGTACTGAATCTTGTTCAATATGTGAGGAAAATAAAATTTAGTGCTCATCCAATGCCTATGTGTTCACCTTTTATTGCACCATGTAGCATGGACAATCTGAATAATGATATTGAAGTATGGAAGAACTTACAAATCTTTTCACCCTTCCTAGATGAATTTGCTATTACTCAATTGAACTCTTATTATATGAATGACTTGTGCACTATGAACTCAATTGTTGTGCTGCCCATTAACTTACAAAAGTTGAGGACAATTTCTTTCATAACCGGGTGATGCATAACTCTACTATTTACTTCACTTATACTTGCAAATTGAGTTGCAAACTGAATGCTATGAGAAAATATACCTTTGCTGATTTGATGCATGCACAATCACAATTAGTTTCCAAAGCTTTCTCTATTTCTTTGCTACCTGCCATTGCTAATATTTTGCAGAAAGACAAGAATGTGTTGCTACAAGTTATAAAGCTTTTATTGCCGTTGGAGGAGGATGAGCTTGAGTCGAGGACGACTCAAATACAAGAAGGGGAGGATGATGAGGACATCAACCTGCCGGATACGACTGCTACTCCATCTCCAACCGGGCTACTCGGCTGCGTCAAACGCCACCTCACATTGGGCTGAGGGCCCTATATCAATTATTGGGTCCAAAGGATAGCCACCACTTTAGGGTATTTGGGCCAGCCACCTCCCTAGCCCATATGGCAACCTAGGGTTTGGTACTGTTCACATGGTACTGTTCATGCATGAACAGTACCCATGTCGCCGCTCCCTTCTCCTATAGATAGCTGCCGCCATCCCTTTTTAGTTACTTGGGTTTTGTTGATTGAAGTTTAGCTTTGCTACTTTATTCTTTGTCCTCTTGGTCGGCGAAATCAATAGTGACATTGTTCTTCGAAACCCCACTTATAAATATATTCAATTCCTATTCGCAATTTCATATTGCTTATTTATCTTGTTGTTGTGTGCTTCTTCAGTGCATGCAAGAATCGATCTTCGTGATCAGGTCAACTGGGTATTCATGCACAATTGATAACGACTTGTCGAGCAGCTCAGCGATTGTGTGGTTTTGAGCCTTGCGAGTTCGTAGCCAGGATCGTGAGAGTTGAGTGACTTCTACCGAACGTATCTTCTCACGGAAAGATAGGGCCAAAATCAGGACCTTCGTGGTTCATCAACGTGTTGGAAAATTCTATTAGTTCTTAAGTGATTCATGTGATTTGGTCCTAAAAACCCTTTTTTGTTTGAGTTGAAAAAGTGATGTTGTAATCAATTAAAATTGTCTTGTTAAAGGAAAGCATTTGAGATTGGAGTCAAGTTTTGTAACTTGCAACTTATTGAAGTGTGCTTAACCTTTTTGTTTTCCCGTATAAAAGCTTCTCGAGTTTCAATAGCAATGCCTTGTTCTTATTCGTTGAGGTTTGACATTCTCTTCTTGTGCGATGTTTGCTCCTTCAACGTGGTTTCACCTCCTGTTTTTTAGGGTTTTGTGCTGATTTACTATTTCTCTTGGATTTGTACTTACTGCAAGCGGTTAACGTTTTACTGTGTACTGAAACAAAAAAAGATTATTTTAGTTACATCTTGTTTTGAGAAAGGAATAAGTAATTTGTTTTGCAAAGTCTTTCTAGAGTGTATAGTGGCAATTGGATAGTTGTCACAGCCCATTTTCACTAATTTGAGTTTAGATGCATCACATGAGCATGCATGTTATTTCTAGAGTATGTGGACAAATTTTTGCATTTGAGACATTCGAATCAAAGTAAAACTTACAACTCAAAAGGAAACTCCAAAATAAATCTAAAATAAATGCTTGTATAGATCTCTAGAAAATAATTTATTCAAATAGTAGAATAAATATCATGAATAAATATGTTTTCCCAAATTTTTTTAGTTCAATTTGACCTTGAGAAAAATCTATACTCAATTCATAAACATATTCTATAACAGAGTTTGAAATAAACAAATAAATCATGAACAGTGATGTTAGAAAAATTATATGAGTTCTATGTCACCTCAGGAACTTCTTTGAAAATTTTTAGAATTTTCTAAATTTATTTGCTATTTTAAATCGGCGATCAAATTAGAGGGGTATGAAATTAAAACAGTAAACTGGTCGGGTTGACTTGGTCTGACCCGACCTGACTCCGACCGCACTTCTCGACCAGACCCAACCCACTCGCACTCACCGCACTCCGACCGTGCCACCAACGACACAGACCCATGTGTCTGAGTCATCGTCCATGCCTCCAAGCACTCTCCAGAACGAAGCAGGAGCTGGTAAGGCTTCCTCGCAGCTTCGTTGGCCTCGCAGCTCCATCCATGCAATGTCAAGGCGTTTCGCCACCGCCGTCGCCATCCAACCAGTAGCCACCACGTGTAACACCGTTGCCTCTCGTAGATTCGTTGGCCATCAAAACCCCATCACCTCTCTCTCAGCCGAGCAGGTGAACCCGGCCTTTCTCCCACCTCGCTGAGTCAAATCTTTTCTTTGCCATTCTTCTCCTCTTTCCATGCCGTCTCTATCTTGCTAGCCTGTGGTCTTGCCATGTAGCGAAGCCTCAGGAACACGAGCTTGTCTTTTTGCTTCTCCAAAGCGCGTCCGTGGAGCACCGCTGTGTCACCTTTGTCTCTGGTGAGCTCTAACGTTTCTAATTTGCGTTAGCCCATGCCTTTGGGTATGAGAATCATTTCCCTCAATGATTGACATGATCATTGGGAATTTGGATTTTCTTCATCTCTAGCCAACTTCGTCTCTTTCTTCCCCATCTCTGGCCTGGTAAGCCATTACTTGATTCTATCATCTCAGAGAATCTCTTGGGTCCACTCAAGCTTTCCCGGTCATTATTTTACCTTTTTCTCTCTCAGATCATCCTCTCCACGTGGAGCTCTCATCGCCATCGTTCGGTCATCGTCACCGGCCAACCACAGAGCACCTTCGGTCCTCTCCTTGGCTCCGGTAGGTTCCCTGCACCTCATAGGAGCTTTTGCATGCATTCTTTTGTTGAATGCATCAACGAGTTATGCTAGCCACTTTGGCCATAGTTCAACCACCACCTCTCACCGTCGCGCCACCATTCTAGTCCACCTTCGGCCATGCTCTGGCCACCCATAGGACCAGTAAGCTCCAAGGTTTCCATTTCGGGCTTTAGATCGCGCCACCGAGGTCCACTGCGCCAGCGATACGCCGGGCAAACTCGCGGTCACACGTCCTCTATTCCGACCGTCATTGTAGAGTAATTATTAGGGTAAATCTTTGTTGTTTAAGATTAATTGATGATTAATGTCGGCAAAGCAATCATTAGCTTTTGAGTTAATAACGTGTTGTGTCTATTACACGTGGGTCCCATGAACAGAAATTGAGGAGAGTTAAGAACCCAGTTTAACTGTGAGTCTATGACATGTGGGCCTAGTGCAATAAATGCACAGTGCATTGAGAAATGAACCGGTGGACAGAGGTCATGGACCTTCGGTCCATGCGCTATTCCATGAACCAAGCCTATGACATGTGAACCCCATGTCAGTAGGGTTTTCTCCGGGAATTAAAAGAAAAAGAAAAACCCTATGCAGTGGACCCCACATGACAATGGCAGAGGCTAGGTTAGTCTGGGTATAAAAGGTATTTAATACATTTAGGAATCCCGAAATGGTTTATTTTTGTACTGAAAATGGTTTGAACTTCAAAAAATCATAAGTATTTCATTTTAACTCCAAATTGAGCAAAATCAATTTTGTTGGTTTCCATTGTTAGTGTACTTTAGTGTGGAATAGGATTGAAGCATATTACTGTCACAAAAAATTTTGATATTTGAATTATTTGTACACTAAGGACATTAAGTTTGAAAAATTCATAGAATTCATATGAAATCCAATTGAACTAAAAATTTTACCTAAATTCATATAAAATCATAATATCACCACTATATAAATTTCATGCATGTTTGAGTATTTTGAATTTTCTCAGTTTTCTTGGTGTTTATTCGATAACGTGTTTTCTCAGATTCCGAATTGCCCGAAGTGAACGACTACGCAACTGAGAGTGAAAACGTGGAATACCAACAATGCAAGCATCCTCTTACATCATATAGATCCCAAATTTTGATAGTCTAGTATTTTAAATGGCAAGGATACGTGTTTGCATGCTATTTTTGCTATATCAATATTTTGTGAACCTAGTTAGCTATGTCCTAACTCTTGCAGGTTATCCTGGATATTTTCATAAAGCTATGCTTAAGTAAGATGTCATGTGATGGTATTTATTCCTTATATAAATGCTTAGCCATGCAAGTTAGTAGATTCGGTAGTTTTGGTTGACGGGGTTGTCTCATCAATTGTGGGAAACACTGAACAAGTTTTACTTTTATGTTTTTGGTCCAGATCTTTGAATCTATTTTTTGAGTCTAAAATTTGTTTCTTTACAACTGATTTTGGTCTGGACAAGTGGCTAGTAGTGTGGACGCCTTCATGCACGAGAACTGGGTTCAATGGAAAGACTTGTCCGGATCGTTAAGGACCAAACTTTAGACCGTCATTCCAAGTAACATTCGTACTTTCACATGCTGGTTGGGAGCCACTTGGTCAAGTAAGGGGAGGGTTTTATTGAGTTGAAACATAGGTGGTGTGAGCGCATTATGTGTTTGATCATATGCTCGTAGGAATCCAGTGTAATACTATAATGAGCATGGGAGCACTGTTTCTTATGTTGGGTGTTACTCACATACTAACTACCTTACACTAGCATTTCCAACACAATATGTGAGCCCGCTTTGCAAGCTCTATCAGTAGCTTGTACTGAGTTTGGGGTCCTCTCGCATGGGTGGTTCAACTCAATAGGATTTTCCTTACTGAAAAATACCAAGTCTCAATTTCCCCGGCTGGCATACCTTAGGAAGTGTCCTTTTTTCGGAGGCATACGGGCTGGTCAAGTCGTGTGGGTAAAGATGTACTCCCGTGCAGGGTGTTTAAACTATTTGAATAGTCGTGTCCACGGTTACGGACAATACTTGGTTTGAATGACATCATTGTTAGACTCTGAATTAAAATTGACATGGGCAACACTTGGTATCGGCATGACCGGTGTGTCATGTATTTTAGTTTATCAAAGTAGGCTGCCACTTTGGTATTGTTTGATCTACATATATCTCTCTGTCATTTAAATCCTTTTGGTAAAATTGTGTTTGATAAATGGCTGTAATATCCCGAAAGTGAGATAAGTGAATCGCCGGGAGAGATTTAATTAATCGGGAGAGAATAAATTGAATCGGGAGAGTGTTTCTTTCAGCAAATCACCAAATCAGAAAGTAAGAGGGGTTTTCGCGTTTGTATGGCAACTCGGACCTGGGCCTTGGCCCATGTAGGCTGGCCGGCCAAGGGGGAGGCGCCACCCCTCCCCAAACCCTAGCCGCCCTACTCCCTCTTCCCCTCCCCTCCACCCTTTGGCCGCCACCTCCCTCACCCCTCCCCTCCTCTCTTGCGCCCTCCTCCCTGGCTGCCTCTCCCCTTGCGCCCCTCCCAAGTTCCCCTCCAAGATCCCCTCCATTGTTGCCGGCCAAGAGAAGAAGAAAGGGCACCTTTGCAGCCGGCCAAAGAAGAAGAAGGGAGGGAAGAAAGAAGGGAGAAGAGAAGGGAGAAGAGGAAAAGGTGGGATCGCCATCCGGGGTTCGCAATCTGCAGCGGCTTCAAGGGTAACACATTGTTCTTGTTGGGTAATTAGTCTTGGAAGAGATATCGGTTAGTCTTTGGTTAGATTGCAATCTGCCTGCTGTATTGCAGATTTTGTCCAGTATCTTGCGCGGTCGATTTCATGTGGTTAGAGGCAGAATTAGGAGTTTGGATCTCCTAGAGAGTTGTAGGTTATGTTCTTAGCTTTCGTTGGCCGCCAAGATCGCCCAAATCCGATTAACGGTCTGTGAGATATGAATTTTCTAGTGTTGCTGTCCTGTGGTTCTGTCAGTTTCTGGCAGTCTGTGGTAATTTGGTTAAAGCTGCCATTTAAAAGGATAATCAGGGGATCTCAGAATAACGAAAAATGTGGGTAATTTCTGCTCCTTTTCATAGAGATAAAGAACACGAGATTTGGACTTTTGTAGCAAAAGTTATGGTGGTTTAAGCGTACTGTCCAGAGAACCCGACGAGAATTCTGTCGTCTGATGTTTGGTTTGATAGGGGAAGTTAAGGGCAGAATCAAGAGGGCTCCCCAACTAGGTTTATTTAGGTAATTCAATTAGCTTTTCAGAAAGTCTAAGAGCATCTTAATTGGACTCCTGAGCAGGAAGTTATGTATTTTAGAATTTGGCTGTTTCCAGTAAGCACCAAAACGATCGCTAGAAATTGGGGGTTTTGTTAACACTTGAGAGTTAGCGAGTTTTGTTGTGTTATTATTTATGCTCTTGGTCCAGCGTGTTGGTCTTAGATTGGGATACCTTTATGTTCAGGTGGGAGCGCGGTTCCAGGGGCAGCACCCTCTTCGCGTCCACCATTCTCGCACGGTTGAGGCAAGTGCATCGTTTGTATTTTGGTTGTGATTTGCTTGGATATGAATGCGTGTTGATGCATGTTAGTGTCGTATGGCTGTAAACAAGCGTGCATAACAAGAATGGTGAATGTTCAAAGTATGGCTTTGCATTATCCATAAATGTCGTTACTGCTTTTGGTACTTTGATGATGAATAGTATTGGTACATGTGCATATTGATATCATGTGGAGACCTGGTCTTGTGACGACCAAGTATGCACAACTTTGAAGAATTTATTTGATGAAATGATTATGAGGAATGATCTGGGTTGCAAGTATTCGGGCTATTATATATGTAAGCTTGCAAGATGGGATTGTGATGTATCTTGACAGTATAGCCTTGCTTGCCTGTTAATGAGATGATTTACTGTTTTATCTTGATGAATGTTAGTTATGGTTAAATGGTTTTACCGCATGTTGTTATTGCTTACATGATAATAAGAATATGATGTATTCCTGCTTATGCATATGTTATCATGGTGCATATGCATGTTGAGAGCATACAGTGCCCCAGTCACGTGGTGACCAAGCACATCTGATTGAGGTCCCGTCATGTAGATGACGGGTTGAGGTCCCACATTCGTGGAATGTGGGCTATGAATATAAGAGGTCCCCATCATTAAAGTGATGGGCAAAGGTCCCTATACATGTGGTGTATAGGCTTTTGGTCCCGTGCCGGAAGGCACGAGCATGGGTATCTGGCTGGTTGCATACTTCGCATTCACCGGTAAAATGCAAAAGTTAAAGAGAAAGAGAAAGTGCACTGAGCATCTTGCATCGCATGAGTATATGACATGTTTTTATTTGAGATGGTATATGAATGTTGATGATTACAGTAGTCTATGTTTTTATTGCCATTTAATGTACTTTTTGGGTCTTTGGACTCACTCTGCTTTGTTGTTGTGTTTTTAGGTACCCCCTTTACAAAACGGCATGCATGGGAGGGAATAGAAGTGGTTGCACAATGGCACGAACTACTCACATTTGGGTGATAGATTGATAAATTAGTAGTTGAGTAATGGCATGAAGGATTTCTTATGATTACTCACTATGCATGCTATAATTTGTAATAGAGTTGATTAGAGGATTATGATTGTCATTTTGTTTATGTTTTAGTTGTTTAGCATGCTATGGAAGTTGTAGTGATGATTAGCATAGTTTTGGCTATCTCTTGTTTATGCTGGAGGTTAGTTTAACTAATTATGTTATATTTAAATGTTGGGACCTCCAGTTTAGTAACTAAACAAAGGAGGTTCTGACAGATTTTAGAGTTTTGTTTCAATTTTAAAAATGTTATTGTGTTGGTTTAGTAGCATTCCACACTCATGTGGGGCTGGGGTGTTACAATGGCATTTGCAACTTAGTATGTGTAGGACCGAAAATTGGCTTTTATGCAAAACTTGTGCCACTAAAGCCTTCCTTTGGACGACCACTAACATGTATATTTTCCTCTCCTTTGGACAGTCCCTAGCACACATAATTTATTTTATTTTTGTGTAAGACTTGTGAGTACCTTTTGTACTCAACCGGATTGACCACTTGTTTCAGGTGAGGATAATTACACTCTCAATCAATTTATTAGTACTGATTTTGGCGATGCTAACGAATAGCGTTGTTTCTAACCCAACTCAGTTGCCTCTGGGAGTTGGGCACACCTTGCTAGAATTTTTTGTTACAAACATAAGTCCTAGTTATGATGTCACTTGTAATATAAATGTATGCCTTGTGTATGACTGTGATCAATGTTGCTAGAGATATGTGCGTGTTAGCCACTGATCTTGGGAGCTAACACGGGACACATATTCGAAGATTTGAAATGCCATTTAATTCGTTTAAGTATGAACTCGAGCTATTGAGAGTCAGCTTGGTGCATATGCCATCGAGTGGTATGCGGGCCGATTGTCTAGTTGTTCAACTAGGTCTTCATATTTAACATGGATTAAATTGGATTTCAAATCTTGGAGACTCAGAGTTGTTTGCATATGACCTAGAAGGTATAGGTCCTATGAAAATAACCCAGGGTCCCCACAATAGTGGTGGTCACATAAATAATTTTTTGAGACTTTGAGTGCCATGTGATTTAAGATGCATTGGAGGATAAATTGAGTTCATGATATAATTCTTGTAGAGAATTTGATTGAAATGAAATGATTGTCTTTGGAGCTAAATTGGTTACATTATTACAACTAGTAGAACTATAGGGATTGATGGTTAAGGGTCTTTTGTTCATGTTAGAGGAATATTAGAATTATCAAAAGTTTGTGGATCTTGATAGAATAATTGAAATATTGCGATTGTGTCAATTTCAAGGTTGTGTAGGTGAAATTGGATGACGTGGTTTCGTGGTTTAATGAGGGTCTAAGATGGGTGCAGTAATTTAATCATGTTCGGCAGTTAATTGATTAGTGGGGATTGTTCATGTTAATGATTGAGTATGTTTTGAATACCAGAAGTTTAGTCACCGTATTTGAAGGATTTTCCCTATTAATTATACCAGAAAGTTGACTTTAGGAGTCTTGGATTTTAAAATTAGGCTTGTGTTTTATGCTAGACCTTTGGTGGCCTAATGATTATGTGTAGAAGTAGTAGAACAAAGTGAATTCCGAATAGTGTGATGATTATTGATAGAACCCTTTGGGTGTAGCAAATGAGTGTGTGTGCTGAAAATTTCAAGTTATTTATCCTTAAAGAATTGAGGTGATGGAATTTTAGATGAAATCTATATTGAGGGGTATTGTAATACCCGAAGTCTATTTAAGTGAAAAGAAAGTATTAGAGAGAAGAACGAACTAGAAAAAAATAGAATTAACAGAGGATTAGAGGGGGTTTGTGAAATTATTCGACAACCTGGGCCTCAGGCTTTGGCCTAAGAGGCCCAGGAGGGGCCGACCACCATTAAAAAGAGGGGGGAAACCCTAGGGTGGTACTGTAGCACGGCGTGCTACGATGAGCCGCCACTGCTACTGATACTCCCATGAGCAGTACCACCCCCGCCTCCTTGCGCCGTCTCCTTCTGGTGCTGTCGACCAAAAAGAAGAAGAAGAAGAAGAAGAAGAGGAAGTGGAAGAGGGAGAGGATCTCCTTCGTAGGGGTGGTTTGTCATCTCCCTACGATTCTTCAAGGGTAACCTCAATTCCCCTTTGATCCGATGCGTTTTTGGATAGTTAATCAATGTCGGTAGTTCTGTCGCCTAAGGGCAGATCGTGTTAGAGGGACGTTTTGATATAGTTAAGTGCGGATTCAGTCTCGGACATCTCCTAAGAAGTTGTAGAGGACGTCAATAGCTTTCAATGAAGTGCTAGAACATAATTTTTCGACCTCTGTAGCGAAATTTATGAATTTATTGGTGCGACTGTTCTACAACTCTGTCAGTTTTTGGACAGGTTTTAGTAATCTAACCTTTACGATCCGTTAAAGAGAGAATTAGAGGATATCAGTATAATAAAAGTTGTAGATAATTATCGTAGCTTTGAGGTAAGCACAAGAACGCGAAATTTGGATAAACGAGCTGAAAGTTATGATAGTTTTAGTGCTCTGTCCAGAAAGTCTGACGTGAAATTGATGTTTTGTTAATCGGATTAAAAGTGATTTTAGATGGCCGAATCAGGAGAGCTCACCAACTAGGTTTAGTTGGAAAATTTGATAACCTTTCAATGAAGTCCAAGAACACCTTATTTGGACCCCTGTAGTGAAAGTTATGAATTTTAGAACTTGACTGTTCACAGAGGGCAGTTCAGCACTTAGGAATGTGGGGTTGGGATCGCGTTGCAATCTACTATTTGATGAGTTCGCTTATATAATTCATGTTTTTCATTACTGTGGTCTTAGTTTATGTTCTTAATGTATTAGGTGGGGGTTTGGTTCCAGAGGCAGCACCGTCTTCACGTCCTCCATTCTCATGCGGTTAAGGCAAGTGCATTGTTTGATTCGTGGTTATGATTGATTGGTCATGTTTGAGTGCTTTTCGATATGTGATAGCATAATGAGATTGTTGGCATGTTGTTGGTTTAAGATTTGTGGATGCTTCAAATATGTTTATGCTCTATTGTCGTATGATGCTATCGTCTTGTGGTAATTTGATGATGATTAAATGATGAGCATGTGCATATTGAGATCATGTTGAGGCTTGGTCACGTGGTGACCAAGTATGTTTTCCTTTGAGATCCCGTCATGAAGGTGACGGGCCGAGATCCCCACACTCGTGGAGTATGGGCTTGAGGTCCCCAATACTTTGCGGAGTATTGGGCAATTAGTCCTGTGCGCATGCGCGCACGAGGATGGGTATCTTGGCGACGGTTGCATACTTTGCATTACCGGTGTAATGCACAAAGAAAGATAAAGAGAAAGGATCCTTGAGCATTGCATTTGCATGTGAGATGTATTATTGTTGATCTCCTATATGTATGGATGCTGATGTTATAGCTTTTATTCTCAGACTTGCTGAGTCTGTGGACTCACTCTTGCTTTTAATGTTGTTTTAGGTACCGATCCAAGAACAACATGCATGGGGGGAAATAGAGTGATAGTCACACACACACACATCATGAACCAAATAAAGATGAATTAAACTTCAGACCATGTTTCTTAGTGTTGGGCGAATTGCTCAAAGGTTATTATGTTATGTTTCATGCAATGGATTAAGTGTAATAATTATGAGTAGTGGAACTTTATACTTCTCTAGTTTTGTTAGTCACTTAGCATGATTTGATTATTTATTGTGGATTAGAGTTGATGATTTACTTATTTATGATTTACATGTCTATTGGAATCCCTTTGTAATGTTTTACAAGGGAGGTTCCACAAATTTATTAGCAATTGCCTTGGTTAGTGTTATTTAATATTAGTTCAGTAGCATTCCAGGCTTATGGCGGGCTAGGGTGTTACAGTTGGTATCAGAGCGGGCAGTAGGTCCGTGGTGATTGGATTTACAACTTAGGCAACTTAAATTGCTAAAATTTTGTAGTGGTTAATGAACTTAAAAAGTTGACACATTGGTGCACAGTAGAATGGGAATGGGCATAGCATTGCATTGCATTTTCGTTTCCATTATATCGTATTGATGATTGCTGGTATGAATTGAGTATGATTGCTCATTAATTGATTATATAATTATTATGTGTGGAGATAACCCATGTTGAGAGGTTGAGGTCGTGGTTGTGGCCCTGGGTTTTATTAGGTTACACCACCGTTCGCGGTATGAGAATAGGGAAGTGGTTACCTCGTATATCTTAGTACAGGTGTTGCTAGTGAGTATCTTTAGAAGAGTTGTTCTCTTCCTTGAATTTGAATTTGGTCACTCTTGTCCGATTGTGGTCGATGAATTTCTTTGGGTCGAGTAGTTCATTACAGTTGATAGGTTTCTTTGAGAAAGATTAATATGTTTTATTGGCTTAACTTGTCCCATGAAGCAATTATTGTTTTTTTTTCAATTGTTGAGTTATTCTTGTGGCTGGTGGACTTGGTTAGTTGTCAATACTGGCATTTGTATTGGAGTTCCGTCTTTCTTACTGGATTATTCTTGTGGCTGGTGGACTTGGTTAGTTGTCAATACTGGCATTTGTATTGGAGTTCCGTCTTTCTTACTGGAAAGCATGACCCATTTATTTCACTTGATGAATTGGATAATGAAAGTTTCCTTTTGCAAGTCCTTAGTACATGGAGACTTTGACTCAATGTATCTCTCTTTGGTATTTTGAGTGTTGGCGAATAATGATTCTCTTTTATGAAAGAAGATGTTAAAGCCTGTAGCGATGTTTTGTCTTGGTTAATGAGAGGTTATAATTAAAGCAATTAATGGATATGATATGTGTTATCAGGTTAGGTCTGCAGAGTGTGTGCATGATCGATCATAACTAAGATCCTTGAAAGGAAAGCTCATAAATTTGAAATTGTCTTGTAGTAGTTCTTGATGAGCCGTGGTTAAGAGTACAACTATACCTAATTGTAAATAGTAGAGTTAACAAGAAGTGTGGAACATTGATGAATTGAGTTGATCATTAAGAGTAATACATTTGGTAAACTTCTTTGGTAAATTGGATTAACGGATCGCAATGGATTAACCTAACCGTTTGGGATGGTTAAGTACAAAAGGAGTTAGATTATTGTGTTAGTGGATATTAATCTTGGAGTAACCCTTGGTGGATGCTTAGTGATTGTATGTAATTGTTAGGTGCAATTATTGTCTATTCAAGTTTGGTGTTGAGCTTTACTGAGAGAAAAATTAATGGGATTTAATAGATGAACAATAATTACATGATGGTAGAACTATCGGATAATAGTATGTCTTTGATGGAAGGGCTTTGGAATAACCTTTTAAATTGTGTAGTTAGTTCCCTCTAAAATAAAGTGGTTGTTGTAGTGAGGGTGTATGAATTTGGTATGCACTCATTTGAGGATGAGATGATAAAGGGGCACGTAACATTTTGGTGAGCCTTTGGTGGCTTAATAAGGGAAGAGTTGAGGATAACGAATCTTATTAAGAGTGAATTATTCTTGGTGTTGGTAAGACTGTCCACAAGAGATTGTGACGCGTCGGAGTGGTGATGATTCTTCTAGAGGGAAAATAAGTCGATTGCTTTTCGTAGTATCAGATAAATGAAATGTTTGGAGTTTGGCATTCTTGATCCTTTGGTTGTTCATGATTTATGTCGTAGATGATATTAGTTTGACCAATGTGGCGTATTGGAAGGTTCTATTTAGTTCTTAAGTGATTAATGTAATTTGGGTTTAAAGGCACTTCTTGTTTGGGTTGGCAAGTAATGATGTAATCAAAGAAATTGATCTATTTGTTGACGAAAAATGAGTATCATGAGTATTTGGGTTTAGAGTTAAGAATTGTAACCTGCAACTTTTCTATCGTTGCGCTAAGTGTTTCTTGAGTTTCTAAGGTAATGTTTTATTGTGATTTATTGATGTTTGAAACTCCCTTCTCGTGGTCTCATCTTTTGTATTGCGAGATCAATGTTATTCGACTGTCTCCCTTGGTCTCTTGCTCACTCTGAGGAACAACGATGTTCTTGTGTGTTGAGACTAGTATTTATTTGTTTCTTCCTTTTTAGAAAAGAAATAACTAACTTGTGTTGCCAGAGTCTTATAAAATGTAATATGGTGGACAAGTATTTGTTAGTGGTGAGATGTTGGGAACCAGTCTATGTGAAGAACAATAGAAGGTGTATTGGTTTTGGCCTATAACTTCATTGAGATAATTCTATGGAATGTTTGTCATTGGGATACAACTGATTAGTGTTTGACTAGTGGAACCTATAGCTAATTATGATCCAAGAACCTTTGTCCATGTTAGAACATTGGGATTATCGAAATTATGGACTCTTGATAAACTTATTAGAGTATCGCAATTGGATACTTAGTATGATTGTGCAGAAGAGTTGTGGTGGTGAAGTTTAATGAGAGTAGCGGTGTGGAGGAACCTAAGTGTCATGCTAATTAATGGGATAGCAGAAGCTGTTGAGCTAATGTCAAGTATGACCCGCCTCAATGAGTAACCCTATGGGAGTTAAATTAATTCTAAGGATATCTTGGTCAAAGAATATATTCATTTATTAACGTTGGTGATTGAGTATGTTTGAATCTGGTCAATTAGTTAAGGTTTTGCGAACGGGTATATTGTTGTTGTGCGACTGAATTGGATTGGTGTGGATTAGAGAACGTCTAAGATTGGTGAAATAAATCGCCTTGGGGTGGTTACTTGATTAGTGAGGAATCTTGGTATTAATGACTGAGGTTATAGTTGAGCGGTGTAAAATTTTAGTAAACGAATTTGAGGATTTTACATCGATTACACCGAGATTCATGGTAGGAGACTTGAAGGTTGGTTTTGGGCTTTGCATTTTATGCTAGGATCTTGAGACCCAATATTATGTGTAGAGGTAGATGAACAAGAGCGAATTTTGAATAGTGTGTTGATCTTTGATAGAATATTTGGGTAAAGTAAAAGAGTGTGTGTGTGCTAAGAATTCGAAGTTGATTATCTTTAACAGAGTGAGATGATGGGGTTGTGGGTGAAAAATCTTTATTGAGGTGTTCGCAATCTTTTATCAAGAAAATTCCTTTGGAATAGAAGTGGACTAGAGAATCCTTTTGTGGATTAATAGAGTCCCTCTAAATAAGTATGGTTGTTTTTTTGGTTTGAGGATCATTTTGGGATTGTCAGTTAAGAGGAAGGAGTTAGTGTGATAGTTCTAGACACCCATGATTCGGAAAAGGGTTTGTTTCTTAAAAGAACATCTGAGAAAAGAATGTTCTCTCGAGTAGAGAAGTGCTCTAGTGGTTCTTGGTTGAGTTGGGTTTTATGACGAAGAACATGTACAATTTGAGTTGCCTCTTTGTTGGCAAGGTGGTTCTTTTCGGTTCAGGAAAAAAAATAAAGTGTTTGATTTGGGCATTCGAGCAAATTCTCTTTTGGCTTATGTGGTGCTCAATTGCAAACTGTTGAGTTGGAAGGATTGAAGGTTTTGTGAAGAATCTACGATTTTGGATTTGAGTGTTTTGGAGGAAAGTTGGAATTACATTATGAAACATCTATTTTCAGTTGAATCTAATTATTAAAACTTGACTAAAATAAGTTTTGTTGCGTATCCTCGCTTAATGAGGATCTAATTGTTATGATGAAGAGGTCGATCGAGTGATGGAACAAGAGTTCCATATGTTTACGTGCAATTTTTGTGGTTTGGATCCGAAGAGATAGATAGCCTAAAGTATATTTGGTTGTTCTGGAAGATGTGGGGATTTTGGAAGATGGCAAATTGCTAGAACTATCTCGAGTCCTGGAGCGGGGAATATAACGTTTTGTATGACCTGGTGTTGAGAGGAGGCTTGAGGTATTTGGAGTGTGAGGTTTCATAAGATCTGTTAACCAGTGAGTAATATCGCATCTTCAAGTCCTATCCGTTAAGTGGTTCTGGTCAGGTCGGTACGTGTGATGAGGCGTAATACGTCAGTTGCATCAAGGCGCGGTGGTCCCATATGTCAGAGAGGAAAATAACTTGGAAGCTAGAGGTCTCGTGTCGCGAGCCTTATGCAGTCGTTCACGCCGTGTATGTGTTAACACTTGTTATGTTCGGTTTGGTGCTCATTCAAGTGGATCGGTGAGAAGAATTGGTCGAATTGTTTAAGGGGTAGAATGTAATACCAAGTCTATTTAAATGAAAAGAAAGTATTAAAGAGAAGAACCAACTAGAAAAAATAGAATTAAGGAGGATTGGAGGGGTTTGTGCAATTATTCGACAACCTGGGCCTCAAGATTTGGCCTAAGAGGCCCAGGAGGGGCCGACCACCATTAAAAAGAGGGGGGAAACCCTAGGGTGGTACTGTAGCACGGCGTGCTCTGGTAGCCTCCACTGCTACTGATACTCCCCATGAGCAGTGCCGCCCGCCTCCTCCTTGCCGTCTCCTTCGGTGCTGCCGACCAAAAGAAGAAGAAGAAGAAGAGAGGAAGTGGAAGAGGAGAGGATCTCCTTCGTAGGGGTGGTTCGTCATCTCCTACGATTATTCAAGGGTAACCTCAATTCCCCTTTGATCCGATGCGTTTTTGGATAGTTAATCAATGTCGGTAGTTCTGTCGCCTAAGGGCAGATCGTGTTAGAGGGACGTTTTGATATAGTTAAGTGTGGATTCAGTCTCGGACGTCTCCTGAGAAGTTGTAGAGGACGTCAATAGCTTTCAATGAAGTGCTAGAACATAATTTTTCGACCTCTGTAGCGAACGTTATGAATTTATTGGTGCGGCTGTTCTACAACTCTGTCAGTTTTTGGACAGGTTTTAGTAATCTAACCTTTACGATCAGTTAAAGAGAGAATTAGAGGATATCGGTATAATGAAAGTTGTAGATAATTATCGTAGCTTTCAGGGAAGCACAAGAATGCGAAATTTGGATAAACGAGCTGAAAGTTATGATAGTTTTAGTGCTCTGTCCAGAAAGTCTGACGTGAAATTGATGTTTTGTTAATCGGATTAAAAGTGATTTTAGATGGCCGAATCAGGGGAGCTCACCAACTAGGTTTAGTTGGAAAATTTGATAACCTTTCAATGAAGTCCAAGAACACCTTATTTGGACCCCTGTAGTGAAAGTTATGAATTTTAGAACTTGACTGTTCACAGAGGGCAGTTCAGCACTTAGGAATGTGGGGTTGGGATCGCGTTGCAATCTACTATTTGATGAGTTCGCTTATATAATTCATGTTTTTCATTACTGTGGTCTTAGTTTATGTTCTTAATGTATTAGGTGGGGGTTTGGTTCCAGAGGCAGCACCGTCTTCACGTCCTCCATTCTCATGCGGTTAAGGCAAGTGCTTTGTTTGATTCGTGGTTGTGATTGATTGGTCATGTTTGAGTGCTTTTTCGATATGTGATAGCATAATGAGATTGTTGGCATGTTGTTGGTTTAAGATTTGTGGATGCTTCAAATATGTTTATGCTCTATTGTCGTATGATGCTATCGTCTTGTGGTAATTTTATGATGATTAAATGATGAGCATGTGCATATTGAGATCATGTTGAGGCTTGGTCACGTGGTGACCAAGTATGTTTTCCTTTGATATCCCCGTCATGAAGGTGACGGGCCCGAGATCCCCACACTCGTGGAGTGTGGGCTTGAGGTCCCCAATACTTGTGGAGTATTGGGCAATTGGTCCTGTGCGTGCGGCACACGAGCATGGGTATGCGGCGACGGTTGCATACTTTGCATTACAGTGTAATGCACAAAGAAAGATAAAGAGAAAGGATCCTTGAGCATTGCATTTGCATGTGAGATGTATTATTGTTGATCTCTATATGTATGGATGCTGATGTTATAGCTTTATTCTGTACTTGCTGAGTCTGTGGACTCACTCTTGCTTTTAATGTTGTTTTAGGTACCCGATCCAGAACAACATGCATGGGGAAATAGAGTGATAGTCACACACACACATCATGAACCAAATAAAGATGAATTAAACTTCAGACCATGTTTCTTAGTATTGGCGAATTGCTCAAAGGTTATTATGTTATGTTTCATGCAATGGATTAAGTGTAATAATTATGAGTAGTGGAACTTTATACTTCTCTAGTTTTGTTAGTCACTTAGCATGATTTGATTATTTATTGTGGATTAGAGTTGATGATTTACTTATTTATGATTTACATGTCTATTGGAATCCCTTTGTAATCTGTTTTACAAGGGAGGTTCACTGAAATTTATTAGCAATTGCCTTGGTTAGTGTTATTTAATATTAGTTCAATAGCATTCCAGGCTCATGGCGGGCTAGGGTGTTACAGGTATTGCGAATTATTTGGTTGAAGTATTTCCTTGATGGAGGAGTTGGATAGATCATGTTTTTGTGGATTAGTAGAGTCTCTAAATGGGTATGGATGTTGTGTTCGGTTTGAGCGTAGCTTTGAGGGTGCCAATTTGAGATAAATGAGTCAGTATGAGGTGCGATGATTTGGAATCCAACGATTTAAGAGAAAGTTAATTCATAAAGGGAAGATTGAGAAAAAGAATGTTTTTCTTCCGAGTAGTGAATGATTCTCTTGGTTTTTGTTTGAGCTATGTGCTTATGACTAATGTCATTTGCAAATTGAGTTGGTTTTATGATTGGTATGTGAGGTTCTTTCCGGTTAAGAAAAAGAAAGAAAAATGGTTAATTTGGGTGGTCGAGCGACTTCGCCTTTGGCTTATGTGGTGCTTATTTGCAAACTGCCTACTTGGAAAGAGAAAAAGTTTTCAACATAAATCTTTTGATTTTGGATTGGAGCCTTTTCTAGGGAAGTTGGTTATGTGTTGGTTGCATTGTGAATCCTTTGTTTTGTAGTTTGGGTTCTTTTTGTAAGAGGGTTGCTTTAAGGTAAGTTCTTTGTGGGGCTTCCATAAATTATATGTTTTGCTAGATTTAGGGTTCTGTAACATCCCAAGTCTTGGCTTGTGTTTCAAATGTAAAAAAATGTGTAGAAATTAAAAAAATTTCTTACATCTTGTTGTTGTTGTTGAATGCTCTAAGAATTCTTGTAAAGGAATTATGGGAATTCAAAATCACAATCCTCTTTTGACCAAGTCTTGACCCCTTTGAAAGATCTTCTAAATAATCTTGTGATCATCCTTTGGAAATATTTTTATAAATTCTAGGGATGTTGGGTGACTCCTCTGAAAAATTTCACAATTTTTAGAAAATATTTGAATATTTTAAGACGTCAGTCAAACTAGTTTGACTTTGAGTCAAACCCTAGCTTAGAACCTTGCAGAATTGCTGGAGGAAAATGCACTGCATATAAACCTCTGAAAATTTTATACAATATCAACCCTAAAGTTAACAAGCTCGGGTAAAAATTTCAGAATTTTTGGAGTTAGTTTGCTACCTTAAATAATTCCTCAAAGTCTCAGCTTTATATTCAAACCCTAGGTCTGAGTCAGACTCGGGCTCAGCGGTCGAGCCGGACCACCTAACTGCACTTGGGCGCATGTGTTGGGCCATTGGATCTTGATCCAACGTCCCAGACCTCCTGTGCCATTTGGACCTCTGGAGGTCTTGAGCAATCGCAGCCGTCCCTCTCGGACCTAACCGCCATGACCTCCCCGACCTCCCTCTTCTGTTCTTCTTCTTCCTCGCGCCCGTGCAAGCGTGCGCCATGGCAGAGAGGTGCAGCACCTAGTCACCTCGTGGGGTCCCCTCAACGGCTCTGAGCCCCGCATTTTCATATGTGTCAGTGCTTAGCCCTGCCCCTTACCTGCTCCCTTCCTCTTTTTCACCCTTGGCAGAACTTTAGGTCTTGCCGCCATTAAAACTTGTCCTGGCGTAACCGTTGACCCTCGAGCTATTTGAGGACCTCCGAGCTCTTCCCTTGGTTCCTCTTTAGCACCTCTCTATCACACTAGCTTCCTCTCTATGTGTTGTGCACGAATCACCGAGAGCCCCATTTTTCGCCATTGTCGACTGCTCGAGCTCCTCATCATCAACGGTGCTTCAGTGGTCCCCTGGCCCTTCTTTTCGCGTCGCCTGGACCACCTCATCATCTTGAGCAAGTCCCCTAACTTAACTTTGGGTTGTCTTCGCAGGAGCAGCCTAATCTTGAGTTCTGGATCCTTGCAGCCGAAATCATTCCCTTCTTCCCCAACTCCGGTAAGTGGCTTCGTTGGTCAATTGCTTGCTCCTGGTGTAATACCCTAAAATATATTCGAAAGGATGTAACCAGGAGAGAATGTAATACTCCGAAAGCGAGAGAAGCAATTAATCGAGATAGAATAATTTAATCGGTAGAGATTAATTTAATCGGGGGGAAGGTTTCTTTAGAAAAAGCATCAAAGCAAGAAAAGAGAGGGAGCTAAACGTAATATGTTTTAGAAAGAAAAGAGGGGGGGTTTAAGCAAAACCCCGACAACTTGGGCCTCGGCCTTGGCCCAAGTGGGCCTTATAGGTGGCCGGCCAAGGGGGTGCCACCCTCCCCTTCCTAACCCTAATCATGTTTCTGTGGCGTGGTGCTGTAGCGCTTGCGTCTTGTAGTGCATAGTCTTGTAGCACCTCCTCTCTCAACCATTGTTCCCTCCTCGGTGAGACCTTCTGCTGCGAGGATCAACCTTGGTGCTGCCGGTCCACGCGAAGGAAGGAGGAGGAGATCATCTTCACGGGAAAGTTCTTCGTCTTCCTATGATTCTTCAAGGGTAACGAAGAGGTTTCATCGTTGTTTAATTGGTATTAGATGCGTTCTGAATTCGTTTATTAGAATTATCGTCAATCTGCCGGTAGATCGCTTTCTGTCAGAGTTTTGGCGGGCAGTTATAGGGTCCTTAGAGGCAGAATCTGAGATCCATCTCCTAGAGTTATGTAGGTCTTGTTCTTAGCTTTCAATGGCCGCCAAGAACGCCCAAATCTGATTAACGGTTAGAAAGTTATGAATTGTTTAGTGCCGCTGTCTGGTTAATCTGTCAACATCCTGACAGTCTGTAGAAAACTGAGTTAATCTTTTATTTCAAGACGAAATCAGAGGATCTAAGTCTAACGAAAAATGTAAGTAATTTCCATACCTTTTGATAGAGATAAAGAACACAAGATTTGGACTTTCGTAGCAAAAGTTATGATAGTTTTAGTGATCTGTCCAGAGAACCCGACGTGATATTTGTTGCTCTGTAGATTGGCTTGGTAGGGGCAGTAGTTGGCATAATCAAAAGGGCTCCCCAACTAAGTTTATTTAGGTAATTCAATTACCTTTTCATAAAGCCAAAGAACATCTTAGTTGGACTCCTGAGCATAAAGTTATGTATTTTAGAATTCGACTGTCCCTAGTGAACACCAAGCGATCGCTAGAAATTGGAAGATTTGGCAGCTTGGGCGTTTAGCGAGTTCGTTGTGTTGTTTTTATGCTTTTGGGTCCAGTATGTTGGTCTTAGATTGGGATATCTTTATGTTCAGGTGGGAGTGTGATCCCGGGCAGCGCCCTCTTCGCGTCCATCGTTTCGCACAGTTTAGGCAAGTATTCGGGTTATAGCATATTTATGCTTGTATCTTGAGAATGTTTGTGTTTTGCTCATAATAGCCATGTATGAATGTTAATGTGATGAGTTTCTATTTATCTTGGTGAATGCAAGTCATGGTTAAGGTTGATGTTAGTGTGATGAGTTTCAATTTATCTTGGTGAATGCAAGAACCCTGATTAAGTGAATAATTGTGGATGTTTGAGAGGGTGCTAGTACTTGATATGTAATAACCATACCAGGTTGATAATGTGAAATGTATGAATTAAGAATGGTGAATACTTGAGAAATGATTAAATGTTATTCATGAAGGATTGTTCATGTTTGCTAGTATAATGAATATATGTGCTATTCATGGTTGCTAGAATGCTACGAATGTCAATGGTGATGAATGCTAGAAGTATGAATAAGTTTATTCATGCATGTTGTTGTTGTGAATCTATATGTATGATGGTTTAAAGTTTTGTTCATGTGCATCATGCAATCATGTTGGAGGATTGGTCACGTGGTGACTATGCATGTTGAGGTCCCGTCATGTAGATGACGGGCTTGAGGTCCCCACATTCGTGGAATGTGGGCAATGAGTAAGAGGTCCCCATCATTAAGATGATGGGCAAAGGTCCCTATACATGTGGTGTATAGGCTCTTGGTCCCTGTGCCGGAGGGCAGAGCAAGGAATACACATCGACGGATGTATACCCGCATTACGGTAAAATGCGAAAAGAGATAAAGTTCAAAAGGAGCATTGCATGTGTTGCATTTATTAAGTTTAAAGGCTATGTTTAGCATAATGTTGTTATGGATTATCGATGCTATGATTGAGTTCTGTTTATGGCCTTGCTTGATACTTCTTTGAGTCTTTGGGCTCACCCTTGCTTTAATCATTTTAGGTACATATGGCGAGAACGACATGCATGGGTGGGAGTAGATGTTTGGATGCACGCACTACCACTCAACCTTAAGAATTACTTATGGATGATTTGAGTTTGATTAATTGTAACAATGAGAATAACAAACTTTGGTTATGTTTATGTGATTAGCTTGTATGCTTGAATGAACTTGAATATGGAGTTTATTGTTATTTGCCATGACTAATTGTTAGAGCCTCGGTATAGTTGACTATACAAAGGAGGTTATGCGAAAATTGGTAATTGGTCTTAGTTTAAGTAAATTTTTAGTAGCATTCGAGGCTCGGTGTTGGTAGGGTGTTCTGATTGGTATCGAGCGGGCTTTAGGTCCGTGGTTAATATAAAATGTTAAATTGACACACTGTACAACGTGAGGTGGGGTTAGAATTACATTGCTTCCGCATTATCTGTTGCTATGTTTCATTTGTTGAGCAATTGTTGAATTGCCTCTGTGCTATCTTTCTTGTTGTTAATCTATGAAATGATATGTTATGATATTCTATAACTATGAATCTATTCTATGATTACCATGAGATGATCATGTACAATCATATTTGATTATATTGTTTATGTGTGCCGATAAGGTTGTTAAGAAGTGGAGGCCGTGGTTGTGACTTTGGACTTTGTCAGGTTATATCACCGTTCGTGGTTGACGAATAGAGTAGTTACCCCGAATACCATAGTTGCAGGAGTTGAACGTGAGCTGCTGCTTTAGAAAGTTGTTTTCTTTCTTGACCTCAATCTTAGCAAATTCTTGTTTTGTGGTGGATGATGATTTTCTCTTGGGTTCGTGGTTCATGGTAGTTGTTGTGTTTCATTGGTCACTAATGGTTCTCTGAAACAATTATTGTTTTCCGACTGTTGAGTCGCTTTTGCTACTTGTGATCCTCGTCAATTGGCATTATGGATAATTCCAGGGTTGTTCCTTCTTTCCCTTGGCAAAGATTGACTCATTTATTCGTTTGATTGTTGGGTATTGAGAGTTTGATGTTGCAAGTTTGTTAGCATGAAAGCTTTGACTCACGTATTCCTTTGGTTTATTTGAGTGTTGAAGTTTAAGGCATCTCTTTTCTGTTGGAAATTGCTAAAATCTTTTTCTGATGCCTTGTTATGGTTAAGTCAGAGCTTGTAATCAAATTACGTGATATGGTATGGGTATCAAGTTGAGTCATTGGTATGGTGCATAATTAATATTAATTAGTAATCTTGGAAGTGAAATTGATTAAGTTGATATTGTTTTTTTCTAGTTCTTGATGAACGGTATTTATGAGTAGTGATTGAGAGATATCAAGAAGTATGGAACCTTGATGAACTAGTCTGGTCATTAAAACTATTTAGGTTGTTAAACTGGTTGGGTTCTTTGGTTCCCATGGATTAAGTTAATTGTGTGGAAAGGAAAATTAGAGGAATACGATTTACGTATTCCTTAGTATGATTAACTATCGGAATTGTGTTTAATCGGTTGAAGGGATTGGATATGGGTGGATCTAGAATTTATGAGAGAAGTTCTATATAGTTCCTCTATATAGAATGACGCAATGAATTTGGTTGTAACGTTCTTTGAGACTTTTGATCGATAGAAGATTTGATTTTTGAAGTTTTAGTGTACTTTTTGCGAAATCCAAATGTGAGGAGAAACTTGATTGAATATGTGTTTGTTAATATCCATATGATTTGGGAATAAAAGTAGGTAGCAACTAGATTTCATAATGAAGCCAGTTGATAACAACAATGGTTGTGGTATAACTGTTATGTGTTGCAGTTTGATGATGAGCAACGCTAAAAGTTGAACTAATATGATATAACAGGTGGCTTATGCCCACATGATTGTGAAATAATCGGATGATACTGTGTTCTTGATGAAAGGCCTTTGGAAGGGGCTTTTCAATTGTATAGTAAACCCCTTCTAAACTTAAGAGGTTGGTGTAGTGAAGTTGTATGGCTTTGGTATACTCTCGTTTGAAGATGGGATGAAAAGGTAGTAGGGAACATTTTTGGTGAAACTTTGGGGGCTTTCTAGTGGAATAGTTGATTATAAATATTGGTGTTCAGAGTATATTATTCTTGATGTTAGTAAGATGATCTGCAAGAGATTGCGACTTGTGTGTATGGTGATAATTCCTTTAGAAATAAAGTAATTTGATCGTCTTACGTAATTTGGATTTTTGTAAAAGTGTTTCGAGTTTTGCGATGGTGGTCATTTGAACCTCTTGAGTTATGTGGTGATTGAGTTGCTTTGAGAAAAGTGACATGTTGAAAGATTTTATTGGTTCTTAAGAGGCTCCTATGATCTGGTCTTAAGAGCTTATCTGTTTAAGGGCAAGCGATATAGTAATCCGCAGTAACCTTCTTTGTTAAAGGAATGAGTCAAGTATATGCAATTGAGCTTTAAGTCTGATTTCGCATCTTGCAGTTTATTTGAGAGTGCTTAAACCTTATGTAGTTGTTCCATAAGAGTTTATCAATTTTCAAAGGGGATTACCTTCTTCTCATTTGTGGTTTGGTATACGCTTTCAGTAGGGCTTGAGCCCTCGACTGTTGACTTTCCCTTATGTTTTCGAGTACTTTGCTTAAGTGACTAGTTTTGTGGTCCTGTGTTCACTACGGGTGGCACATGTTTTCCTTGTTGAAAAAAAAAGTTTGATTCCGTCCGTTCTTTCTCCTGAGAAAGAACCAACCTATTTGTTTCACCTGAGTCTTTTGAGGTGCTTAATAATTGTAGTTGTGAACCTTTGGGTTGTAAGTTATTCAATGAGCATTGGAGGATGAAGTAATTTTGTAATATAGTTCTTTGAGAGAAGTCTATCTCAATAGAAGATTGTCTTATGGGGTTAAACTGATTGCATTGTTACAGCTAGTAGAACCTATAGTGATTGTGATCCAAGATCTTTTGTTCACTTCGGGTGGAACATTAGAATTATGAAAAGTATGAAAATATTGATCAATTTTATAGAGTATTGCAATTTGGTAGTATTGCGAGGTTGTGAATGGTTATTCTTGATGATGTGGTTTAATGAGAGTGGGAATACAAAATAAACGAATCGTCATGTCAATTAATGGGATAATGGAAAATGTTGAGTTAATGTCAAGAATGATTTGGCTTTAATGAGTAACCTTCTGAGAGTTATAAACTTTGTAGAGGTAAACGGGTCAAGGGAATATTTTTTTTTCATGAGGATGTTAATGAGTGAGTTGTTGGAATTGTGGAATTTTAGGTATTTAATCTGAGGATTTCCCTATCTTTAATATGAGAAGTTCGTTGCAAGAGTCTTGGAGGTTAAATGTGGGCTTTGCATTGTTATGCTAGAACTTTGAGTCGCCCAAAGATTATGTGTATAGAAAGTAGAATAAGGGTGGATTGCGAATAGTGGGATGATCGTTGATAGCACTCTTCTGATGTAGTACATGAGAGTGTGTGATGTGAAATCTGATATGTTTGTTCTCAAAAGGGTTGAGGTGATATGATCGTGTGAGAGATCTAATTTGGGGATACTTTCTGAGTGCCATCTGTCAAATGAATTCTGTCAATAAAGGAAATTGGTTAGAGAATGTTTTGTGAAATCATCAGAGTCCCTCTCCAAAGGTGTAGACAAGGTGTTTCGATTTGGGTTTGGCGTTGAGATCGCCAAGTTAAGAGTAATAAGTTAGTGTGTTGTGCGATGATTTGGAATACCAAAGTTTGAAGGAGATTTTGGTCCTAAAGAAAGCTATTAAATTGGTGCTTCTTCAAGAAGTGAATTGTTTTCCGATTCGTTTGAGTCTGTCTTGTTGACCATTGTTTATCATAAGTCGATCTCGGCATTTACGTTGGCGTGTGTGATTCTTTGCGATTCGGATGGAATAAAGGAATATTGGATTTGGGCTTTGGTGATTTCTTATTTGGATTTCGTGACGCTTATTCACAACCGCCACTTGGAAAATGGAAATGGTTTATGTGATGAAATTCATATTTAGGATTTGACTCTTCAATACCGAGCGGGTAACGCATAGTTGCGATGTGAGTCTTTCATTTTCGGATGGATTTTGTTAGTACAAGAGTTTGCTCAAAGAGAGTTTTGTGGTGTGTTTAGTTAAAGGAGGTGATCCTTGCTTGATGAAGAGTTCATTTGAAAGGTGGAGCGATGGTTTCGTGTTCGTATGTGTATGTCGTGTGGTTCGGTATCTTTGGGAAGTTTAACCCAAGATACTTTGGCTTGTTCTCGCTAGTTGGCGTATCGCCAGGACTGTCTCGAGTCCGTGCGCGGAGTACGTAACTTCATGTATGTTCTGGTGTTGAGTGAGTGTAACATCCCAATTTTCAGAGCTTAAAAAAACTTTTAATAGTTAGTAGGGAGAAAATTCACCATTTGGATTTCATTTGATTTAATTTCAAAAGCTTAATATTGAACTTTACAATCAAAAACATTTAATGTGAATAATCCCAAGTGGAACAATAGCCAAAACTATTTTATTTGGGTTCTATGTGCTCAGATATATTTTCTAGATTTTTCTAGAATTTTTCTGAGTTCATTTGCTATTTTCTATTGCCCATTTGAATTTCTGGTATTTTCTAAATTAGAAAAACTATTATAAATCTCAGAAAACAACTCGAGCCGCATCTCCGCAACCCATCTCCTTTTCCACGACACGCCCGCTAGCGCCCAGCTCCGCGGATCGCCACCGCCTTCGCCGCGCGCCGCAGCGCGCCGCCTCTCGCCCGACGTGTGGGCCGCAGACGTCAGTCGTCGTCTTCGTCGCGCCGTCTCGCGCCCGAGTCGGCCGGCGCCATTGAAACCCCTCGAACCGTCCAGACAAAGGACTTTCAAACTAAAACTCCCGGTTTTCACCGCCAAATCTTATCCCCTATCTCCCGTATCCATTCTTTGGTAAAATCATATCTCGATTTCCTTTCAAACTCGGAGTTTCGCCGGGTTCTTTTGACTCCTCTAGGGTTTCGCACGACGCCACCCTAGCCCTCCCGACCCCTATAAAGGCCCCGAAGATCGCCTCTCTCCCCGCATCAGAAACCCCCAAACCCCAAAACCCGAGAGCCCCTGCGCCGCCGTCTCCGCCGATTCTAGTGTTTTCACCCGCAAGGACTCCGGCGAGCTCTTCCGCCGCCGTCAGTGCCGTCCGGAGCTCGCCGACTGCACCACCAGCATCGCACAAGCATAAGCAATCTCCTGGTGCCATCCACATCGCCGGAGCTTCGCCAAACGCCCCGTCCGACAAAATCCGTGACCCCTCCGGCGCCTCCAGCTCGCCGGCGGCCACTCGAGCCCTCGCGCTCGTGAGTGCATCTCGCCGCGTGGCGAGCTACCTTACGGTACCACCGGTCCAGCCGAGCGCGCCGGTCGCCGTTCTTGCGGGTTGTCGAGCATCGCCGCCGTCGGTGACTCGTTACTGCGTGTCACGCCACCTCGACCACGGCTTGCGTGGCGCCTCGTGCAGCACCACGTGGGTGCACACGTGTGCAACCCACCGGGTTCGAGCGAGGCTCGGTGGACCTAGTCCACCAGTGAGCCTAACCTCGACATCCGGGTCCCACATGTCGAGATTTCTTTTATTATTTCTTTTCCGAAATCTCGGCGTCGGCTTGCGCATTAAATCTGATTTTCCTTTAGGAAAATAATTCAGTAAATTCATAAAATCTGATTTTTAGTATTTTATGTAATTTCAATCTTCCAAATGTCGTAACTTTTGCATCCTAACTCCGATTGAGCTCATTAAAATTTCTAAATTTGTCTAAATTCAAGCTCTATTTATCTGAGATTTTTATTTAATTTTTGGATCTTGTGTTGCCTCTGTTATTTATTTGTTTTGTTTGTTTTTGTTTCGTTTGCGAGTAGACGTCGATTCGTCGGGAAATTTTGTGGAAGAAGGAGCACCTCAAGATCAATACCAGTACATAGACCTTTTCCAAGGCAAGTCATACCTTTGATCATCTTGAACCCAGTTTTCAAATTACTTTGTGTTAAGTTATTGCATTCTACTTTAATTATTTATTTAAATGCTTTGGGCATAGTTATTATCCAACTTGTTATCACACCTTGGCCTTGTATGTCATATTTCCTTGTCACCCTAGATTGGTTACTAGTTGGTATTATTATAGCACCAACGTGGGTTGGTTAGATGCGAGTACAATTGTTAGTCATGCCACGAGTCATCATCACATGTAGTTGCAAATATTAATTATGACTAAGTGACTATGGAACTTCGTGTAAAAGCTGTGTGCTATGTGTTATTACTTCGTGATGGCATGTGTTGCACTAAAACCAACTGGGTGGTAAAGGATTTAGGCGAGGCAAGTGGTGGAGACGTGTGACATGGTGGTCTATGTGATGGGAATGATAATCTTTGTGACTTAGTTAGAAAATGGAAGTCTTGCCTTGGTCAATTAAGGACTTAACTTTGTGCGCCATTGAATCGAGCCTTCTTGTCGACCACATGCGGTATGGGGCGGGCCTAACTTAGTAAGTTATGGATTCTCGGCATTGATGTTGGTGGATAGGTTAAGTGTGTGACGGGGTGGAGGTGTGACTACTTGGTGGTTGCATCGCGGGACGATTCGTCTTCCCGTCAATCGGTGTGTGTTATACCAATTCTATGTGATTTGGTATAGCGGTTTGTAAGCACCGGGAATATCAATGTTTGAGATGAAGTTTCGAACTATTTTGTTACGATTGGTGCTTGCTACACTAGTTGTATCTTGTAGGTAAAGTGTACAACCTCTGCAGAGTGTTAATCAATCTATTCGAATAGCGCGCGTCATGGTCATGGACATGCTCGGGATTTCACACGAGGGTAGTTTCATAAAATGTGGGAATGGGAGCTGTGTGACCTCAATCATATGGCTATGTGAAATAATCTATTTAGTGTGTGTGTCTTTGTGGAAACAACTGTTAAATTAATACTGTCTACTTGTTTTGAAGTATGCTTTCAATCTATTATTGTATTCAATTGCAAATGTTGCTTTTATGCAAAAGAACCACAGAAGTTTTTTTCTTTGGAATAAGCTGCATCTATACATTGCATTACGTGGAATGATTTGCGAAGTCGGTTGTGTACTCACGCTTGTTGTAAAACTTGCGTCCAAACCTACAGAAGAGGAGGAGTCTACGCCTGCTTTTGAGGAGGAGTTCGTTGAAGGCTGATCGTTCGTTAAGGTCTGGATCCCAGTCGGTTGCCTGTGGTGAATTGGTGGGATCTACGCCGAGTTTTCCGTTTATTTCCGCTTTATTTATTGTTAGCCTGCGTGGCTTAATAAGTGTAAACTCGACCATAAGGTCAAAACCCTTATTTGTTATTCAAACTAATCGTTTACTTTATTTATCTTTGTGTGGATCGATATTTACTGTGTTAACCACTGTGTGCACTAGCGTGATCCTCGACTAGTGCGATATACGCAGGGTTCCGAATCGTAATTGCGGGTCCCGGCAGAGGTGGTATCGAGCCATATTGGTCGTAGGTCTTGACCTTAGTTAGATTGGCCGTCTTTAGAGTGTCCAAATTATTTTTTAAAGGAAAAATTAACTTGCAAGGTTAATTAATTGCTTAACTCTCCTCATATCTCTCTCGCCTCAACTTTTGCTATAACCCTTTCTATCCCCGCTGTTTTAAAATTGCTCTTACCCTGTTCGTCTGTCTTTACAGATGCCTCGCCTTCAGAGCTATGGTGAGCGCACTGGAGGGTATGCCGCCGAGCTTTGGAAGTTGCTTCAGGTTCTTGGAGGTTTTGATCGTCCGCTGTACGTCGGCAACAACTGGATTGTGAATGGACAGAACCGTGGAGTGATTTGCCGCCTAACGATCTACGCCAGGAGGAACGACAAGGCGAGCCAACCTTCGCACGTCTCTGTGAGGAAGATCACTTGGCTGGAAGGTATCCAGGAGTCGTCGCGCTTGTCCATGCTGCGTATCTGCGACATCTACGCACGGGAGCTTCAGGACACCGTCTTCCGTTACCACCCCAGAGCTGCAGCTGTGGACTTGCCAGCACGCTACCCGTCCACAGAAGGAGAGAGCAACGCTACAGTCGTGCACCTCGCACAGTTTGTGGCCGCCCAGGAGGAAGCCTTGGAGAGAACCATCACGGAGTTGGATCATGTCTATGAAGCTTTGCAGAGCGAAGAGAAGGTCGCCACTCGCAAGAGATCTCTCGACCAAGTTCCGAAGAAGAGGAAGACCTCGAGGAGGATTCAAGAAGATCCGAGAGGAAGGCCCGGTCGAGCGAGAAGAGGATGCGAGCCGAGGAGGCGGTGAGCGCTTGCACCGAGCGCACGTTCTGCCGCACGATTCGTGGCATCGGGATCGGTTGCCAAGATGCCGCTCACTTCCGAGTCTCTGTACCGCGGGAGCGTCGCCGCTGTTGTGGAGGCTTTCGAGTAGTTGGTCTTAGTTCCAGTTTCGTGCTTAGCCGCTTTCGATTTAGTGAGTCGCCTTTAGGCGGTAGTTTTGTGTGCTTAGGTCGTTGTTTCTTTTGTGTGCAGTATGAGCTGCAAAGGCCCTTAGGCATTTGTTGCGATCATGCTAAGACCCTAAGTAATAAAGTTATTTCACCGAGTTTCTTGAGCTGTGTTTTGTTGGGTTTAACATGCCCCCTGCTTAGTTCTCAACTTATCTTGTGCTTGCTACCTTATCTAACCCATGGAGCTTCGCCAGATGGTTCAAACTCGTCAGACTGCTGCAAGTGGTTCCGGTACCCCACCGCTGAGAAGCAATGAGCAACCAGCCGCAGGAGCAGTTCCGCCACAAGCACCCCCAATTGACTTGCAGAACTTTGGAGCTTTCATGGCAGCACAGACTCAGCTGATGAACACTATGATGACTCAGATGCAAGCTATGAACAACCAGGCCAACAACAATAACAACAATCAACAGTATGGAGCCCCAGCTGTTCATGGTCACCATGGACCATCCAAACTTGCAGAATTTATGAGGACTCGTCCACCAACATTTTCCGGACACGTCTCTCCAGTGGAAGCAGATGATTGGCTCAGAGTTATCGAAAGGAAGCTGCTGATCACCCAGTGCAGCGATCGTGAAAAGGTTCTGTATGCCACTCACCAGATGGAAGGCACCGCTGCTGAATGGTGGGAGAACTTCTGTGCCGCCCATGAGACGCCACAGGATATCACCTGGGAGGAATTTTCTGCAGCATTCCGCCAGTATCACGTACCAGAAGGCATTATCGATCTGAAGAAGGATGAGTTCCGCGCTCTCAAGCAAGGAGCTATGTCAGTGTCTGACTACCTCAACAAGTTTTCTCAGCTAGCTCGCTATGCGGCGGAAGATGTAGCCACGGACAAGGCTCGTCAGTCGCTTTGAAGGGACTAAACACTGGGCTACAAGTCAGTTTGATCGCCCATACTTTTCCTGATTTCCAAGAGCTGGTCAACAAAGCCTTTGTTTTGGAGGACAAACGCAAGGAACTGGAGGATAACCGTAAACGCCGGATGGCTCAGCAAGGGAACCATCAATCACAGCAGAGGGCAAGAACAGTGCCAGCACAGTTCAACAGGTTTCCACCCCAGACTTCGTTCAGAGCACCTGCACCAACTTCAACACCCCGCCACCGCCGTAACTTCCGCAACCCCGCACTGCACAACCCCAATCGAGGAGCAACCGCGAAACGCACAAAGGTCCATTACGCCTGTCGTCAGCCAGGACATTTTGCCAACCAGTGTCCGCAAAGGGGAACAATCACTCCAGTACGCTTCAACCTTGGAGCTACTCCATCCAAGACACCAGCACCAGGCATCAATCAAGGAGCGTCACAAGTTGCCGGTCAAGCCGGAGGAGCACCACAGTCCGTGATCAGAGGCCGTGTCAACCACGTCACACTGGAAGGAGCCCAGGAATCACCGGACGTCGATCGGGTAAGTTTTCGTTAACTCGACTGCATCGCTTTGTTTGATTCTGGAGCTTCGCATTCATTTGTTTCTGGAATGTTTGCAACCAAGAATAAATTGGAAGTTATGCAACTTAAGCATACTCTGGTAGTCCAGTCGCCTGGAGCAGAGCTAAGTACTAGAGTGGGATGTTTAGGAGCTAAGTTACTCATAGCTGGAGTTGAGTTTCTAGCCAACCTAATTGTCCTAGATACCCAAACCCTAGATGTCATTCTTGGCATGGATTGGTTATCCAAGCACAAAGCCAGTGCTAGATTGTGGCGAAGAGTCGTAATAATGAGGACGCCAAAGGAAACAAGGTAGAGTTCCTAGCTACCTCGGTTCGTGATGGACATTTGCTAGTAAATGCTTGAAGACCCTTTCCTTAGAAGAAGTGCCGATCGTCGGTGAATACCGGATGTGTTTCAGAGGAATTACCGTGAATGCCACCGGATCGTGACATTGAGTTTGTCATCGACCTAGTGCCGTGGACAGCACCAATTTGAAGAGACCTTATCGAATGCCACCGATGAATTGGTAGAGATGAAGAAGCGATAGAAGAACTTCTTGAGAAAGGTTTCGTGAGACCTAGTTCGTCGCCATGGGGAGCGCCAGTGTTGTTTGTCAAGAAGAAAGATGGAAGTATGAGGATGTGTATTGATTACCGTTCTCTCAACGAAGTTACCATCAAGAACAAGTACCCACTACCCCGGATAGATGATCTGTTTGATCAGATGAAAGGAGCCGGAGTATTCTCAAAGATCGACCTGCGATCAGGTTACCACCAGCTAAAGATTTGTCCTAAGGATATACCGAAGACCGCTTTCTCAACGCGGTATGGACATTATGAGTTCTTAGTCATGTCCTTTGGTCTGACTAATGCCCCTGCATACTTCATGAACATGATGAATAAAGTATTCATGGAATATTTGGACAAGTTCGTAGTTGTGTTCATTGATGATATTCTAGTGTACTCCAAGTCGGAGGAAGAACACGCCGAGCACTTAAGGATAGTATTGGAAAAACTCAGAGAGCATCAGTTGTATGCCAAGTTCAGTAAGTGTGATTTATGGAAGAAGGAAGTTGATTTCCTTGGTCATGTGATGACAAGAGGAGTAGCAATTGACCGGTAAAGTTAAGCAATTGCTACATTGGGAGCAGCCCAAGACCGTGACTCGATTCGCAGCTTGGGAATGGCAGTTATTACCGCTGTTTCATCAAGGATTCTCATCGATTGCTAAGCCCTTTACGCAATTGTTGAAGAAGGAGAAAAAGTTCACTTGGACTCCAGCCTGTGAGGAAAGTTTTCAAGAGTTGAAGAAGCATTTGACTTCAGCCCCAGTGTTGATTCTGCCAGATATTCGAAATGATTTCGATATCTACTGTGATGCTTCGCGTCAAGGATTAGGATGCGTCCTGATGCAAGAAGGAAGAGCTGTCGCCTATGCGTCAAGGCAATTGAGACCTCACGAAGAGAATTACCCTACTCATGATCTGGAATTAGCTGCCGTAGTGCATGCATTAAAGATTTGGCGTCATTACCTCATCGGTAATCGCTGTGAAGTCTATACGGATCATAAGAGTCTAAAGTATATCTTCACCCAGTCAGATTTGAACATGAGACAGAGAAGATGGTTAGAATTGATCAAGGATTACAATCTTGGAATCCACTACCATCCCGGAAAAGCCAACGTAGTTGCAGACGCTCTAAGTCGTAAGAGTTACTGCAATGCCTTGGAAGTAAAGGAAAGTTGTCCAGAACTTTATGAAGAATTTCAGAAGCTAAAGCTAGAAGTTGTGTCCGAAGGATTTGTAGCCAATTTGGAGGTACAGTCCACCCTGGAGAAGCAAATTCGTGAAGCACAACCAAAGGATCCCGTGTTGTCAGAAATCAAGGTCAAAATGACAGAAGGGAAATTCAAGGATTTTACCAAGGATGATCAAGACATACTCGGATTAATGGTCGTATCATGTACCGACATCGATGGTCTAAGACTGACTAATCTTAAAGGAAGCCCATGACTCAGTATTCGATACACCCTCGAAGTACCAAGATGTACCAGGATGTTAAGACTAAATTTTGGTGGCCAAATTTGAAACGAGAAGTCGCAGAGTTCGTTGCCTTGTGCGACACCGTCGTAAAGTAAAGCGCAGAACACGAGACCACCGGTTTCCGCAACCATTGAAGATTCTAGAATGGAAGTGGGAAGAGATCGAATGGATTTCATCACCGGTTTACCCAAGACCCAATCGGGTTACGATTCGATCTGGGTAATAGTCGATCGTTTGACAAAGGTCGCCCATTTCCTGCCAGTCAAAACCACATACTCGGAGATCGCCTTGCGAATTGTACATGGCTAGAATTGTCGCTTGTATGGAGTGCCCAAGAAGATAGTATCGATGGAGGATCATGATTCACCTCTCGTTTTTGGCGAGTTTGCATGAAGCATTGGGCACCCATTTGAATTTCGATCTGCTGTATCACCCACGCATGATGGACAGATCAAAGAGTTAATCGATATTGAGGATATGCCGAGAGCTTGCGCCTAGCTAATGCTACCCGTTGGGATAAAAGTTTGCCGTATGCGAGTTTTCGACAACAACGCTTATCAAGCGACCGCAAATGTCACCATTTGAAGCTTTGTATGGCCGTGCTCGCCAACCTGTTGAATTGGTCGAAATAGCCGAACGATCGTTTGGTCCGCACATCATTCAGAAGCGTAAGAGCAAGTGGCCATGATCGAGAAAGATTGAAGATAGCCCACCCGAGCGTAAGAGCTATGCCGATAATCGTCGTCGTGACCTCGACTTTGAACTCAAGATTTGTGTATCTTCGAGTGACCCCGCCGAGGTGTCGAAGGTTTCATGCCAAAGGAAGCTTGCCCTAGGTATGTTGGTCCGCTCAAGATTTTAGAACGTCGTGGAGAAGTTGCTTATCGCTTGAGCCGCGCATGCGTTAGCGGTGAGTACATGATGTCTTTCATGTCTCGCAATTGAAGAAGTGTCTTCGTGTGCCAGAAGAGCAAGCCCCTCTGGAGTCAATCGAGTTGAAAGAGGATCTTACCTACAAGGAGCAGCCAGTCAAGATTTTGGATGTCGCAGAGCGCCTCACCGAAGCTAAACGTTCGTTTTGCAAGGTTGGTGGAGCAACCACTCAGAAGGAGAAGCAACGTGGGAACGTGAAGAAGAGATGAAAGCCGAGTTCCCTAGCCTTTTCTCTAGCTAGCCTGAATCTCGGGGTCGAGATTCCTTTAAGGGGGGAGGTTTGTAACATCCCAATTTTCAGAGCTTAAAAAAAACTTTTAATAGTTAGTAGGGAGAAAATTCACCATTTGGATTTCATTTGATTTAATTTCAAAAGCTTAATATTGGACTTTACAATAAAAAACATTTAATGTGAATAATCCCAAGTGGAACAATAGCCAAAACTATTTTATTTGGGTTCTATGTGCTCAGATATATTTTCTAGATTTTTCTAGAATTTTTCTGAGTTCATTTGCTATTTTCAGTTGCCCATTTGAATTTCTGGTATTTTCTAAATTAGAAAAACTATTATAAATCTCAGAAAACAACTCGGGCCGCATCTCCGCAACCCATCTCCTTTTCCCGAGCACACGGCCCGCTAGCGGCCCAGCTCCGCGCGGCTCGCCAGCCCGCCTCGACGCGCGCGCGCGCCCGCCTCCTGCCGCTGACGTGTGGGCCCCGCACGTCAGGTCGTCGTCTTCGTCGCGCCTTCGTCTCCGCGCCCGAGTCGGCTTCGGCCGCCATTGAAACCCCTCGGAACTTCGTCCGACAAAAGGACTTTCCAAACTAAAACTCCCCGGTTTTCGCCGCCAAATCTTATCCCCTATCTCCCCGTATCCATTGCTGGTAAAATCATATCTCGATTTCCTTTCAAACTCGGAGTTTCGCTTCGGGTTCTTTTCGAACTCCTCTAGGGTTTCGCCGCCGCACGCCACCCTAGCCCTCCCCGACCCCCTATAAAAGGCCCCCGAAGATCGCCTCTCTCCCCGCATCAGAAACCCCCAAACCTCAGAACCCGAGAGCCTGCGCGCCGTCTCGCCGATTCTAGGGTTTTCACCGCAAGGACTCGGCGAGCTCTTCGCCGCCGCTGTCCCCGGAGCTTGCCGATCGCACCACCAGCATCGCACGAGCATAAGCAATCTCCTGGTGCCATCCACATCGCCGAGCCGCCAAACGCCCCGTCCGACAAAACCCGTGACCCCTTCTCCGCCTCCAGCTCGCCGGCCACTCCTGAGCCCCTCCGCCGCTCGTGAATGCATCTCCGCCGCGTAGCGAGCTACCATACGTACCACCGGTCCCGCCGGAGCGCCGCCCGCCGCGGCCGGGTTGTCAGAGCATCGCCGCCGTCGGCTGACTGACGCCTGCGTGTCACGCCACCTCGACCACGTGCTTGCGTGGCGCCTACGTGGCAGACCGCGTGGGTGCACACGTGTGCAACCCACCGGTTCAGAGTTGAGGCTCGGTGGACCTAGTCCACCGTGAGTTTAGCCTCGACATGTGGTCCCACATGTCGAGATTTCTTTATTATTTCTTTCTCGAAATCTCGACGTCGACTTGCGATTAAATCTGATTTTCCTTTAGGAAAATAATTCAGTAAATTTATAAAATCTGATTTTTAGTATTTTATGTAATTTCAATCTTCCAAAGGCCGTAACTTTTGCATCCTAACTCCGATTGAGCTCATTAAAATTTCTAAATTTGTCTAAATTCAAGCTCTATTTATCTGTGATTTTTATTTAATTTTTGGATCTTGTGTTGCCTCTGTTATTTATTTGTTTTGTTTGTTTTTGTTTCGTTTGCGAGTAGACGTCGATTCGTCGGGAAATTTTGTGGAAGAAGGAGCACCTCAAGATCAATACCAGTACATAGACCTTTTCCAAGGCAAGTCATACCTTTGATCATCTTGAACCCAGTTTTTAAATTACTTTGTGTTAAGTTATTGCATTCTACTTTAATTATTTATTTAAATGCTTTGGGCATAGTTATTATCCAACTTGTTATCACACCTTGGCCTTGTATGTCATATTTCCTTGTCACCCTAGATTGGTTACTAGTTGGTATTATTATAGTACCAACGTGGGTTGGTTAGATGCGAGTACAATTGCTTAGCCATGCCACGAGTCATCATCACATGTAGTTGCAAATATTAATTATGACTAAGTGACTATGGAACTTCGTTTAAAACTGTGTGCTATGTGTTATTACTTCGTGATGGCATGTGTTGCACTAAAACCAACTGGGTGGTAAAGGATTTAGACTGAGGCAAGTGGTGGAGACTGTGTGACATGGTGGTCTATGTGATGGGAATGATAATCTTTGTGACTTAGTTAGAAAATGGAAGTCTTGCCTTGGTCAATTAAGGACTTAACTTTGTGCGCCATTGAACTGAGCCTTACTGTACGACCACATGCCTGGTATGGGACGGACCTAACTTAGTAAGTTATGGATTCTCGGCATTGATGTTCAGGTGGAAAGGTTAGGCTGTGTGACAGGGTGGAGGTGTGACTACTTGGTGGTTGCATCGCGGGACGATTCGTCTTCCCTGTCCAGTGGTGTGTGTTATACCAATTCTATGTGAGCTGGTATAGCGGTTTGTAAGCACACTGGGAATATCAATGTTTGGGATGAAGTTTCTGAACTGTTTTGTTACGATTGGTGCTTGCTACACTAGTTGTATCTTGTGGGTAAAGTGTACAACCTCTGTAGAGTGTTAATCAATCTATTTGAATAGCGCGTCATGGTCATGGACATGCTCGGGATTTCACACAGGGGTAGTTTTCATAAAATGTGGGAATGGGAGTGTGTGACCTCAATCATATGGTTATGTGAAATAATCTGTTTATTTGTGTGTGTCTTTGTGGAAACAATCGTTAAATTAATATCTTGTCTACTTGTTTTGAAGTATGCTTTCAATCTATTATTGTATTCAATTGCAAATGTTGCTTTTATGCAAAAGAACCACGAAGTTTTTCTTTGGAATAAGCTCGCATCTATACATTGCATTACGTGGTATGATTTGCGAGTACGGTTGTGTACTCACGCTTGTTGTAAAACTTGCGTCCAAACCTACGAAGAGGAGGAGTCTACGCCGCTTTTGAGGAGGAGTTCGTTGAAGGCGATCGTTCGTTGAGTCCGGATCCCGATCGGTTGCTGTGGTGAATTGGTGGATCTACGCTGGAGTTTTTCGTTCATTCGCCGCTTTATTCGTTAGCCTGCGTTGCTTAATAAGTGTAAACTCGACCATAAGGTCAAAACCCTTATTTGTTATTCAAACTAATCGTTTACTTTATTTATCGCCTGTGTGGATCGATATTTACTGTGTTAACCACCTGTGTGCACTAGCGTGATCCTCGACTAGTGCGATATACAGAGGGTTCCAGAATCGTAATTCTAGGTCCCGACAGTGAGTACCTGGGAAGGTTAGAGAGAGTGTTGAGGTATAGACTTGGGTATACGTGTGGGTGATATGTTCACGTCGGGTACATCTTGTTGGTTATTGGTTTTCAGTTGTGGTTGTTTTTGTTTTCGAGTAGATGACAGGTAGAATTCGGGGTCGAATTCTGTTTAAGGGGGGTAGAATGTAATACCCTAAAATATATTCGAAAGGATGTAACCAGGAGAGAATGTAATACTCCGAAAGCGAGAGAAGCAATTAATCGAGATAGAATAATTTAATCGATAGAGATTAATTTAATCGGGGGAAGGTTTCTTTAGAAAAGCATCAAAGCAAGAAAAGAGAGGGAGTTAAACGTAATATGTTTTAGAAAGAAAAGAGGGGGGGTTTAAGCAAAACCACGACAACTTGGGCCTGGGCCTTGGCCCAAGTGGGCCTTATAGGTGGTCGGCCAAAGGGGGGTGCCACCCTCCCCCTTCCTAACCCTAATCATGTTTACTGTAGCGTGCGGTACTGTAGCGCGTCGTATTGTAGCACATAGTATTGTAGCACCTCATCTCTCAACCATTGTTCCCTCCTCCGGTGAGACCTTCTGCTGCCGGCGAGGATCAACCTTGGTGCTGCCCGGTCACGCGAAGGAAGGAGGAGGAGATCATCTTCACGGGGAAAGTTCTTCGTCTTCCTACGATTCTTCAAGGGTAACGAAGAGGTTTCATCGTTGTTTAATTGGTATTAGATGCGTTTACGAATTCGTTTATTAGAACTATCGTCAATCTGCCGGTAGATCGCTTTCTGTCCAGAGTTTTGGCGGGCAGTTATAGGGTCCTTAGAGGCAGAATCTGGAGATCCCATCTCCTAGAGTTATGTAGGTCTTGTTCTTAGCTTTCAATATCCGCCAAGAACGCGCAAATCCAATTAACGGTTAGAAAGTTATGAATTGTTTAGTGCCGCTGTCTGGTTGATCTGTCAACATCCTGACAGTCTGTAGAAAACTGAGTTAATCTTTTATTTAAAGACGACATCAGAGGATCTCAGTATAACGAAAAATGTAGGTAATTTTCATACCTTTTGATAGAGATAAAGAACACAAGATTTGGACTTTCGTAGCAAAAGTTATGATAGTTTTAGTGATCTGTCCAGAGAACCCGACGTGATATTTGTTGCTCTGTAGATTGGCTTGGTAGGGGCAGTAGTTGGCATAATCAAAAGGGCTCCCCAACTAAGTTTATTTAGGTAATTCAATTACCTTTTCATAAAGCCAAAGAACATCTTAGTTGGACTCCTGAGCATAAAGTTATGTATTTTAGAATTCGACTGTCCCTAGTGAACACCAAAGCGATCGCTAGAAATTGGAAGATTTGAAAACGCTTGGGCGTTTAGCGAGTTCGTTTGTGTTGTTTTTATGCTTTTGGGTCCAGTATGTTGGTCTTAGATTGGGATATCTTTATGTTCAGGTGGGAGTGTGATCCCAGGGGCAGCGCCCTCTTCGCGTCCATCGTTCTCGCACGGTTTAGGCAAGTATTCGGGTTATAGCATATTTATGCTTGTATGCTGAGAATGTTTGTGTTTTGCTCGCAATAGCCATGTATGAATGTTAATGTGATGAGTTTCTATTTATCTTGGTGAATGCAAGTCATGGTTAAGGTTGATGTTAGTGTGATGAGTTTCAATTTATCTTGGTGAATGCAAGAACCCTGATTAAGTGAATAATTGTGGATGTTTGACAGAGGGTGCTAGTACTTGATATGTAATAACCATACCAGGTTGATAATGTGAAATGTATGAATTAAGAATGGTGAATACTTGAGAAATGATTAAATGTTATTCATGAAGGATTGTTCATGTTTGCTAGTATAATGAATATATGTGCTATTCATGGTTGCTAGAATGCTACGAATGTCAATGGTGATGAATGCTAGAAGTATGAATAAGTTTATTCATGCATGTTGTTGTTGTGAATCTATATGTATGATGGTTTAAAGTTTTGTTCATGTGCATCATGCAATCATGTTGGAGGATTGGTCACGTGGTGACTATGCATGTTCGAGGTCCCCGTCGTGTAGATGACGGGCTTGAGGTCTCCACATTCGTGGAATGTGGGCAATGAGTAAAGAGGTCCCCATCATTAAGATGATGGGCAAAGGTCCCTATACATGTGGTGCATAGGCTCTTGGTCCCTGTGCCAGAGGGCACAGGCAAGGGTACACATCGACGGATGTATAGCCCGCATTACCGGTAAAATGCGAAAAGAGATAAAGTTCAAAAGGAGCATTGCATGTGTTGCATTTCTTAAGTTTAAAGGCTATGTTTAGCATAATGTTGTTATGGATTATCGATGCTATGATTGAGTTCTGTTTATGGCCTTGTTGATACTTGCTGAGTCTTTGGGCTCACCCTTGCTTTAATCTGTTTTAGGTACATATGGCAGGAACGACATGCATGGGTGGGAGTAGATGTTTGGATGCACGCACTACCACTCAACCTTAAGAATTACTTATGGATGGTTTGAGTTTCAGATTAATTGTAACAATGAGAATAACAAACTTTGGTTATGTTTATGTGATTAGCTTGTATGCTTGAATGAACTTGAATATGGAGTTTATTGTTATTTGCCATGACTAATTGTTAGAGCCTCGGTATAGTTGACTATACAAAGGAGGTTATGCCGAAAATTGGTAATTGGTCTTAGTTTAAGTAAATTTTTAGTAGCATTCCAGGCTCAGTGTTGAGCTGGGGTGTTACACCTGGACCATCTAGGAGATATTTCGAAGCTATCATTACCTTTCCTTTCTGTTCTTTTTGCTCAGAACCTCTGGTCCTCGTTGTCGCCCTCAATTCCGGCGCCTGTCTCCACCACCAGGATGTAACATCCCAAAATGTTGTTACCAAAATAATAAATAAATAAAATTATTATTTTGCTGGATTGTCTGAAAAACTTGCCAGAGTTTAATTGCTTTGTTTGAATTTCTGGGGTTTTAAAAAGTCAAAAGTAAAATTTATTTGAAGTTCTTGAAGTTTCAGTTGGTTTGATCTGAAAAATAAAATTTAATTAATTTCTGAAATTTTCTGATTTTTTAAAAGCTTTTTCCTAAATATTTCAAAGCCAAAATAATTTATTTGCAAAAACTATAGCCAACTTTAAGTTGGAACTATTTTATTTCAGTCCAAAATAAGTATGGTAATGTCTGTGAATTTTCTCATAATTTTTGGATTTATTTTGCTATTTTCTAAAGCTTTTTCGAATTAACTAGATTAAGAATCCCAAAATGCCTTTTGGGCCGAAACCTTGTCCGGCCCATGTTCTTTTTTTTGCGCCCCGGCCCATTTCGGCCCGCTCCACCCCGACCTTCCCCCCCCCCCCCCTCCTCTCTCCACCGTTGGATCAGATCCAACCGTCGCCTGCATCCCTCTCCCTCTCTCTCACCGCGCACAAATCCTAGTCGTTAGATCTAGATCCAACGGCTAGCATTCGTAAAGCATCCGGGAGGCCCGAATGTCACAAACGTTGTGAGCCGCCCGATTTCAATCACATGGCCACCACTGTCCCACGCCAACCCACCCCTTCGCACCATTGGATATCCATCCAACGGCCCGCGACCCTTCTTCCTCCCCCGTTTCTTCCCCGCGCAACCGAGCCTCAGCGCCGCCATTGCCACGCGTGAGAGCTTCATCTCCGCCGCAATTTCCTCCCTGTCTCCTCCCTGGAATCGCGCGCATTGAATTCCCCTTATCTCGCCACCCCGTTCCCGTCCATTTGCCCCCTCCGTTTTGCGCAAAACCGCCGGATCTTCGCCATCACCGCCGAGATCGCCGTTGCACTTATCTCCCTCTTCCTGTGCCCCTCCGCCCTATAAAAGGGGAGCCTCGGGAGCGGCTTGGGGCACGCATCCCAGCAATCCAACTCACCCCTCCTTTCTCCTCTTCATTTGGCAGAGATTCAAGTTTCGCCGCCGACCACCGCATCAAGGTCTTTCTCCGATTCCGGCGAGGTCAAGGGCTCCCCGGCCTCCCCGACGACACCAACGGCATCGCCTTCACCTTGCGAACCCGGTGCGCTCGTCGCCTTCGCCGGAGACCCACCGCATCGCCACCGCCACCGTGACCCAATCGTCACCGCCGCTTTTCATCTCGCCGCCGGCTATCGCCGCCGCCTCAGGTGACCCAACCGTGCACCCCAAAATCCCCGCATCTCCCTCCTTCTCTTGCCACCCTCACCGGAGGCCAGCTCGTCGCCGTTCGCCGGCGAGCCTTGGGCCCCGAGCACCGCCCCGGTCTGGCGCCGACCTGGCCCACCACCTCACCCTCCACATCAGCACCACGTCCTTCCCTCTGCTGCGTCACCGCCTACGTGGCTGCCTAGTCAGCATGCCCATGTGGCACTCCAAACCGCCCACTGCTCCAAAAACAAATGAACCCAGTCCACTTAGACCCATCTCACTGACAGTGGGTCCCACGGCCAATTTTTTTTCTTTTATTTCTTTTCAGCCAAAAATCCCCTACTGACATCATCTTGTGCAATAATTTGATTTTCCTTTAGGAAAATAAATCAAGAAAATCTATAAAATCTGTTTTAGGGTATTATTTAGATTTAGAACTTCCCGGGGTTCGTTCTCCCTCATACGAACTCCGATTTCATCGATTCAAATTCCTAAATTCCTATAAAATCAAGATCTAGCCAATTACACCAAAATTATTTAATTTGGAGTTCATTTGAGTTGTTATTTGAATTTTTTTTATTTGAATTTGGCTTATTTTGCGATTAGATTTCGACGGTTTCGGAGAGTCAGATTTCGACGCAATTGAAGAGCTTATAAGAGGATTGATTTTGACTGTGTGATCATTGTGAGTGTACACAACACACCACCTGGAGAAGGTACTTGTGAGTACTAGGTGACCTGTTAAGAAAAACAACATCACCTCAGTACCAAGTGACCTGTTAAGAAAAACAATATCACCTCATCAAGCAAGGCAAGTTACACCCTTGATCATATTGATCCCATTATTTTAAATTATTTATATTCTATTTTTTTAAATTATTACTGCATGCTTATTTATATTCATTAATTTAAATTCCTGTTTTTAAATTCATAGTTATACCTAAATCCTTCGTATGGCCAATGTTGATATTGACTCAAACACATTGTCACCCTAGATAAAACCTGGTTGATACGATAGTATGAACTAGGATCATTTGAAAAATGTATTGCTTAGCCACGCTTATAGACCAAACTTGTTTTGGGGAATTTCAGCCAAGAAAATCAATTGTTGTTTAAAATGTACCCATAGCATTGGTATGTTATGGAAGTTTATAAATGACTTGAAAAATAAAGTGAAAGTGGTTTGGACTTGGGCGAATTGGTTGTCTGGTGGGTGCAGGTTTATGCACAGGCTCAACTGGGTAGGTTGAGGCCCAGGGTTCTGTTGGATGTCGCCCAGGTCAGTTAAGGACCGATCTTCGAGCCGCATCTTGCTATGCCACCACCGTACCACCACATGTCCTCAGTATGGGGAGTAGGACCTAGCTAACTAATTTGCAAAGTTCCATCGCAGTCGATCCAAATGTTTCGGTGGGTTGTCTTTCATGACTATGTCGTCCCACCTAGCTCAAGAGGGGGCCCAAACCCGGAGGTTTTCATTCCAAAGGGGGTGGCAAAACCTTAGAGAGGGTAGACTATGGTGGAATGGCGCTTTGTAAAAGCCTTGTCACGTGCTCTAGACTGCTTACCTAAGGTAGTGAGCGGTGGTATCGACGGATACCGAATAAACTAGAGAAGTCGTGTCTTGTGGGTAAAGCTGTACAACCTCTGTAGAGTGTAAAACTATTCGAATAGCCGTGTCCACGGTCATGGACATGCTGGCAAAGTCACTCAAAGTTAGACTTTGGTTTTGTTTGGAAAAGACTTCTTCAAAACTGGCTTTGGATTTCTATCCAAATGGGAATTGGGCGGGAAGCCATGTGATAGGAGGGTATCCTTCACCATTCATGAGTGAATGTTATCTGACTATAAAATTGAGAATTTATAAAATAAATTTTAGTTTTAAAATAACTGCTTTGGAACATAGTATAAGTATTTAAAGAAAATGCTGCTTTACGCACATCAACCAATAAGCTATCCTTTGTTACATCCATGTATGCATGTCATTCTGTTATTTGACAGGTGTAACTTGCGAGCACGGAAGTTGTGCTCATCTTGCTTTATGCAAATAAAATTTCAGAGGAGAAGAACTTTGCTACCGGTGTGGACCTCGACGACTAGGCCGCTACCCCAGTCGATTGCCTGTGGCAGATTGCTGGACCCTACTACTTCTTCGTCTTCTGTTGTGTTCTTAATTGCTGGCTTGTAAGCCTCTTTTGTAATAAACTCTGTTGATTATTAATAAAGTCGTGATATGATCTTGTTACCATATTTGTTTATTGTGTGAACTAGCTACTGATCATGGGACGAGTTCAGAAATGCACAGAGGATCCGGGATGTTACTCTCGGGTCTTACACAGGACTCCTCTGGACCTCCTCTATGCTCAGGTACCTTCGCGATAGTCCCTTAGTGCTTGGGCACCTACTAGTTGGACCGCTGCGGAGCTTTCTCGCTGTTTTCGTAGTTGGCCATTTTTGCACCTCCGCCCCTTTCCGGCTCGCCGGCGTTTTAGGCCAGCTCTGCCGTCGAAAGTTCTCTCCATCATGTGCGCAATTATATTACGAACATATTGCCGTAGCTAGTTTGCGCCGTCGTGACCGAAGTCGCCGGCGGTGAGCCAGCGAGCAAAGCGCGGTACCTTGTCCTGTTGTCGTAAGTTAGACAAATTTCAGGATCTCTTAGCTCAGATCTTAGTCGTTAAAGACCTCTTTGGGTTAGATCTTAACCGTAGGATCTCACTCTGTGAAAACCTTAGTTGTCAGGACCTCTTAGGTTAGATCCTAGCCGTTAAGGACCTCTTTGGATTTAATCTAGACCGTTAGGATCACGCTCTGTGTTTTCGCAAAAGACCACCATGGTTATTTTTTCGAAAATCACCCTCGGGACCACCCCCTGGGTCCTCTTCGCAAAAAGACCTCCCTTTGGGCTTTTCGCAAAAACCACCCCTAAGACCACCCTAGGGGTCCTCTTTGCAAAAGACCACCCCTTAGTCCTTTATAAAGAGAACCTCAGGACCTCCCTCCTCGCAGATCTGAACCTCTAGGACCACTCCCGGGTAGATATTGACCATTCAGGACCTCCCTAGGGAGATCTGAGCTGATCAGGACCTCCCCTCTATTAAGACCTTATCAATGAGGACCTCCCCCATGGAGATCTCGATCGTTAAGACCTCCTCCTATGAGATCTTAGCCGTCAGGACCTCCCTCGTGTCGATCTTGACCGTTGAGACCTCCCTCTCTGAGATCCTAGCCGTCAGGACCTCCTTCAGTTTTGATCTTGACCATTAAGACCTTTCACTGTGAAGACCATAGCTATTAGGACCTCCCCACTAGATCTTGGCCGTCCAGGACCTCCTCTGATAAATCTTGGCCGTCCCAGACCTCCTCTCTTAGACCTACCCCTCAGGACCTCCCCTTGAAGGGCTGGGCCGTCAAATCCAGATCTGATGGTCACGACCTCCTCAACGCCGCGTGCGCGAGCGCTGTGCTCCTGTGCGCGTGGACCGTTGGATTCAATCTCAACGGCCCCGACCTCTCCGGATGAGTTAGTTTAAAAAGAAAAGCCCGAAAGCTTTTAAGTTCAAACTGTTAATTACTTTAATTTTCAAAAGTACATAACTAATCCATTGTAACTCCATTTTAAATTATTCCAATTGTGTTAGCATTCTATTTAACTGAACTTTAATCTAAAAATGTGTTTTAACACTGTTCTGTACCAGAAAATTGTGTAGATTGTATTACTTGCTTTAGCATTAATTATTGTTCTAGAAATTCTTTAAAACTTGTAAAATGCATAAGTAAGTCTCTGTAGCTCCAAATTAAGCAAACTAAATTGTGATAGGATCCTCTGTTGATATACTCTGGTTTACAATAGGTTTCATTTAGGTCTTTGGTTTCTAAAACATGTATACACTAGTTTCATAACTTAAAAAAATCATAAGTAATTCAATTCAACTCCAAATGAAGTAAACCCAATTTTAGTGTCCTTAGAATTCCATGATCTACCTACCATAAAAATTTCAGGTTCTAAAACTTTTTGAAAAAGTGTGCCATGAACAGTAACAAAAACCAATTTAATTTGAATTATCCAACACACTGAAATTGTTTAGGCTATAACTTTTGCATACTTAGTCCAAATGGAGTGATTCTTGTTGCTAAATTCATTTAAAATCATGATCTTCCTGCTGTATAAATTTCATGGAATTTGGATGACTTTGGCTTTTGAGTCTTTTTCGGTGTTCTTCGTTCTTATTAGATTTTCGCATTCTTGCGATAGGTTCCGAAGAAATTGTTGAACCCAAGAGTGATCCTCTGTAGCAAGAGAACTACCAGCAAGGCAAGCAGATGTAGCATCATTTGATCATATTGCTCCTGTTATTTTCAAAGTCTAATATATTATTTGCAAATTTTATGTATTCATTGCTATTTTGTTGTTAAACTATTGTCGATTAGTTGACCCATTAGATGTATAATCTGTAGGCAAATGTTCATCCTTTACTACTGAGCCTAAGATTATCTTGCTGTGATTTAGAGTTCATTGGATGAGCTCTTATCACTTAGTAGTGCGAGTTAATGATTAGTACTGCTTAGCTACGGATAGAATTGGGCGGTTGTCGACTTAGTCGATAACCTTGATCACACAAATACTTATTATGACTTTATATTTAGCACCTTGTTCTATGATTATTTGAGCAAACTAAAACTAAAAATAAAATATTTTAGACTTGGGCACAATGGTAAGATGGTGCGCTTTTGGGTGTGAATGGTTGGTGCCCGAGTCAACAAGGACCGAGCATCTTGTTATACTAAACCAAGCATTTTTGCGTGCTAACCACACTAGAGGGTATAGGACCTCTCTTGACTTAGTACTTTGGCGTGTGTTAGCTCCGAGTCGCAGGAGGTTATATAGGAGGGAAAATGTTTGGGAGCATTGTAGTTGTCCGAAAGCTTTACCCCTTGTGGGTAGTTGACTTTCGGCTTTACAATGTAGCGTATGGGTTTCTATCCATACGAGCGGCTCGTAGTTAATACACAATATTAGAAACGTCTCGTAGGACTTAGCGGTGCCGGCATACCTTTGGAAGTGTGCTTAATTTAGTGGCAAAAAGGTGGTCTAAAGTGTAGGTACATTGGTACACCCCTGCAGGTTTTGAACTATTCGAATAGCCTCATCCTAGGTTATGGACACACTTAGGGAGGTCTTTCAAGAGTTAGACCTTTTCACTAAAACTTGATTGGGTGGTGCAAATCGGGGATTCGTGCTATGTTGTGGTGGCTATTGGGTTAGTCACCTCTAGGTGTGTAACACCCTGGCTATTCGGAAGCCAAGATGTCACCTAAAACATCTAACATACATCCATAATGCGGAAGAATTTGAATAAAATCAACTAATGATAGTATCAAAACAACCAAGACATGATGAAGGTATCCTTCCTTCACCATCTAATCTATTTATTTCAGTTCATTGATAATGAAAGTTCACACGCAGTAATAATTCGACATCAATGTGGAGAAGGTATCCTTCCTTCACCACTTAAAAATTTATTATTACAGTTCATCATTTACGAATGTAAGATAGAACTAAATTTAATCTTGAACATGAATTGGATGATGTGAACAAGTAGTGCGTGTCTACTCCCTCCCAAGTGAGCCAACATCAGGGGTTACCTAAAATAAACAAACAACGCAAGAGTGAGTCCACGACTCAGCAAGTACAGTAAAAGGGACATAACACACATATGAACAAGTTATCATCATAAGAGAATATGAGCATACATCGAATGAAAACTTAGGAATGCATGGCATGAATGAATGTACTCAAGGATGGAATGCACACATGCTTATACCAGTATAGCGAGTGACACACCCGTCGGTGTTCACTTAAGCCCGCACCTTAACAAAAGTGCGGGGATCCAAGTCCTATATGAAGAACGTTTCATATAGGTGTCCAAAGCTGCCCATACTGGAATTGATGGGTCTTACGTGCCCATACTGGAATTGATGGGTCTTTCAATCCACTCCGTGGGCGGACATGACAATGTCCAAACCCGCCCACATTGGAATGGTGGACTTACAGTCCACTCCGTGGACATAGCATGAATAAAAGGATGCATGATATGAACATGAACAATGCTAATATCATCTTTCGCATTTACTCCACATATTGATAGAACATAACCAATTCAGCATTTCGGTATCACAAGATGTCACATCATATTCATGTAAACATTCACAATCACAGCACTTAAAACCAACAAAGTACTTGCCTTCCGCGTTGCGACGCGTTAGCAGGCAACGATGGCACTCCCAAACCCGTAGGCTCGCGGCCTAAACAATTAAATAACCGAAATAAGAACAACATAGAGCCCATCATGAATTAATATTCTACACTACCCTCTTGCACACCCAAAACATAGTCATAACCCGAATCTGAAATTCCAGCACTAACATGGAATCCCATCAAGACAGCAGCACGGTAAAGACCAAAACTAATGATCTGGGACTCCAAAAGAGATGATCCCAGATCCTACACGAGCTTAACAAATATATCTACAACTTTGTAGTTGACGAGATAACCCAATTCGGCCAAACTAAATTGCTAACTGTCAAACAAAATAGCAGAACAGAATCTGACTGAGCAATTAGAACAGCAGAACTAAAACGTCCATAACTTTTAAACTACAACTCCGAATTGTGTGTTCTTTAACAATCTGAAAAGGTTATGAAATTAACTACAATAACCTAGTTTGCACGACATTCATATTTTTCCTTTAACAAAAAGTGGCACACGGGTCAAAACTAAAGATAGAAACTAACATACAATCTGGACAGACTGACCTACAATCTGGACAGTCACAAAGAAAAGTGCATAACTTTTGATCTATAAATCCAAATGAGGTGTTCTTTATCAATCCTGAAAGCTAGTGATATCACCTTCAAAATTTGTTATGGGCAAGACCTCTGAATCACCCTCTAACTAGGTCATATATCAACCTATACAGAGACTGCTAATTCTCATCAGGATTCTGGACAACAGATAGTAAATCTATCATAACTTTTGACTCGAAAGTCGGAATGAGGTGATCTTGGCGGCCACCGAAAGCTAAGAGCATCCTCTAAATAACTCTAGAAGATCAAAATCCCTAATTCTGCCTCTAAGCATACGAAACAGGCCGCGCAAGAAACTGGACAGAATTGAATTTGTAGCAGCAGCAATTTAACCCAATCAAACTAATCGAATTCGCATCTAATACAACTTAAACAGCAAAGAACGCCTCTCGTTACCCTTGTAGAACCTTAGGGAGACGCTGATCAAACACCCCGAAGAAGATCCCTTCTCATCTCCTCTTTTCTCCCCTCTTTTCCCCTCTTCTTCTTCCTCCTTGCGGCAGGCCAAAAGCAGGAAATCCTCCGGGAGGTGGCAGCAATGGAGGGTTCATCTTGAGAGGGGAAGGTGGAGGCACCAAGGAGGAGAGGGCGGAGGTGGCGGCTGCCAAGGAGGGGGTGCGGGGTAAATTTGCCGCCAAGGGGAAAGGGGTGGGGTGGCTAGGGTTGGGGGGGTGTGGGGGCGCATGGGCTTTAGGCCCATGATGCCTCCCCCCTCTTGAGAAGGACCGGCCAGACCCACTGGGCCATGGCGAGCCAGTGCCCAGTTGCCGTGAAAACCAAGAACCCCCTCTTTACAAGATCGATGAAGAACAATTCCCGAATAAATTTGATCGCTACCGATTAAATTATTTTCTTCCGATAGTTGATCCTCACACTTCTGGGATATTACATTCTACCCCCCTTAACAGGATTCGACCTCGAATCTAAACACACTTAACCGAAAGAACAACCACGACTGAGAACGAACAACGGTAACCACGTACCCGTTGTGAACAACACCGGCTAAGGCTCACGCACGCGAAACTCCAACTTCCCGAGTAGCCTCTCCCTCGGACTGAAAAATACCACAACACAACAACGTAACACGACGTCTGAACTAACACTCAACCCGGTACTTCCGGTACTCACTCAACACGAGAACATACAAGACGTTACGCATCTGCGCATAGACTCGAGCGACCCCGGCGATCGCCAACTAGCGTAAACAACCCAATGTACCTTGGGTTAACCTTCCCAATGATACCGAACCACATGACAAGCACAAAGAACACGAAACTCTTATTTCGCCTCTCAATTGAACTCTTCACTGAAAACAAGGATCACCTCCTTTAACCGAATACACACGATCGAAAAATCTTTAAGCAAACTCTTTTCTTAAGCAAAACACATCTGAATAAGAAAGATTCACATCACAACTAGACGTTACCAATGGGTACAGTAAGAGTAAAATCCGAAATCGAATTTCATTACGAAAACCTTTCCACCTTCCAAGTGGCGGTTTGCGAATAAATGTCACGAAAACCAAAGGAGGAACAATTTTAAATGCCCAAATTAAAACTTCCTTTATTCTTCTGAACCGATAAGAACCACACATACCAAAATCGAGTCAAACTCAACTTACGAAAGACATTGGTCAACAAAGCATAAGCTCAAGCAAGAATAAAGAAAATGCTTCACTAATCAAGAAGACATCTTTTCCTTAGTTTCACTTTTTGGAATAAAATATCTCTCCAACCTTGGAATTGAATTCATCGCATACCACGTTCTCAACCTCTTAATTTAACATCCTCAAATTTAGGCTTAAACCGAAACACATCATCCACACCTTTGTGGAGAGACTCTATTGATTCCAGAACACTGAGACAAACGATGACATTACTTTGATAGAGGGCACCAAAGCACCTCAAAGACCCACGTAATCTCATCACCTCCAACTTTCAAGAATAACACGTCGAATCCTCGTACACCCGCTCATGAACTACATCGAAGGTTCTATCGACAATCATTCCACTACTCGAATACTCCTTTTCTATCTCCTCTACACACAAATCTTTGGCGACCAAAAGTCTAGCATGAAAATGGGAAGCCCAAATTTAACCTCCAAGACCCTACCACGAATTCCTCTTATAACACATGGTGAAATCATTGGATTAAATCTCTAACATCCCCACAATTCCGACATACTCACTCATTGACATCATCAGGAATCACTCACTCAACATCGCAATTCTTTCCAATTGTGTTACGCTATAAAATTGATTAAGGTTTCCATACATTTGATAATCCGCAACATTTCAACATGAACCAAAGTTCTGGAACTACACTATATCATAGGTTCTACTTAGTTGAACACTATACAGTTTTACTTCGAAGCCATACATTCCATCTGAATCAACTTCCCTCCAAGAGGTTTAGGTCAAAACCATCTCATCTTCTATTACTCCTCCAATAGCTTGGTAGCAAAATCTCACCCCTACAATCACTTAACCACCACCAAACAATTGACAGCTTACGCTTTGTAAAACTTTGCAACACCAAACTGTTGATCTTTTCTCAAAAGAAAGAGGCGAATAAGGACAAATTTCACCACACAGAAAACGTTCTGCCACAAAGTGAGCACGAAACCAAAAGAAATAACTGTAATGAAGATCCGGAAAACGAAAATTGAGTTCACAATGGAGAGCACGCATCCTCGAAAAGGAATAGCAAATAACCACCATTAAGGAAATGACATTGCGATTGAAACTCGACACTCTTGAGTGAAAAGAGCAAAAAGTTTATGAACAATTCAAATAACTACCGGTTGCAAAACTTGACTCAAATTCTCAAATATTCCCTGCACTCTTTCCTTTAACACTGAAATTAATTCTTTGTCTAACATCGCTTGCCACAACGAACAACATAAGGTCTTTAGTCCAAATCACACGGACTAATTAAGAACCAATGAAATTCCTCAATACGGCATATTTGTTCGAACAATTCAACTACACACGAAACATGAGATCCAAATAATCTCACCACCAAACTCAAACATTTCCAATTACAGATTTCATGAAAAACAAGCGATTATTCTTCTCTTAAGGGAACCAACATAATTTTTTTCTTTAATTGCCGCTTCACGATGCCAACTCAAACCAAAAATCCTTTAAGATTAAATCACTTGAATCTCTTAAGAAGCAACAAGACAATTCAATACCTCAATTTATTTAAAATAATTTCAGCTACCGGATGATTCAAGAGCTCAAAGGAAATATCACAGCTAAACTTGAAATATTCTTAACTGAACGATATCATCGAAGGCGATCAAATTACTATGGGTATTAACATCAGTTTCACCACAACCATTAGAAAACACTTTAAAAGACCCACGTGTAAAGAATGGGTTGATTCTTTCTCAAAAGAAGAGACAAATGGAAACGACTTTCACCAACTAGAAAACTCATCTACCACTCTTGACTGAACACGGACCAATGAAGAAACCAATTAAGCAATGAACTCATAGAACATAAGTGGAGTCCACAGTTGAACGCATAAGCCTCACAAGAAGAGAGTATCGAACCCAACAGATAAGAACAAATAAGTATTCAAAATCAAGCACTTGCATCATCAAGAACCATTATAACTTTGCAACATATCGTTACTCGATAACTTCATTTACCACAAAAGCTGAACCTCAAAAGATCATGAACATAAAACTTGAAATTTGATCATTTAGAGAATATCACCATGGGTGATCAAATTACTACAGAATTAACCTCATTCTCACATTTTGACGATTTAAAAAAACATCGACAACATATACTAGTACCAAGAATCATCAAACTTTATTACTCCATCCGAAAACTTCCCAAAGGGAACATAAACCACAAAGTTGAAACAAATTTATTATAACCAGATTATGCTAAGCAGTAACAATATCACAATGCACGCTATCAAAGCCTACTTACGAAATTCATCTACTCAACTGTTGGTGTTGCTCAACACCTCCTTCAGCGTTCATTAACAATTGATGATTGTACTAATCATGTGTGTACATATGGTACTAATTTCATTTGCAATCACATAACCACATATAAACATAGATTCACATTTCACCTTTGTTCAGAAATCATTTCAAAACATGATTAAAGATTCACTAACATAATTTTCTATAAACAAGGTTTCATGAATCGATACACCAGCACCCATCTGGTACTTTATACAAGTTTCAACAATTTTAGCATACCAGGAAATAGATAAATCTAGCTCTTATGTAAGATCTATAGGTTCTGAATGGATATGGACAGTCTTCATTTAACCTACACCATGTATCAAGTACAAGGACATTTCAAATTAATCAATTTCACTTTCATGGATGGTTGTTAAGAATAATTGATTTGCACCATGCTAATAACCCAACTTGGTAACTCATATCGTAACAATTTATTCGTTTAGTTATAACTTCTCATTTTAAGCATGGCAAGACATCACAAAGGATTCTAACACCTTACTACAGACAAAGAGAGACTTCAAACCTCAACGCTCAAGTATCCAAAAGAAACGCATAAAGCCAAAGCTTTCCCATGCAAACGAACTTCTGTGGAAAACTCTCACTAACCAAGTGTCAAACGAGTAAATGAGTCATTCTTTTCAATGAGAAAGAAGGAGCAACTATGAAAACATCAATCTTGCCAATTGACAACGACCACAAGTGGTAAAAACAACTCAACAGTTGAAAAGCAATATTTGTTTCAGAGAACCAAGAGGGATCTATTGAAAACCATAAACTATCATGAACCACAAACCCAGGAGAAATTCATCAACCACCACAGGACAAGAATTGGCAAATTCAGAAATCAAGAAAGAGAATAACTTTCTAAAGCAACTCACGCTTAACACCTGAAACTATGGTACTCGGGGTAACTACTCCTCTAACCACGTACTGCGAACAGTGGTGTAACCTGGTGAATCCCAGAGTAACAACCACGACCTCCACTTCTGATCATTCGTTTACAACACGCTTCACCAAAATACTCAATTATGAATATACAGGATTATCTCATGACAATCATAGAATTAGTTCATAGATATTGAATATCATAGCGCATCATATATTACCAACAAGGATGATAGTATGCAAGCAATTCAACAATTGCTCAACAAAATGAAACATAATAAAGATATTGCGGAAGCAATGTAATTTTCAACCCACCTCACGTGTACGTGTGTCATTTTAATAACTTAATTACCACGGACCTAAAGCCCGCTCTGATACCAACTGTAACACCCTGGCTATTCGGAAGCCAAGATGTCACCTAAAACATCTAACATACATCCATAATGCGGAAGAATTTGAATAAAATCAACTAATGATAGTATCAAAACAACAAGACATGATGAAGGTATCCTTCCTTCACCATCTAATCTATTTATTTCAGTTCATTGATAATGAAAGTTCACACGCATAATAATTGACATCAATGTGGAGAAGGTATCCTTCCTTCACCACTTAAAAATTTATTATTACAGTTCATCATTTACGAATGTAAGATAGAACTAAATTTAATCTTGAACATGAATTGGATGATGTGAACAAGTAGTGCGTGTCTACTCCCTCCCAAGTGAGCCAACATCGGGGTTACCTAAAATAAACAAACAACGCAAGAGTGAGTCCACGACTCAAGCAAGTACAAGAAAAGGGACATAACACACATATGAACAAGTTATCATCATAAGAGAATATGAGCATACATCGAATGAAAACTTAGGAATGCATGGCATGAATGAATGTACTCAAGGATGGAATGCACACATGCTTATACCAGTATAGCGAGTGACACACCCGTCGGTGTTCACTTAAGCCCGTACCTTAACAAAAGTGCGGGATCCAAGTCCTATATGAAGAACGTTTCATATAGGTGTCCAAAGCTGCCCATACTGGAATTGATGGGTCTTACGTGCCCATCTTTGGAATTGATGGGTCTTTCAATCCACTCCGTGGACGGGACATGACAATGTCCAAACCGCCCACATTGGAATGGTGGGACTTACATCCACTCCGTGGACATAGCATGAATAAAAGGATGCATGATATGAACATGAACAATGCTAATATCATCTTTCGGCATTTACTCCACATATTGATAGAACATAACCAATTCAGCATTTCGGGTATCACAAGATGTCACATCATATTCATGTAAACATTCACAATCACAAGACTTAAAACCAACAAAGTACTTGCCTTCGCGTTGCACGCGTTAGCGTGCAACGATGGCACTCCCAAACCCGTAGGCTCGCGGCCTAAACAATTAAATAACCGAAATAAGAACAACATAGAGCCCATCATGAATTAATATTCTACACTACCCTCTTGCACACCCAAAACATAGTCATAACCGAATCTGAAATTCCAGCACTAACATGGAATCCCATCAAGACAGCAGCACGGTAAAGACCAAAACTAATGATGCGGGACTCCAAAGAGATGATCCCAGATCCTACACGAGCTTAACAAATATATCTACAACTTTGTAGTTGACGAGATAACCCAATTCGCCAAACTAAATTGCTAATCTGTCAAACAAAATAGCGAACAGAATCTGATGAGCAATTAGAACAGCAGAACTAAAACGTCCATAACTTTTAAACTACAACTCGAATTGTGTGTTCTTTAACAATCTGAAAAGGTTATGAAATTAACTACAATAACCTAGTTTGCACGACATTCATATTTTTCCTTTAACAAAAAGTGGCACACGGGTCAAAACTAAAGATAGAAACTAACATACAATCTGGACAGACTGACCTACAATCTGGACAGTCACAAAGAAAAGTGCATAACTTTTGATCTATAAATCCAAATGAGGTGTTCTTTATCAATCCTGAAAGCTAGTGATATCACCTTCAAAATTTGTTATGGGCAAGACCTCTGAATCACCCTCTAACTAGGTCATATATCAACCTATACAGAGACTGCTAATTCTCATCAGGATTCTGGACAACAGATAGTAAATCTATCATAACTTTTGACTCGAAAGTCGGAATGAGGTGATCTTGGCGGCCACCGAAAGCTAAGAGCATCCTCTAAATAACTCTAGAAGATCAAAATCCCTAATTCTGCCTCTAAGCATACGAAACAGGCCGCGCAAGAAACTGGACAGAATTGGATTTGTAGCAGCAGCAATTTAACCCAATCAAACTAATCGAATTCGCATCTAATACAACTTAAACAGCAAAGAACGCCTCTCGTTACCCTTGTAGAACCTTAGGGAGACGCTGATCAAACACCCTGAAGAAGATCCCTTCTCATCTCCTCTTTTCTCCCCTCTTTTCCCCTCTTCTTCTTCCTCCTTGCGGCAGGCCAAAAGCAGGAAATCCTCCGGGAGGTGGCAGCAATGGAGGGATCATCTTGAGAGGAAGGTGGAGGCACCAAGGGAGGAGAGGGCAGGAGGTGGCGGCTGCCAAGGAAGGGGTGAGGGGGAAAATTTCGGCCAAGGGGAAAGGCAGGGTGGCTAGGGTTAGGGGGTGTGGGCGCATGGGCTTTAGGCCCATGATGCCTCCCCCCTCTTGAGAAGGACCGGCCAGCCCACAGGCCATGGCCTGAGCCCAGCCAGTTGCCGTGAAAAACAAGTAACCCCCCTCTCTTTACAAGATCTGATGAAGAACAATTCCCCCGAATAAATTTGATCGCTACCGATTAAATTATTTTCTTCCGATAGTTGATCCTCACACTTCTGGGATATTACAAGGTGGTTAGTTATGTTATTTATTGTTACCTCGCTGTTATTTCAACAATTAAAAACTGATTTGTCAAATTGCCTTCAACTTATTACATTATTGCAAATGAAAATTGCTTTATGCGTCCAATTAACCATATAACCATCTCCTTTGTTTCAGCTTGCATGTAGCTATGTATAGGCTTGTTACTTGTAAGTCTTGCGAGTATATTTTTTTACTCAACTGCATTGCTTTATTGTTGCAAAGGAGGAAGTGGATCCCTAAGGGATCGACTTTTGTGAGTTTTGCTGCGGTGGGTGCGACTAGCTTGGCTGCCCGGTCGGTTGCCTTGTGGGTTATTGGCTAACCGGTTGGATTTTGTTATTGCCATCTTATAGCGTTTTGCTTCCGCTGTCATTTATGCTACTTTGATGTCATTTTGCTGGTCGGCTCTTTTATAATAACTCTATATATTGTATGTCTTTTGCTAGACTTGGTATTGTAAGTTGTATGGAAATGATGCATGATTTTGTAAAGATGTATGTGTGCTGCAATTCTGGGAAGCACATGTCCATCGAGGCTTAGGATATTCAATTGGTAATACTTGAACCAGTTGGAGGTTAAGTATTACAAGTTAAATACCCCGGGTCCTCACAGGTTCAGAGGAGAGAGTTAGAGCCATTTTACTTCTGGGACAGTAGGTAGTTCATCCGGTAAAGTTAAGTTAAAGGCGCTGATTTTGCATATAGGTGAAAGGACGATTTATTCAAGATATTGGTGTTGTGATGGCATGATTTTTTAATGTATTTTTAATTGCTTGTCTAGGGAGTGTTGCCTTTGCATTACCTGACTCCTAGAAGTTAAAGAGGCAAGTGCTTGGTAGAATGGTAAACAATAGGTAGTTGTCATTGTCTTATTGATTTATTACCATATGATTTAATTATGCTCTTGTTAAGTTTATTTACTTGCCATGGTAATATTGATAAAAAGAATAAGATTGCGTTGATGATGCATTTACCATGGGGATGACATGGTGTGATTATTATTACTTAATGAACTATTACATCATTCACTTGTATAATGGCCAGGGTGGTGAGTACTGCCATGATTATAGCTAGTTCGGCATGCTCCATGTTAAAATCCTACAGAGTTAGGGACCCTACCCTAACGAAGGTGGGGGAGAATTTGCCACCGATGGGTGAACACTTTGCAATACAGGTATCAACTAAAAGAGGTGTATCATGGCATTGGCAGATATTAGAATAATCTTGATGAGATTTGAGAATGAGAAGTATGAGATTTATGATAATGTATTAAATGTTTAATGAACTTATATATTTACCATTCTATCTTGTACTTACTGAGCCATGAACTCACCCTTACTCTATTCGCTACCCACTACAACTATATAAATCACAATGTCATGGAACCTTTTGCTTTAGCGTGATGATAATTCCTTTAGGAACTATTAGACATGTTAAATTATGGATGGATGGTTTAGGACTTGATTTATTAAATCATTAGTTTAATTTTGGGTTGTTTATTACCTATTGGCTCCTTATTCAATATTGCTACCTAGTATATTAATTCTTATGCAGATTTGGTTGCATTTAATATTTTTTACTATGGCCAGTGGATGGGTTTTATTATTTAACTATTTGCTGCAATTTATTGTAAAATATTGTTAGAAGTAGTAGATAGTTTTGCTTAGTGGTATTCCAGACTCAATGTTGGGTTGAGGTGTTATACACACCCATAATAAAACTTGGCATACCTAAGTATCAATATTTGACATAACATTTCATAAATAATAATACGCATGCAAGTAATAATTTGAATATAAATACTTTGAATTTGAAATGTAGGTTCAACCTGATCAATGATAAGGACTTGCCTTGCTCAAATGTGGATATGTCTTGGTCTTGATCTTGACTTGAAGCAGTGACGAGGTCTTCAACGACATTTGAATCTATTTAACATGAGAACGATGATTTCACATAAATATCCATAACACAAACAAATTCAAATGAACTCCAAAAATTATGATTTTGATACTGTTTGAAAGATCTTGAATTTAGATGAATTTATAGACAAAAATAACTTGAATTGGATTTAAAATGAGGGGGAACAAGCTTTTCAAAGTTTGATTCGAGAGAAATTCTAGAAATTCTGAAATTTCTTACATGTGGATCCCATTGGGATTTCTTTTTCTTTTTATTTTTGTATTTAAGAAACTCTACTGTAACTGACAGGTGGGGTCCACTGGGGTTTTTATTTTCTTTTCTCTATAATTTTACTCAGGAAATCCCGAGAGGCTGACAGGTGGGGCCATGATCCATTGGACTAGGTCCACCTACGGTCGATTGAAAATCAGGGTGTTACGAAAACCTTGACTACCTCAGTTCTAAAAATCCCACCTATGCTATGTATGAGACCAACTGATTGGCACTTAAGAATATAAGAATTCTCATAGTGTCTCAAGACGGGTCAATCCAACATATGTCTACATTATTGATTTGATGCCTCATATCCATGATCCGTGAAACGTGATCATCAATCAATACATGTGTTGATCATGTCCCACATAATGACATAAGATCAGGGATGTTTTGTAATATCCCGAGTTTCATTTGAGAGTGCAATACAAATTGAGAGAGAATTAGTGTAATTCTCCGATAGTGCTAGAATTAATTTTCGGGAGAGAATAATTAATCGGTAGAAGGTTTCTTTTGGAAAAACGTTTAATCAGGATATTAGAAGGGGTTTTCTGTGTTTTTTGGACAACTGGGCTGGGCTAGAGGCCCATAGGCCCATCTAGTGGCCACCAACATAAAGGGTGGGAAACCTAATTTTCCCCACTTCTCCCTCCTCTCTCCTTTGGCCTCCGCCCCTTTGGCCTCCCCCTCCTGTGCGCCTTGCCTCCTCCCCTCCTGGTCTTTCCTCCATGGTGCTGCCCCTCAAGACTTCTTCCCGCTGCGGTGTTGGTCTCCTTCCGTTGCGGTCTTCGCGAGGATCGGGGGCGGCGATCGTGGGCTGTGGAACAAGAAGAAATCACCACCAACTTCTTCTTGAGGCTCACTCAGCGTCATCTCCCACGTCGTCAAGGGTAACGATGTGTTCTTGGGATTTCTAGAAGTCTTTCGTTAAGTGAGCGAGTAGTTTTGTTAAATTCCAGTCTGTCCGCGTTTCGTTCAGTTCTGTCCAGTATGTTGGAGGGTTGTTTCGGTTATTTTTAGGCAGAATCTGAAGGTTTGGTCTCCTAGAGATATGTAGGCCTCGTTCTTAAGTTTCAGTGGCCACCAAGTTTACTTGATTCCGAGGTCTGAGTCAAAAGTTATGGATGTTTTAGTACCTGCTGCCAGAAATCTGACGAGAATAAACTGTCTGGTTATTTCCTAAATTTTGAAAGGAAATTGGTCGAAACTGAAAGTTCACCCAACTAGGTTATTGTAGAGGATTCGATGAACTTTTCAGATTGGTAAAGAACGTTCAATTTGGAGTTACCTAATGAAAGTTATGATCTTTTTAATTCTGCTGTTCATTCTGTTGACAGTTTCTGTACTGAAAGTTCAAGCATTTATTAACCCATTAAATTGGCCAAATTGGTTTATCACGTCAACTAGAGTATTGTAGATTAGTCAGTTAAGAAGCTACAGCAATTGGGTTTACCATTTTCGACTTCCAGACATTGAGTTATGTTAATTTCCGTGCTGCTGTCCAGATACAGTTTATGGCAGAAATCGTTGTTTTCAGTTTAGGCTTTGTAAGAATGACTTGAGTCATCAGGAAAGCAGGGTAGAACGCCGATTAGTAGTGTTGGGTATATTATGTCCCTATTGAAATTATTTTACTTGTTTAGGAGGTGAAGCCTCGGGTTTAGGAGTATCACCTTTGCCGACTAACGTGTCGCATCATGAAGGCAATTACATTGCCACCCTTAATGATTGTGATTGATGAATGTTTATATGGTCATGCTGTGATTTTGTATGATACGAGAGAAGATGGATTGTCTATGTTCTTTCATATGTGTTGAATCCATGTTTTGTTATCATGTCTTTCAATATTCGTATTTCATTCTATGCATTCATTATGCATGTTTCATCCACGAAAGTGGATTGCAAGTCCCACCATTCGGTGTGGCGGTGTTGGACATTGTCATGTCCGTCCACGGAGTGGATTTGAAAGACCCATTAATTTCAGAATGGGCATGTAAGACCCATTAACTCCAAGATGGGCAATGTTGGACACCCGTATGAAACGTTCTTCATACGGAAGTGGATCCGCATTTTTGTTAAGATGCGGGCTTGAGTGAACACCGACGGGTGTTTCACGGCTATCTACGATATATGCATGTGTGCGATCCATTCCTTTGATTTTGAGCATTCATATCATGTCTTCATATGTAGTCGGTTGTGATGTGATCGAACGATGATGAGTTTGTCTTATTCATATTGAATGATTATCTTATTGATATATGTACTTGTGAGTCATGGACTCACTCTTGCGTTGTTTGTTTATTTTAGGTAACCCCGATGTTGGCTCACTTGGGAGGAGTAGACACGCACTACTCGTTCACATCATCCTATTCATGTTCAAGATTAAATTTAGTTCTATCTTACATTCGTTAATGATGAACTGTAATAATTAAATTATAATTGGTGAAGGAAGGATACCTTCTCCACATTGAGGTTGATTTATTCTGCATATGAACTTTCATTATCAATGAACTGAAATAAATAGATTAGATGGTGAAGGAAGGATACCTTCATCATGTCTTGGTTGTTTTGATACTATCATTAGTTGATTTTATTGAATTCTTCCGCAATATGGATGTATGTTAGATGTTTTAGGTGACATCTTGGCTTAGAATAGCGAGGTGTTACGATTGGTATCGAGCGGGCTTTAGGTCCATGGTTAATAGAAGAACATTAAAATGACACACTTGTTGTACGATAGGTGGGGTTGGAAATTACATTGCTTCGCATTATCATTGTAATGTTTCATTTGTTGAGCAAATGTTGAATTGCTACATCTTTATTATTCTTGTTGTTAATCTATGATGTGCTATGATATTCAATATCTATAAACTAATACTATGATTGTCATGAGATGATCCTGTATATTCATAATTGAGTATTTCGGTGAAGCGTGATGTTATCAGATGATAAGAAGTGGAGGTCGTGGTTGTTACTCAGGATTCACGAGTTACACCACTTTGTTCGCGAACGTGGTTAGAGGAGTAGTTACCCGAGTACCATAGTTTGGTGTTAAGCGTGAGTTGCTTTAGAAAGTTGTTCTCTTTCTTGATTTCGGAATTTGGCAATTCTTGTCCTGTGGTGGTTGATGAACTTCTCCGGGGTTTGTGGTCCATGATAGTTATGGTTTTCCATAGATCCCTCTTGGTTCTCTGAAACAATTATTGCTTTTCGACTGTTGAGTTGTTTCTACTACTTGTGATCGTTGTCAATTGGCAAGATTGATGTTTTCTTGGTTGCTCCTTCTTTCTCATTGGAAAAGAATGACTCATTTACTCGTTTGATAACTTGGTTAGTGAAGAGTTTTCCGCTGTAAGTTCGTTTGCATGGGGAAAGCTTTGGCTTTATGCGTTTCTTTTAGATTACTTGAGCGTTGAGGTTTGAAGTCTCTCTTTTGCTGTAGTAAGGTGTTAGAATCCTTTTGTGATGTCTTGCCATGCTTAAATTGAGAATTTATAACTAAGCGAATAAATTGTTACGATATGAGTTACCAAGTTGGGTTATTAGCATGGTGCAAATCAACTATTCTTAACTACCATCTATGAAAGTGAAATTGATTAATTTGAAATATCCTTGTATTTGATACATCTTTGTATGTTAAATAAAGATGTCCATATCATTCGAACCTATAGATCTTACATAAGAGCTAGATTTATCTATTTCATGGTATGCTAAAATTGTTGAAACTTGTATAAAGGACCGGATGGGTGCGGTGTATCGATTCGTGAAACCTTGTTTATAGAAAATTATGTTAGTGAATCTTTAATCATGTTTTGAAATGATTTACGAACAAAGGTGAAATGTGAGTCTATGTTTATATATGGTTATGTGTTTGCAAATGGAATTAGTACCGTATGTTCATACATGATTAATACAATCATCATTTGTTATTGAGCGCTAAAGAAGGTGTTGAGCAACACTCACGATGGAGTAGGCAATTTCGTAAGTAGTCTTTGATAGCGTGCCTTGTGATATCGTTATTGCTTAGCATAATCTTGTTATGATAAATTTGTTTCAACCTTGTGGTTTGTGTTCCCTTTGGGAAGTTTTAGGATGGAGTAATAAAGTTTGATGACTCTTGGTACTAGTGTATGTTGTCGATGTTATTAAATAGTCAAAATGTGAGAATGAGGTTAATTCTCGTAGTAATTTGATCACCCATGGTGATATTTTCTAAATGATCAAGTTTCAAGTTTTGTGTTCTTGATCTTTTGGGGTTCGAGCTTTATGTGGTAAATGAAGCTTATCGAGTAACGATATGTTACAAAGTTGCAATGGTTCTTGATGATGCAAGTGCTTGATTTTGAATACTTATTTGTTCTTATCTTAAGGTTCGATATTCTCTTCTTGCAGGCTTATGCGTTCAACTGTGGACTCCACTTATGTTCTGTGAGTTCATTGCTTAATTGGTTTCTTATCTTGGTCCCATGTTGGTCAGAGTGGTGGATGAGTTTTCTAGTTGGTGAAAATCGTTTCCATTTGTCTCTTCTTTTGAGAAAGAATCAACTCATTCTTTTCACGTGGGTCTTTTGAAGTGTTTTCTAATTGTTGTTGTGAAATTGATGTTAATACCCATAGTAATTTGATCGCCTTGGTGATATCGTTCGATGAGAATAATTCAAGTTTAGCTTTTGTGATATTTTCTTTGAGCTATTGAATCATCCGGTAGCTGAATTTTTAAAATAAATTAAGGTATTGGATTGTCTGTTGCTTCTTAAGAGATTTGTGTGATTTAATTTTAAAGGCTCTTTAGTGCGAGTTGACAACGTAAGGTTGCAATCAAAGAAGTTATGTTGGTTCCTTTAAGAGGAGAATAATCTGCTTGCTTTTCATGAAATCCGTAATTGGAAATGTTTGAGTTTGGTGGTGAGATTATTTGGATCTCATGTTTCGTGTGTAGTTGAATTGTTACGAACAAATAGGACGTATTGAGGAATTTTATTGGTTCTTATTTAGTCCGTGTGGTTTGGACTAAAGACCTTATCTTGTTCATTGTGGCAAGCGATGTTAGTCAAAGAATTAATTTCAGTGTTAAAGGAAAGAGTGCAGTAGGAATATTTGAGAATTTGAGTCAAGTTTTGTAACTCGTGGTTATTTGAATTGTTCATAAACTTTTGCTCTTTTCACTCAAGAGTTGTCGAGTTTCAATCGCAATGTCATTTTCTTATTGGTTGTTATTTGCTATTTCCATTTTGAGGTGATCGTACCCTCATTGTGAACTCAACTTTCGTTTTCCCGGATCTTCATTACAGTTATTTCTTTTGGTCTCGTGCTCTTGTGAGCAGCAACATTTTCCTGTGTGGTGAAAGTTGTTCTTGTTCGCCTCTTTCTTTTGAGAAAGGATCAACCGTTTTGTGCTATAAAGTTTTACAAATCGTGAGTTGTTAATTGTTTGGTGGTGGTTAAGTGATTGTAGGGGTGAGATTTTGCTACCCAGCTATTGGAGAAGTAATAGAAGATGAGTTGGTTTTGACCTGAACCTCTTGGAGGGAAGTTGATTCAGATGGAATGTATGGTTTCGAAGTAAAATTGTATATTGTTCGACTAAGTAGGACCTATGGTATAGTGTAGTTCCAGAACCTTGGTTCATGTTGGAATGTTGGGGATTATCAAATGTATGGAAACCGTAATCAATTTTATAGAGTAACTCTATTGAAAGTATCGTGATATTGTATGAATGATTCCTGATGATGTCAATGAGTGAGTATGTCGGAATTGGGGGAATCTTAGAGATTTAATCCGATGATTTCATTATTTGTTATAAGAGGAATTCGTTGTAGAGGTCTCGAGAGGTTAAATTTGGGCTTTCCATTTTCATGCTAAACTTTTGGTCGCCCAAAGATTTGTGTGTAGAGGAGATAGAAAAGCTGGAGTATTTCGAGTAGTGGAATGATTGGCGATAGAACCCTTTTGATGTAGTTCATGGCGGGTGTCTTGAAAATTCGATGTGATATTCTTGAAAGTTGGAGGTGATGAGATTGTATGGGTTTTTAGGTGCTTTGGTGCCTTCTATCAAATTAATGTCATCAGTTGAATGAGTTGTCTAGGTATTCGATGGAATCAATAGGGTCTCTCTACAACGGTGTGGAAGATGTATTTCGATTTAAACCTAACTTGAGGATGTTAAATGAAGATGGTTTGAGACCGTGTGGTATGCGATGAATTAATTCCAAGGTTGGAGAGATGTTTTATTGCAAAAAGTGAAACTAAGGGAAAAAATGTCTTCTTGATTAGTGAAGCGTTTTCTTAATTCTCGCTTGAGCTTTGTCTTTGTTGACCAATGTCTTTCGTAAGTCGAGTTTGACTCGATTTTGGTATGTGTGGTTCTTATCGGTTCGGGAAGAATAAGGAAGTTCGATTTGGGCATTTAAAATGATTCCTCCTTTGGTTTTCGTGGCGTTTATTCGCAAAGCGCCACTTGGAGGGTGGAAAGGTTTTCGTGATGAAATTCGATTTACGGATTTTACTCTTGATGCCAGTTGGTAACATCTAGTTGTGACGTGAATCTTTCTTATTCGGATGGTTTTGCAGGAAAAGAGTTTGCTTAAAAGAATTCGATTGTATGTTTCCGGTTAAAGGAGGTGATCCTTGCTTTAGTGAAGAGTTCGATTGAAAGGTGGAACATGAGTTTCGTGTTCTTCGTGCTTGTCGTGTGGTTCGGTTTCAATGGGAAGGTTAACCCAAGGTACATTGGGTTGTTTTAGCTAGTTGGCGTATCGCGAACTGTCTCGAGTACATGCGCGCGAGTGCGTAACGTCTTGTATGTTCTCGTGTTGAGTGAGTTCTGGGAGATCCGAGTTTGAGATTTCGTTTGCGTAGTGGACCAGTGAGTAGGATCTTACCTTGAGTCTTGTCCAATGAGTGTACCTAGAAATGTCGAGTTGAGGGTTAGTCTGAGCGTCGTTTACGTCCTTATGTTGTGGTCCCATCGGTTCGAGTGAGGCCACTTGGAAGATGGAGTTTCGTTTGCGTGATCGATATCGGATTCGTTGAAACGGTGCTTGTTTGTCGTTGTTTCATTCGATCCACGATTTTCTTTCGTGTAGATTCGGTGTTTAGATTAGGGTGAATCCTTTTAAGGGGTAGAATGTAATATCCGAGTTTCATTTGAGAGTGCAATACAAATTGAGAGAGAATTAGTGTAATTCTCCGATAGTGCTAGAATTAATTTTGGAGAGAATAATTAATCGGTAGAAGGTTTCTTTTGGAAAAACGTTTAATCGGGAGATTAGAAGGGTTTTCTGTGTTTTTGGACAACCTAGGCTGGGCTAGAGGCCCATAGGCCCATCTAGTGGCCACCAACATAAAGGTGGGAAACCTAATTTTCCCCACTTCTCTCCTCTCCCTCTCCCTTTGGCCTCCGCCCCTTTGGCCTCCCCCTCTGTGCGCCTTGCCTCCTCCCCTCCTGGTCTTTCCTCCATGGTGCTGCCCTCAAGACTTCTTCCCGCTGCGGTGTTGGTCTCCTTCCGTTGCGGTCTTGCGAGGATCGGGGCGGCGATCGTGGGCTGTGGAACAAGAAGAGAAATCACCACCAACTTCTTCTTGAGGCTCACTCAGCGTCATCTCCCACGTCGTCAAGGGTAACGATGTGTTCTTGGGATTTCTAGAAGTCTTTCGTTAAGTGAGCGAGTAGTTTTGTTAAATTCCAGTCTGTCCGCGTTTCGTTCAGTTCTGTCCAGTATGTTGGAGGGTTGTTTCGGTTATTTTTAGGCAGAATCTGAAGGTTTGGTCTCCTAGAGATATGTAGGCCTCGTTCTTAAGTTTCAGTGGCCACCAAGTTTACTTGATTCCGAGGTCTGAGTCAAAAGTTATGGATGTTTTAGTACCTGCTGCCAGAAATCTGACGAGAATAAACTGTCTGGTTATTTCCTAAATTTTGAAAGGAAATTGGTCGAAACTGAAAGTTCACCCAACTAGGTTATTGTAGAGGATTCGATGACCTTTTCAGATTGGTAAAGAACGTTCAATTTGGAGTTACCTAATGAAAGTTATGATCTTTTAATTCTGCTGTTCATTCTGTTGACAGTTTCTGTACTGAAAGTTCAAGCATTTATTAACCCATTAAATTGGCCAAATTGGTTTATCACGTCAACTAGAGTATTGTAGATTAGTCAGTTAAGAAGCTACAGCAATTGGGTTTACCATTTTTCGACTTCCAGACATTGAGTTATGTTAATTTCCGTGCTGCTGTCCAGATACAGTTTATGGCAGAAATCGTTGTTTTCAGTTTAGGCTTTGTAAGAATGACTTGAGTCATCAGGAAAGCGAGGTAGAACGCCGATTAGTAGTGTTGGGTATATTATGTCCCTATTGAAATTATTTTACTTGTTTAGGAGGTGAAGCCTCGGGTTTAGGAGTATCACCTTTGCCGACTAACGTGTCGCATCGCGGAAGGCAAGTACATTGCCACCCTTAATGATTGTGATTGATGAATGTTTATATGGTCATCTTTGTGATTTTGTATGATACGAGAGAAGATGGATTGTCTATGTTCTTTCATATGTGTTGAATCCATGTTTTGTTATCATGTCTTTCAATATTCGTATTTCATTCTATGCATTCATTATGCATGTTTCATCCACGAAAGTGGATTGCAAGTCCCACCATTCCGGTGTGGGCGTGTTGGACATTGTCATGTCCGTCCATGGAGTGGATTTGAAAGACCCATTAATTTCAGAATGGGCATGTAAGACCCATTAACTCCAAGATGGGCAATGTTGGACACCCGTATGAAACGTTCTTCATACGGAAGTGGATCCCGCATTTTTGTTAAGATGCGGGCTTGAGTGAACACCGACGGGTGTTTGCTGGCTATACCGGTATATGCATGTGTGCAGTCCATTCCTTTGATTTTGAGCATTCATATCATGTCTTCATATGTAGGTAGTTGTGATGTGATCGAACCTGATGATGAGTTTGTCTTATTCATATTGAATGATTATCTTATTGATATATGTACTTTGAGTCATGGACTCACTCTTGCGTTGTTTGTTTATTTTAGGTAACCCCTGATGTTGGCTCACTTGGGAGGGAGTAGACACGCACTACTCGTTCACATCATCCTATTCATGTTCAAGATTAAATTTAGTTCTATCTTACATTCGTTAATGATGAACTGTAATAATTAAATTATAATTGGTGAAGGAAGGATACCTTCTCCACATTGAGGTTGATTTATTATCTGCATATGAACTTTCATTATCAATGAACTGAAATAAATAGATTAGATGGTGAAGGAAGGATACCTTCATCATGTCTTGGTTGTTTTGATACTATCATTAGTTGATTTTATTCGAATTCTTCCGCAATATGGATGTATGTTAGATGTTTTAGGTGACATCTTGGCTTCGAATAGCCGTGGTGTTACGGATGGTATCGAGCGGGCTTTAGGTCCATGGTTAATAGAAGTTATTAAAATGACACTGTGTACTGATGAGGTGGGGTTGGAAATTACATTGCTTCCGCATTATCCGTTGTAATGTTTCATTTGTTGAGCAAATGTTGAATTGCTACATCTTTGTTATTCTTGTTGTTAATCTATGATGTGCTATGATATTCAATATCTATAAACTAATACTATGATTGTCATGAGATGATCCTGTATATTCATAATTGAGTATTTCGGTGAAGCGTGATGTTATCGGATGATAAGAAGTGGAGGTCGTGGTTGTTACTCAGGATTCACGAGTTACACCACCGTTCATGAACGTGGTTAGAGGAGTAGTTACCGAGTACCATAGTTTCAGGTGTTAAGCGTGAGTTGCTTTAGAAAGTTGTTCTCTTTCTTGATTTGAATTTGGCAATTCTTGTCTGTGGTGGTTGATGAACTTCTCCGGGTTTGTGGTCCATGATAGTTATGGTTTCCATAGATCCTCTTGGTTCTCTGAAACAATTATTGCTTTTGATTGTTGAGTTGTTTCTACTACTTGTGATCGTTGTCAATTGGCAAGATTGATGTTTTCTTGGTTGCTCCTTCTTTCTCATTGGAAAAGAATGACTCATTTACTCGTTTGATAACTTGGTTAGTGAAGAGTTTTCCATTGTAAGTTCGTTTGCATGGGAAAGCTTTGGCTTTATGCGTTTCTTTTAGATTACTTGAGCGTTGAGGTTTGAAGTCTCTCTTTTCTTGTAGTAAGGTGTTAGAATCCTTTTGTGATGTCTTGCCATGCTTAAATTGAGAATTTATAACTAAGCGAATAAATTGTTACGATATGAGTTACCAAGTTGGGTTATTAGCATGGTGCAAATCAACTATTCTTAACTACCATCTATGAAAGTGAAATTGATTAATTTGAAATATCCTTGTATTTGATACATCTTGTATGTTAAATAAAGACTGTCCATATCATTCAGAACCTATAGATCTTACATAAGAGCTAGATTTATCTATTTCATGGTATGCTAAAATTGTTGAAACTTGTATAAAGGACCGGATGGGTGCGGTGTATCGATTCGTGAAACCTTGTTTATAGAAAATTATGTTAGTGAATCTTTAATCATGTTTTGAAATGATTTACGAACAAAGGTGAAATGTGAGTCTATGTTTATATATGGTTATGTGTTTGCAAATGGAATTAGTACCGTATGTTCATACATGATTAATACAATCATCATTTGTTATTGAGCGCTAAAGAAGGTGTTGAGCAACACTCACAGTGGAGTAGACGAATTTCGTAAGTAGTCTTTGATAGCGTGCCTTGTGATATCGTTATTGCTTAGCATAATCTTGTTATGATAAATTTGTTTCAACCTTGTGGTTTGTGTTCCCTTTGGGAAGTTTTAGGATGGAGTAATAAAGTTTGATGACTCTTGGTACTAGTGTATGTTGTCGATGTTATTAAATAGTCAAAATGTGAGAATGAGGTTAATTCTCGTAGTAATTTGATCATCCATGGTGATATTTTCTAAATGATCAAGTTTCAAGTTTTGTGTTCTTGATCTTTTGGGGGTTCAGGCTTTATGTGGTAAATGAAGCTTATCGAGTAACGATATGTTACAAAGTTACAATGGTTCTTGATGATGCAAGTGCTTGATTTTGAATACTTATTTGTTCTTATCTCATTAAGGTTCGATATTCTCTTCTTGCGAGGCTTATGCGTTCAACTGTGGACTCCACTTATGTTCTGTGAGTTCATTGCTTAATTGGTTTCTTATCTTGGTCCCATGTTGGTCACGAGTGGTGGATGAGTTTTCTAGTTGGTGAAAATCGTTTCCATTTGTCTCTTCTTTTGAGAAAGAATCAACTCATTCTTTTCACGTGGGTCTTTTGAAGTGTTTTCTAATTGTTGTTGTGAAATTGATGTTAATACCCATAGTAATTTGATCGCCTTGGTGATATCGTTGAGATGAGAATAATTCAAGTTTAGCTTTTGTGATATTTTCTTTGAGCTATTGAATCATCCGTAGCTGAATTTTTTTAAAATAAATTAAGGTATTGGATTGTCTGTTGCTTCTTAAGAGATTTGTGTGATTTAATTTTAAAGGCTCTTTGGTGCGAGTTGACAACGTAAGGTTGCAATCAAAGAAGTTATGTTGGTTCCTTTAAGAGAGAATAATCGCTTGCTTTTCATGAAATCCGTAATTGGAAATGTTTGAGTTTGGTGGTGAGATTATTTGGATCTCATGTTTCGTGTGTAGTTGAATTGTTACGAACAAATAGGACGTATTGAGGAATTTTATTGGTTCTTATTTAGTCCGTGTGGTTTGGACTAAAGACCTTATCTTGTTCATTGTGGCAAAGCGATGTTAGTCAAAGAATTAATTTCAGTGTTAAAGGAAAGAGTGCAGTAGGAATATTTGAGAATTTGAGTCAAGTTTTGTAACTCGTGGTTATTTGAATTGTTCATAAACTTTTGCTCTTTTCACTCAAGAGTTGTCGAGTTTCAATCGCAATGTCATTTTCTTATTGGTTGTTATTTGCTATTTCCATTTTGAGGTGATGCGTACCCTCCGTTGTGAACTCAACTTTCGTTTTTCCCAGATCTTCATTACAGTTATTTCTTTTGGTCTCGTGCTCCTTGTGAGCGACAACATTTTCTGTGTGGTGAAAGTTGTTCTTGTTCGCCTCTTTCTTTTGAGAAAGGATCAACCGTTTTGTGCTATAAAGTTTTACAAATCGTGAGTTGTTAATTGTTTGGTGGTGGTTAAGTGATTGTAGGGGTGAGATTTTGCTACCCACTATTGGAGAAGTAATAGAAGATGAGTTGGTTTTGACTGAACCTCTTGGAGGAAGTTGATTGAGATGGAATGTATGGTTTCAAGTAAAATTGTATATTGTTCGACTAAGTAGGACCTATGGTATAGTGTAGTTCAGAACCTTGGTTCATGTTGGAATGTTGGGGATTATCAAATGTATGGAAACAGTAATCAATTTTATAGAGTAACTCTATTGAAAGTATCGTGATATTGTATGAATGATTCTGATGATGTCAATGAGTGAGTATGTCGAATTGGGGAATCTTAGAGATTTAATCCGATGATTTCATTATTTGTTATAAGAGGAATTCGTTGTAGAGGTCTCGGAGGTTAAATTTGGGCTTTCCATTTTCATGCTAAACTTTTGGTCGCCCAAAGATTTGTGTGTAGAGGAGATAGAAAAGCGGAGTATTTCGAGTAGTGGAATGATTGGCGATAGAACCCTTTTGATGTAGTTCATGAGCGGGTGTACTGAAAATTCGATGTGATATTCTTGAAAGTTGGAGGTGATGAGATTGTATGGGTTTTTAGGTGCTTTGGTGCCTTCTATCAAATTAATGTCATCAGTTGAATGAGTTGTCTAGAAGTATTCAAGTGGAATCAATAGGGTCTCTCTACAACGGTGTGGAAGATGTATTTCGATTTAAACCTAACTTGAGGATGTTAAATGAAGATGGTTGAGACCGTGTGGTATGCGATGAATTCAATTCCAAGGTTGGAGAGATGTTTTATTGCAAAAAGTGAAACTAAGGGAAAAAATGTCTTCTTGATTAGTGAAGCGTTTTCTTAATTCTCGCTTGAGCTTTGTCTTTGTTGACCAATGTCTTTCGTAAGTCGAGTTTGACTCGATTTTGGTATGTGTGGTTCTTATCGGTTCGGGAAGAATAAGGAAGTTCGATTTGGGCATTTAAAATGATTCCTCCTTTGGTTTTCGTGGACGTTTATTCGCAAAGCGCCACTTGGAGGGTGGAAAGGTTTTCGTGATGAAATTCGATTTCGGATTTTACTCTTGATGCCAGTTGGTAACATCTAGTTGTGACGTGAATCTTTCTTATTGGATGGTTTTGCCAGAAAAGAGTTTGCTTAAAAGAATTCGATTGTATGTTTCGGTTAAAGGAGGTGATCCTTGCTTTAGTGAAGAGTTCGATTGAAAGGTGGAACATGAGTTTCGTGTTCTTCGTGCTTGTCGTGTGGTTCGGTTTCAATGGGAAGGTTAACCCAAGGTACATTGGGTTGTTTTAAGCTAGTTGGCGTATCGCGGAACTGTCTCGAGTACATGCGCGAGTACGTAACGTCTTGTATGTTCTCGTGTTGAGTGAGTTCTGGGAGATCCAGAGTTTGAGATTTCGTTTGCGCCGTGGACGTGAGTAGGATCTTACCTTGAGTCTTGTCCAATGAGTGTACCTAGAAATGTCGAGTTGAGGGTTAATCTGAGCGTCGTTTACGTCCTTATGTTGTGGTCCCATCGGTTCGAGTGAGGCCACTTGGAAGATGGAGTTTCGTTTGCGTGATCGATATCCGGATTCGTCAAAGCGGGTGCTTGTTTGTCGTTGTTTCATTCCGATCCACGATTTTCTTTCGTGTAGATTCGGTGTTTAGATTCGGGTGAATCCTTTTAAGGGGGTAGAATGTAATATCCCGAGTTTCATTTGAGAGTGCAATACAAATTGAGAGAGAATTAGTGTAATTCTCCGATAGTGCTAGAATTAATTTTCGGAGAGAATAATTAATCGGTAGAAGGTTTCTTTTGGAAAAACGTTTAATCGGGAGATTAGAAGGGGTTTTCTGTGTTTTTGGACAACTGGGCTGGGCTAGAGGCCCATAGGCCCATCTAGTGGCCACCAACATAAAGGGTGGGAAACCCTAATTTTCCCCACTTCTCCCTCTCCCTCTCCCCTTTGGCCGCCGCCCCCTTTGGCCTCCCCCTCCTGTGCGCCTTGCCTCCTCCCCACCCAGGTCTTTCCTCCATGGTGCTGCCCCTCAAGACATCTTCCCCGCTGCGGTGTTGGTCTCCTTCCGTTGCCGGTCTTCGCGAGGATCGGGGCGGCGATCGTGGGCTGTGGAACAAGAAGAGGAAATCACCACCAACTTCTTCTTCGAGGCTCACTCAGCGTCATCTCCCACGTCGTCAAGGGTAACGATGTGTTCTTGGGATTTCTAGAAGTCTTTCGTTAAGTGAGCGAGTAGTTTTGTTAAATTCCAGTCTGTCCGCGTTTCGTTCAGTTCTGTCCAGTATGTTGGAGGGTTGTTTCGGTTATTTTTAGGCAGAATCTGAAGGTTTGGTCTCCTAGAGATATGTAGGCCTCGTTCTTAAGTTTCAGTGGCCACCAAGTTTACTTGATTCCGAGGTCTGAGTCAAAAGTTATGGATGTTTTAGTACCTGCTGCCAGAAATCTGACGAGAATAAACTGTCTGGTTATTTCCTAAATTTTGAAAGGAAATTGGTCGAAACTGAAAGTTCACCCAACTAGGTTATTGTAGAGGATTCGATGACCTTTTCAGATTGGTAAAGAACGTTCAATTTGGAGTTACCTAATGAAAGTTATGATCTTTTAATTCTGCTGTTCATTCTGTTGACAGTTTCTGTACTGAAAGTTCAAGCATTTATTAACCCATTAAATTGGCCAAATTGGTTTATCACGTCAACTAGAGTATTGTAGATTAGTCAGTTAAGAAGCTACAGCAATTGGGTTTACCATTTTTCGACTTCCAGACATTGAGTTATGTTAATTTCCGTGCTGCTGTCCAGATACAGTTTATGGCAGAAATCGTTGTTTTCAGTTTAGGCTTTGTAAGAATGACTTGAGTCATCGAGAAAGCAGGTAGAACGCCGATTAGTAGTGTTGGGTATATTATGTCCTTATTGAAATTATTTTACTTGTTTAGGAGGTGAAGCCTCGGGTTTAGGAGTATCACCTTTGCCGACTAACGCGTCGCATCGCGAAGGCAAGTACATTGCCACCCTTAATGATTGTGATTGATGAATGTTTATATGGTCATGCTGTGATTTTGTATGATACGAGAGAAGATGGATTGTCTATGTTCTTTCATATGTGTTGAATCCATGTTTTGTTATCATGTCTTTCAATATTAGTATTTCATTCTATGCATTCATTATGCATGTTTCATCCACGAAAGTGGATTGCAAGTCCCACCATTCGGTGTGGGCGGTGTTGGACATTGTCATGTCCGTCCACGGAGTGGATTTGAAAGACCCATTAATTTCGAATGGGCATGTAAGACCCATTAACTCCAAGATGGGCAATGTTGGACACCCGTATGAAACGTTCTTCATACGGAAGTGGATCCGCATTTTTGTTAAGATGCGGGCTTGAGTGAACACCGACGGGTGTTTCAGCTATCCGGTATATGCATGTGTGCAGTCCATTCCTTTGATTTTGAGCATTCATATCATGTCTTCATATGTAGTCGGTTGTGATGTGATCGAACACGATGATGAGTTTGTCTTATTCATATTGAATGATTATCTTATTGATATATGTACTTGCCGAGTCATGGACTCACTCTTGCGTTGTTTGTTTATTTTAGGTAACCCCGATGTTGGCTCACTTGGGAGGGAGTAGACACGCACTACTCGTTCACATCATCCTATTCATGTTCAAGATTAAATTTAGTTCTATCTTACATTCGTTAATGATGAACTGTAATAATTAAATTATAATTGGTGAAGGAAGGATACCTTCTCCACATTGAGGTTGATTTATTATGCATATGAACTTTCATTATCAATGAACTGAAATAAATAGATTAGATGGTGAAGGAAGGATACCTTCATCATGTCTTGGTTGTTTTGATACTATCATTAGTTGATTTTATTGGCGAATTCTTCATAAACGCAAATATGGATGTAAATGATATTTTCATTAGATGTTTTAGGTGACATCTTGGTTTCTAAGGGAAAGAAAGAAAATTACAAGAAAAAATGTAATCAAATAGCATTGGTGTTACTATTAGTTTGTATTTAGAGCTAAAATTCAATAAGTAGAAAATGAAGTGTTGTTGCTCAAACAACAAGGAAAATAGTACATAAAGTGTGTTATTAGAAGAAAAAAAGATACAATTTAGCGAGGGAAATCTGTCCAAGAAACAAGTTCTTGCTCCATGGTATAGCATCGAGTGCCATCTTGAGTTGATGAATTAGACTCCATGCCCTGGTTCTTAAAAGTAGATTTTGACTTGTATGGTAATAATGTCTCACGTTCAATGTTCTCTTGTATCTCTTGTTGATTTTTGTTTGTTATCTTAGCTCTCAGGAGCTGCAGTCTAAGCTCCACATCTTTCATAGTAGGCCTCTCTTCTCCTCTAAGTCTTAAGCATATATCTGCAAGTGAGGCTATCCCATCGATTTCTGTTTGATTTGCTTCCTCAACGACCTGAGCATCCACTATTTCTATTGTAGTTCTATCTCGTAATGTTTGAAGGAAGTAATGACCCAAGTTCTGCTTTTCGCCAAAGCAATTGAGAAAGATTGGCTTCTTCCTTGTTAGGAGCTCAACTAGTATCACGCCAAAGCTATAGACATCACTCTTCCCATTTAATTGTCCTGTATGGTAATATTCTGGATCCAAGTATCCAAATGTCCCCTGTACATTGGTGATCACATGGGTTTCATCAATAGAAATTGATCTTGAAGCACCAAAGTCTGATACCTTGGTAGTGAAATTGTCATTTAAGAGTATATTGGCAGATTTCACGTCTCTATGGAAGATTGGTATTGAAGCAGCCGAATGGAGATATGCAAGAGCACTTGCAGCCTCAAGAGCAATCCTAATACGGTCATCCCATGTTAAGAAGCATTTGATACTCAAATCACCGTGAAGAAGGTCATAAAGTGTACCATTGGAGATAAATTCATACACAAGCAAAGGTACCTCTGATTCAAGGCAGAAACCAAAAAGCTTCACCACATTGCGATGAATGATTTGTGACAAGATGGCAACTTCATTGACAAATTGGTCAATCTCACTCTGCTCCACAATTCTTGATTTTTTTATGGCTACCACACGTTGATCTGCTAAAATGCCCTTGTAAACTGTGCCATGACCTCCACGTCCAACAATGCGTGTTGAGTCAAAGCTATTTGTTGCCTTCTCTAGCTCTTCTAAAGAAAATATTTTTGTGCTATGTGCAACACTTTCACCAGATGAGATCAATTGCTCTAGGAGTAGTCCTTTATTTTTTCTGAAATTTGCCCTCCGAACTTTCCGTTGGATGTGTGTTTTAGACCTTCGAACTAACACAATTGCACATAATGTGAGAGCTAAAACTCCAAAACCACAGCCAAGCCCAACGGCAACACCTACATCAAGTAATTATATGCAGCAATATCAGAGTTAAATTCGTTTGTTTTTCACAACTAGACTAAATAGTTTCTCAGAAAAATTAGACCTAACAGGAAAAGGGTGAGGTAAAGTATTAATTACATACCCAAAGGAAGGTCGTGTTTCTTAGTGGAAGTGCATTGCCTTTATAGAGGATCAAAAGATGTGCCATGAGGGCAATCGGTACAGATGTGGTCTTGTTGGACCGGAATAAGAGATTAGAGGGCTGTGAATATGAGCACCTATCTTTTTCACTGGCTATTATATTCAATTTTTTTATCACTCTAAGAGTTATAAAAGCTATGAAAATCCAAAGTACAAGAACACAGCGGAAGTCTTGTGTTGTTGCAGGGACAACGGCCCGAAGAGATCTCCAAAAGTCCTAACTTTTGATTATGATATCCAAATCCCTTGAGATTTCAAACATAGCTCGTCAAGAAGGTCAGAGACCTATGCCAGTTGACGGTCAGGATGATCGAAGCTAATGTTCTACGAATTTCTTAAATAAGATCAAGAAGGCACAAAAACGGGGGGAAACCAAAACTTGAGCCAAGAGATTGCTCGTGGATGAAAAATAGTCAAGATAACTCTAGATCAATTCCCACAAGCCCTAGCAAGCTAGAACACAACAAAATAATAAATCATAATGCTAATTTCTAGTGGATTACCTATTATTATGTCTGGGTTGCAAGAGTTTGTTTCCTTTGCAAATTTTCTGCCTGGGGGACATGAACAACGATAGTCTCCCACTGTGTTGTGGCATTTTGCCATCTTAGGGCATGCGTTTGGTTTCTGCTCACATTCATTGACATCTGCCACAAAAATGAACAATTAATTGGGCAAGGCCAATTATTGGAAAGTAATGTATCAAACAAATATGGAGATTAGAGTATTAATACATAATACTAACTATGAAATGATTTGATCGAGCTACAATTATGTAGAAATGGGTATTAAGCAATCTAGTTAAAAATTAGGCGCAAATGGTAATATGCCCACCAATTATTTCTCAGGAAAGAAAAATAACCATGATACGAAATGAGTCTAGTGTTGTAATTAGAATATGAGATGAATATAAGAAAACTATGGATTGTAAAATTGTTAGCTCTTCTATTTCCTTTTAGGTTATTGATCATTCAAGTATTTCTATCTAGCACTTCGAATTTTATATGCTATTCAATATTTCCATCAGTGTAGCAACCTACTTTACTTTCAACATTTTTTTATGAGCTGAAATCATGATTTTCTTTTGCGAACACGCAAAAGCTCTGCGTATATTACAAGAAAGCAAAATAGTTTGGATACAACTGCAGTGAGCACGAAGGCTCACTGTCTAACGCGCACACGCTAGGCGACTATACAATCCGTAAAACAACCAACAACACTGCACATTGCACAGTTCATGACTGGGAGAGCGTACATAGCTGGCTCGCGCCAACAAGCTTCCATTGCACGATTTTTTAAAATATATATATATATATATATATATATATATATATATATATATTATAATAACAAATTACAAAATTAAATAGTCAAAAAAATTTGGCAAAACTATGCTACTGCCGCCAGTCCCTATGGCGACAGGCGTCCTGACACCGATTGGACTAGCGATAGGGCTCTGTCGCTATTTGAACTAGTCTGTCGCCAGTTCATCTCATGACAGGGACCTGAATTTTTTTATTTTTGTGTGTAGAATTCAGCCTAAATATTTGTATTGTTTTATTTAAATTTATACCGTTATTTTTGGACTGCTTATTTCCGATCGCTCCACTCCAACGTCCAAACTGCCACACAACACCAATCAACTAAACCACCACCGCCAACGACGCTGCCGACGAAGACAATGGTGGTGGTTTCAGAAAGAAGATAAGTTACACATTACAATTGGACATACGGCATAATAAGAAACAAAATCAGTCAATAATAAGAAACGATATTAGCACAACATATTTTTAAGTAATACGTCATCACATAGTTTTTCGACAAATCACAATGTTGTTACAACACATTCCAGGAAAACATCATCACAGTTTTTCGACAAATCTCAATGGCATTACAAAACATTCAACACAATATATTTCGACAAGACAAACCATTCTAGCTACTGTCTCCCGAACTGTCGACCTCTCCTTCATCCCGTGCACTTCTCATAGGGTATTTTTTATAGGTATGCTCGGACTGCCTGCAAATTGAGCACTTCTTCCTACGACGTCTCGCTTCTGCTTCATCCATATCATTCCTGATACATCGTATCTGCCGCCAACCTTTCCGTTCAACCTAGCAATGTCTACGGCCCAGATGAGTTGCTCCTAGGTAGGATGGCCAGTGAAATGGCTAAATACACTAGAGCTATACAGTTATGCATTCTAGATCTACATCACCTTTTCCTTGGTGAAATATTCGAAAAGGTACTGACCGGGATGCTGTGTCACCGTCGAACATGCGACCATAACATGTGAGCATGGCCTATGCAAAAGAAGAGCCTTGTTGCAGATGCATACACAACTAGCGCGGTGTAGCATGCACTCGTGGATGATCCTCTCACGGTTAGTCCCGCGACATCCTTTCTCCCTGCACAAGATCTCGAAGCGAAACTCCCTTATGCCTATCTTGAATGCCCAATGCATCTCGCCCTTCTTGCTCTTCTCTTCTATGTATCATGGCAGAGTACATAACTCTGTCATTTGCCATGGAGAACGATGCGTTGTTGCTTCGGTCAACGAAGTACTTTGTGGTACCCTGGAGAATTACCTCCACAATAGCAACCAAAGGGAAGCATCTCACGCCACGCCTGACCCAATTGTACACCTCGGCTAGATTAGTTGTCATGACACCATATCGAGCACCATCCTTGTCATGTAGCAGCGATCACTTCTCCTTAACCTCATGCTCAATCCAGTCCGAGAAATATTTCACCTGTGTCCCTGTCTTCCTCGTCACAACAGGAGCATCTGTGGGTATCTGTGGTAATGCCTCGGGTCCTGGGTCGCTGCATGACTTTTTGCTATCTCCTCTCAGGTGCCCCTGACGCTCATCTAGAATCTTCTAAAGTGCATCAAACTTTCTTTTCTAGTTTTGGTTGCACAGACGCTTGAACAGATTCATCAAGTCTTTGTTGTGGAACTACTTGTAGAAGTTTGCACCCAAGTGGCTCATGCACCACCGGCTCTGTAGATCTATCCACCGACATGCCTCGTTCTCCCCTTGTTGTAGCTGGGTTATTACACTCAACAGGCCCGCATGTCGATCATGTATGACACGTACGTTAGGACAGCCCTATACAACAGAGATCTTCACATTCCTCAAAACCACAACCACTATATGTGTTCTCGCTTTCAACAAATGCAAAGGCCACAGGAAGAACCTGATTGTTCCCGTCTGTCGATATTGCAGTAAGTATCTGTCCCTTATACTTCTCAGTCATAAATGTGTCATCCACGCACAAGATTCGATGGCATTGCTGGAATGCATTGATGCATAGACCAAAGGCGAAGAATGCTCACTTCATTACCCTCTTATGTTCTCACCGCAGATGTGTGTCATCTTGAATGTCGACATGAGTGTTAGGATTTTTGTCTTGTATGACTCGGAGTTGGCCAGGGAGGATGTGGTAGGAGTCCTCAAACGTACCGAACCTTGATTCCAATGCCTTCTGCTTTGCCCTCCACGCCTTAGTATAACTGATTGTGTACTAGAACCTTGCCTCTATTGTCCGAATGATAGATCGTGCCTCGAAATCTAGATTATCCACGATCTCACCATACATGATGTTTGCGATGAAGGCTGATGATAGGTTCTTGTGGAACTGCATTGATTCGACGACGACACATACATGAGGGACTACTATAGAGCATTTTTAGTAGGTGTCCCACTTAGCTTGGAATGTAGGCACTCGCCATGGGCATTCCTCTATGTCGCACTTCACGTCGTGGCATCTTAGGTTGGACTTCACTACCGTGAATGTATGCCACACCAACAAGGCCCAGAATTTGACAGCCACCTCCACGGCGTCCTTGCATTTGTACACGGCTCCTTGCCTGGCCTCGTTCTGGTCGTAATACCACAGTACACAGGAGCCTTGTTAACGACGAGGTTGTCGAACTAGTATGTGTTCCACTCGGATAGAACCGTCTGTTGTTCCACAGCATCCTCATCATCAGATCCTTCATCTTCTGACAATGCCTGGTAGTCCTAGTCTTCAAGATCCATCCTTTCAACTAGGCCTTTGATCTCCTCATCTTCGTCGGCAATCCCACTAGCTTGCCTGACGGAAGAAGCTCCTTCCTCACTGTCTTCATCAGCAACTCACCGACCTCCTGCCGTGCTGGAGTCCCCAACTTCTTCTTCGGCATCACCACCGCCTGCTTGTTCATCCACCGATGCAGGAATGGCCTTAGCATATGCTTGGGTCAGAAGGACCAAATCCCACCCTTCCTCCCTCGTTAGTCATACATAAGACTGTTATGACCTAGTTCCCTTAAGCTGCATTAACTCCCAATATGTGCCCTGTTGTGCTCGATTGGCAAGGCAATTCAATTTCAGATCATAGACAGCATTATCAGAGTCGAATGTATGGAACAACCACCGCATCACAGCGCCCCATATACGCTGCTTTGGTCTTGTTAGGGTTATGGTCGCCGATTGGAAATTGTTAGACCCCAAATTTACAATTTGGAATCTTCTGTGTTCACGGCACCAGTCCCTTGATCAATAGCCAGTGCCCACAGTTACATAATTGAATATCAAACACATATCACGAAAATATAAAACTATTGCACAATAATAATCAAGCGTAAATATAGCTTACGACTTTTGACTTTCAGAATGGTTGGACAGCCCAAATACCTTTAAAGAATCAACAGCGGAAGCGGAATTTAAAGTGCAACACGTGGAACCCTCACGATATACCCACAGGCAATCGACTGGGGCCCGCAACCTAGTTCCTGGCCTTCTTGATTTCCAGTCTTTACGAATGCTCATAAGTGCCTTAGGTGTCATCTTCTCTTACACTTACTGAATAATAATATTGAGTGAATATGAGTACACAACCGTACTCGCGAGCCAACACACAGAATGCAGTTGTATAATATGCAAGGCTGAACAAAGGAATGGCTTGTGGTTCTTTTGTTTGCATAAAGTCACTTATTGAAATAGATTATGTGGTAGTAAATCCTGAGACCTGGCATTTTAACTAACACATATTTTAATAAAGTTGAGTTTTGTTGTAAAATACTAGTGGAGGCTCCAACCTCCTATATCACTGAGTGGCTCCATCCACTCAATGCTCATGTTCTTTTTCGAGTCACATCCTGTACCTCTCACTAGTTTTCAACTAGGCCATCTCAAATCTCTGGGCTCCAACCCATCTTTTCATTCCTTCCCACAAATTGTTTTATAAAAATGAAAGCTACTTCAAGCAAGTACTCGGCACCGCCGTTGACTGTGGGCACGACTATCCAGATAGTTTTCTCACTCTGCAGAGTTCGTACACTTTACCCACAAGAGACAATCAACTTATAATGTCCATCTTGACACACTTCCATAGGTGTGCAACTAAGATGATTATCACAAACCCTTTACAATACCCCACCTCAACGCAACTCCACCCGCTAGGTATCACCTCCTTGGGCCATGCCCCCGGGAGGTCTCCCACTTTCACCGTGTAGTTTTCCTGTGGCTCCTACCCATACCCACGCCACACACCCACCAATAGTGAAGTTGCGATGAGGCGAACAAATTAGTCAACCAGGTCGTACCTATTATAGACTTGTGGTTGCACTGTTTTTACACGAGAGGTCATCATAAGATCTGGGTCTTTAATTGACTTGGACGGTACTTCCCCATACCCACTTTGTCGTGCTCTTTACCAGCACCCACCACGCTTTCCAGCCGCCCAAGTCAAAATCAGTTTTTTGTTTTTCTTTTTGTTTTTAAAATACTTTTTTAATTCAACATATCAGCCAAGCTCCAACCTCGACTGCCCAAATCCAGTTTTCATGTTTTGAGTAATATCGGGGCAAATCATTACCCACATGTCGATGTAGCTAAGTAAGGCTAAGCATGACACTTAGATACAGAATTATTAACTAGTATATATACCATTAGTTCTATGGTGACAAAGCATGGTGTCCAAGTTTAAGGATGGGAATGATATACTCAATTATCATTAAGGTATTAACTATGAGCTAAGTCAATATATTTGTATGAATCATAGCAATGCAATTTCATAATTTAAAATAATATAATTGTATTTCAAAAGTAGGTGCAACATGATCAAAGTGTTGACTTGCCTTGATCAATATTATGATAATCTTGGTCTTATTCTTGTTCCTGTCTGGGACTACTACTCCGTCACGGCTTCAGATTCTAACTACGCGGAATACGATCAAACCCAAGAACGCCTTAATATAACCAAATGAAATCCAATAAATCCAAAGGCAAGTAAACAAAAGGAAACACTTCAAATGAAATAAAACATATCTAACGGTATCTTGAAAGAAGGAAGCATTCTAGATGAAACTAGACCTACTTAGCGGAGTTGATGAAAGAAATACTTCAGATGAAGTATATCCAAAGGAAGTTGATGAAGGAAATACTGCAGACAGAATGAAGTATATCTAGGGATATTTGGAATGAAGAAAATACTTCAGACAAAAGTAGATAGATCCAAACTCTATTCGTTTAAACACAGTGCATAAGTGTCCCTGGTCGATTGGGCCCACATGTCTATAGGATTTGTTGACTATAGGGTAGTCGTAGCTGACATAGTCGTAGTAAGGCTTGCGATCATGAGGTGGTCATAGAAAATCTTATGACTACCAGATAGTCATAGAAGAACTTACGACCATATAGGGTGGTCGTAATATGGTTTACGACCATTCAGCTAAACTTCTCCCTTATTAATGATAAGAGGTATTCTTATGAATAACATGAAGGTATTGCTATCTATAATAATAATTATAGATAAACAATTTAATTAATTAATGATTATTAGATACTCATCACTGCTACTTAAATAAGTATCCTTGCTAGCTATTTACTGTGGGAGGGGGCGACCTGTCATACACACACAAGGGAGAGGAAGAGCCACAGAGAGATGCAGAGGGGGGCACATGTCATTGCTAGAGAGAGAGAGACAGCGAGACGAAACAGAGGGGGTTCCCTGTTCCCAACCGAAGCAGAGTGGGGCAAAGGCAGCTCAGGGGGGCTGAGGCGAATCCATGAGTGGTGGCGCACGCGGCCGGGAGTGGACGGTGGCTATTGGGCGGCGTGGTACAGCGGCCAGCACCAGAAGGGGAGAGTGTTGGAATTAATACAGGCTGGGCCCATTTTTAATTCTAATTAATTCCTAGAAAATCCCAAAGACCCATGTGCACGTGCTAAAACTGTTTAGTCTCATATGGAGAGTTGAATGGGAGTTACACCACTTTAAAAGGTGGAACATGGTAGCCCCCTTGTGAAATTGGAGAGAGCCAATACACACGCGTGCTCGCTCGCTCGCCTCGCCACGCCTCGCCGAGCCGTGTCATGCGGTGCGGGTGCGGGTGTTTGTGCGCACATACGCAGGCGTGTCGGGTGTGTGCGTGTTTTTCTTTATCTATTCAAAAATTGAAACGCACTGACTCGCAGTTAATGGCATTAACAAACGGATGGCAGTAACGGTTCAGTTACCAGTGAGTAATGGCGACCGTTTCTGGCCACTTCGTTTTTGCCATTAAGTATGTTTCACAAACGGCTGGAAGTAATAGCTGCGGTTACTAGTGAGTAATGGCGACAGTTTCTGGCCTCTGGGTTTTTGCGATTATCTAGAACAGAGCACTGGTTCTTCTCAATTCTCCAATACTCTCCACGAAAGACTACAGTACACCACTTGTTTTTGTTGCTGTCTCTGGCGATCTCCATCCCGGTGAGGCGCGTCTACGGCTACACCGAGAGAGCAGGCCTCCGGAACCCTCGTCCTTGAAGGCTTGCACGAACGAGGACGAATAAGGTTTTTGGAGAGCATTCGCGCGACTGCTCGCTTCATCTGATTCTCTGCTACGTCTACATCTGTGCGACTACTACCACGACATCTACGAAGTTCTCCGCTACATCTACATCAACTGCACAACTACTACCATGACGTCCTCTACACTATGGCTAACGACGACCTCACCAAGACTTCTGCTTCTACTTCTGCCGCTCCTTCTGCTAGATCTGGGTATGCCTATCTCACACTTGTTGTTTGCTTAGTTTTATTATCTGTTATTGACTTGAACATTGAGATAGGTATGCTAGTTTTTGTCCCTCTAGAAATTCGTATGCCTATAGTGTTCATGATTTACTGCTTTGTGAAAATGGCTATAGTAATTTTCATCATTTATCTAGTATATTTCTGGATTAAAATAATTCAAAAAATACTCATATTTTCAACAATCCAAAAACCTTATTATAGCCATTTTTTGTCAACTGGCTTTGCTGCTGCGCTAAAACCCTCTAAATTCGATGGTGCGAATTACAAGAGGTGGCGCACCAAGATGGTGCTTTGGCTAACTGCCATGAACGTTTTTCATGTGGCAAGTGGCAAGCCTGAAGGAACACTTACTCCTGAACAGGAGCAAGCGTTCGAGGCTGCTGATAACCTTTTTAAAGGTGTCGTGATTAGCGTTCTTGGTGAGAAGTTAGTTGATGCATACATGGTGATCAAAACTGGGAAAGAGATGTGGGATGCACTCGAGGCCAAGTTTGGGGTTTCGGATGCAGGCAGTGAATTGTATCTCATGGAGCAATACCATGACTATAGAATGGTTGACAGCCGTTCTATAGTTGAGCAGGCTCATGAGATACAATCTATGGCCAAAGAACTTGAGCACTTCAAATGTGTGTTACCGGACAAGTTTATCGCGGGAGGCATTATTGCCAAGCTTCCTCCTTGGAGGAATTTTTCTACTTACCTGAAACACAAGAGACAAGAGTTTTCTGTTAAAAATCTCATTGGGTCTCTTGATGTTGAAGAGAAAGCGAGGGCAAAATATACACACATCAGAGGTAATGAGGGACATTCTAGTTCCAATGTGGTGCAGAAGAAGAATGGCTAAGCTCAAAAGTTTAAAGGCAAGAACAAGACTGCACAAATAACTAGCTTCAAAAAGAATAAGAAGAACACTAAGGATAGCCTTTGCTTTGTGTGTGGCGAACCTGGTCAATGGGCCAAGGATTGCAGCCAACGCAAGGGTGGGAAGAATCAGCAAGGGCAGAATTCCAAGTCTGCTAATGTTGTTGTTGGTACTACTGAGACAAGAACATCAGGGTATGGTAATTTACCTACTGTTCTTTTCGTATGTCAATCTACCGATTGGTGGATAGACACCGTGCTAATATACATGTATATGCTGATATTTTATTGTTCTCTTCTTACTGTGTCACTCAGATTCACCGTTCTAATGGGAACGGGTCACATGCCACTGCTCATGGTGTTGCACGGCCGATCCAAGTTTACTTCGAGAAGATTATGCAATCAAGAACGTGCATCATGTGCCATCTATCAATAAGAATCTCGTGAGCGGATCTCTTCTGTGTAGAGATGGCTTTAGACTAGTATTTGAGTCCAATAAATTTGTATGTCCAAGTGTGGACAATTTGTTGGTAAAGGCTATGTGTGCGGAGGCTTGTTCCGCCTATCTCTTTCAGATTTGTGTAATAATGTTGTGAACTATGTTTACAGTGGTAATGAGACTACTATTTGGCATTCACGACTTTGTCACATAAATTTTGGTTGCATAACACGGTTAGCTAGTTAGAGTTAATCGCGAAATTCACCGTTGCCAAAGGTTCTAAATGTCAAGTTTGTGTGCAATCAAAGCAGCCTCGTAAGCCTCATAAGGTTGCGGAGGTAAGAAACTTGGCACAATTAGAACTCATACATTCATATCTGTGTGAGATGAATGGTGTGTTGACAAAAGGTGGTAATAGATATTTCATGACTTTGATTGATGACTCCACTAGGTTCTGTTATGTGTATCTTTTGAAAACTAAAGATGAAGCTCTTTACTACTTTAAAATCTATAAAGCAGAAGCTGAGAACCAACTTGAAAAGAAAATCAAAAGGGTTAGGTTTGATCGTGGCGGCGAGTACTTTTCTAATGAGTTCAATTTATTTTGTGAGGAACATGGTATAATCCATGAGAGTACGCTTCCCTGTTCACCCCAGTCAAATGGGGTTGCTGAAAGAAAGAACCGCACTCTAACTAATTTGGTTAACGCCATGTTAGAAACAGCGGGTCTTTCCAAAGCATGGTTGGGGGAGGCTATATTGACTTCATGTCATGTCCTAAACAGGGCTCCCACAAAGAATAAAGAGATAACCCCATATGAACAATGGGAGAAGAAAAGACTATCACTTTCATACTTGCTCACTTGGGGGTTTGTTTGGCGAAAGTTAATGTGCCAATTTCCAAAAAGCGTAAGCTTGGACCAAAAATCGTGGATTGCGTTTTTCTAGGCTATGCTCACCATAGCGTTGGATATAGATTTCTAGTGGTGAAATCTGGAGTACCTGACGTGCATGTCGGTACAATTATGGAGTCCAGAGATGCTACATTCTTTGAGGATATTTTTCCGATGAAAGATATGCCTAATCCATCGAGTTAGGAACCTGATACAACTCCTGAACCTGCCATTCCAATGGAATATTTTGAGCAAATTCCTGAGAAGGAAGACAATGAAACTCTGAGAAAGAGTAAAAGACAAAGGACTACAAAGTCTTTTGGTCCTAATTTCATTGTGTACCTTGTGGATGACACTCCAAGTACCAAGCATATGCTTCTCCAGATGCGGAATACTGAAAGGAAGCAGTCCGTAGTAAAATGGATTCCATTATCTCTAATGGAACTTGGGAGATTATTGAGCGTCCTTATGGTTGTAAACCTGTATGATGTAAGTGAGTGTTCAAAAAGAAGCTTAGGCCTGATGGTACTATCGAGAAGTACAAGGCACGGCTTGTGGCCAAGAGTTATACACAAAAGGAAGGCGAAGATTTCTTTGATACTTATTCACCTGTGGCTAGATTGACCACTATTCGAGTACTACTATCTCTGGCTGCCTCACACGGTCTTCTCGTTCATCAGATGGACGTTAAGACGACTTTCCTAAATGGAGAGTTGGACGAAGAAATTTACATGGAATAGCCAGATGAATTTGTAGTAGATGATCAAGAAGGAAAGGTGTACAAGTTGTTGAAATCTTTGTATGGTCTTAAACAAGCACCTAAGCAGTGACATAAAAAATTCGACAGAACTTTAACATCTGCAGGCTTTATTGTAAATGAAGCTAACAGATGTGTGTATTATCGCCATGGTGGGGGCGAGGGAGTCATTCTATGTCTATATGTTGATGACATACTGATCTTTGAGACCAACGTTAATGTGATTAAGGAGGTCAAGATTTCTTGTCAAAGAATTTTGAGATGAAAGATCTGGGAGTAGCTGATATTATCTTGAACATCAAGCTGTTGAGAGACGATGATGGTGGGTTTACATTGTTGTAATCCCATCATGTGGAAAAGGTTCTGAGTCGTTTTGGTTATAGCGACTGCAAATCCTCTCCAACACCTTATGATCCTAGCATGTTGCTTAGGAAGAATCAGAGAATAGCCAGAGACCAATTGAGATATTCTCAGATAATTGGTTCACTCATGTATTTAACTAGCGGTACCAGGTCTGACATCTCGTTTGCTATGAGCAAACTAAGCCAGTTTGTTTTCAATCCGACATATGATCATTGGCATGCTCTTGAGAGGGTAATACGCTATCTAAAGGGTACTATAAGCTATGGCATTCACTATACTGGGTACCCCAGGGTACTAGAGGGTTATAGCGATTCAAACTGGATATCTGATGCTGATGAGATTAAGGCCACAAGTGGATATGTCTTCACACTTGGAGGTGGCGCTGTTTCATGGAAGTCTTGCAAGCAGACCATCTTAACGAGGTCAACAATGGAAGCAGAACTCACAACATTAGATATTGCCACTGTTGAAGCCGAATGGCTTCATGAGCTCTTGATGGATTTGCCGGTGGTTGAAAAACCGGTACCGGCTATTATGATGAACTGTGACAATCAGACTGTGATCGTCAAAGTGAACAGTTCTAAGGATAATATGAAGGCATCAAGACATGTGAAGAGAAGACTAAAATCTATCAGAAAAAATAAGAAACTCCGGAGTAATAGCTTTGGATTATATCCAAATAGCTAAGAATCTGGCAGATCCCTTCACAAAGGGTTTATCACGGAATGTGATAGACAATGCATCAAAGGAGATGGGTTTGAGACCCACGTGAGTTATACCATAGTGGTGACCCATCCTATATGATCGGAGATCCCGTGAAGTAGGATTGGCGAAACAAGCTTTTAGTTAACTGGGAGGAGAGTACCTTTATAGACCCGCTCCATTGGAGATGCAATTCTCTCCTAAATCTGTATGGCAGGTTGATTTTTATCTTAATGTGTTTTGTGGCTTGTTTAAGCAAATATGCTGTCCTACAGAGCAGTCTTGAAAGAACACACCTATATAAGCATGACTGCTAGTCACGGTCTATGAGATAGGGTAATCTCTAGGAAACTCATGAATAGGCCAGGAGTATGACTTATATGCTCCAACCCACGGGAATGCCTAGCAGCTTAGTATCAGTTAAGGACTTAAGTGAAACTTATTCACACAAAACTGCCAATTCAAGGCTTAGTTTATTGTGCAGTTGTAGATAAGTGTAGCTTCTGTTCTAGGTGGATGTTCAACCTTAACCGGTCTCCATCAAAACACTGGTATATCAAAACAATATTGTGGATCAAGGCATTTGACATGTGCCCTTGGGATCTGGTGGGGGATTGTTGGAATTAATACGGGCTGGGCCTATTTTTAATTCTAATTAATTCCTAGAAAATCTCAAAGGCTCATGTGCATGTGCTAAAACTGTTTAGTCCCATATGGAGAGTTGAATGAGAGTTATACCACTTTAAAAGGTGGAACGTGGTAGCCCCCTTGTGGAATTGGAGAGAGCCAATACACGCGCGCGCTCACTCGCTCGCTCGCCTCGCCACACCTCGCTGAGCCGAGCCGTGCCCTGCCGTGCGGTGTGGTGTGGGTGCGTGTGCGTGTGCGTGCGTGTTTTTATTTATCTATTCGAAAATCGAAACGCACTGACTCGCAGTTAATGGCATTATCAAACGGATGGCAGTAACGGTTCAGTTACCAGTGAGTAATGGCGACCGTTTTTTGTCTCTGGGTTTTTGCCATTATCTGGAACAGAGCACTGGTTCTGCTCAATTCTCCAATACTCTCCGCGAAAGACTACAGTACACCACTTGTTTTTGTTGATGTCTTTGGCGATCTTCATCCTAGCGAGGCGCGTGTATGGCTACACCGAGAGAGCAGGCCTCCGGAGCCCTCGTCCTTGAAGGCTTGCACGAGCGAGGACGAATAAGGTTTTTGGGAAGCGTTCGCGCGACTGCTCGCTTCATCTGATTCTCTACACGTCTACATCTGCGCGATTACTACCACAACATCCACAAAGTTCTCCGCTACATCTACATCAACTACACAACTACTACCACGACGTCCTCTACACCATGGCTAACGACAACCTCACCAAGACTTCTACTTCTGCCGCTCCTTCTGCTGGATCTGGGTATGCCTATCTCACACTTGTTGTTTGCTTAGTTTTATTATCTGTTGTTGACTTGAACATTGAGATAGGTATGCTAGTTTCTGTCTCTTTAGAAATTCGTATGCCTATAGTGTTCATGATTTACTGCTTTGTGAAAATAGCTATAGTAATTTCCATAATTTATCTAGTATATTTTTGAATTAAAATAATTCGAAAAATACTCATATTTTCAACAGAGAGGGGGAAGAGTAGGAGGAGCACGAGCACCGGCGAAGGGAGGGGAGCTCACAAGGGTAATTAAGAAGAAAGAGAGGCCTGGGCCGCTAATTCAATGGCGATGGGGCTGTGCGGCTACTGTCGCCAGTTGGACTGTTTGTAGCCTAGTTTTGCAAAAAAAAATTACTATTTAATTTTGTAATTTATTATTAAATTGATATTATTTTTAAAAAAAATCTCCATTGCACGACCTCGTCCCACAGCTGAAATCAGGATATAAGTACTCATATTTTTCGTACGAACTATTTACAGAAATTGGTCTACCTCCATTACAACTCACAAAACAATTTTTCGCTTTATTTGCATCCTTACTCTCTTAACCTTGATGTGCATCTTCTATTCAGATTATGTGCAGTGTTTGAAAGAAAAATCTAATATGCACCTTTGTCCATTGTCTTACAAAGACTCCTCCCTAATGTTCTTGTATTAAAACCAACTTTCAGATTATCACTGGATACTGCACTCGCAATTTTATATGAACTAAAGATGCATGCAGAACTAGCAAACAGAGGAATTTACCTGTGCATCCATGAGGGAGGTAAGGGTTCCCTTCATATCCCTTGGAGCAGTTGCATAGATACCCTGGGCCGTTGGTTGAATCCACGCACACGCTGTTTCGGCCACGACATGCATAAGAAGTCATGTTCCTGCTGGCCACCTCACATGTTACATCTCCAATTGCCCAGTCCAGCACCAGCGGCTGCCGCCCCTTGTAGGTATCGTTGAACCTCAAAGTGGTGGTGTACTCAGTGCTTAAACTAAACGTCTGTGTCTCCGCCAGCACAGCGTAGCTGCATGGATTGAATTGCCAACTATCTGAATCATTATATATAGTGTAGAAATCGACATCATAGCGGGTTAAGCCCTTGAGTATGGCATTTTGGCAGCAGCCTACACCAAAGCATGAGCCATTTGTCAGGGCTTCCGGGCTCCCGCACACTGATGCACATGCTGTCGTATACCCTGTCCTGTTCTCTCTGTCGTAGATGTATGCAAGTGTGTTGCAGCCAATGACTACGAACTTGTTGTGCACGTCAGAGAACCGATATGGCCATGATGAGAAGTCCAAATACCACAGGTTTTGTTCCATTGATCTTGTACTAGTATTGTAGCAATACGTGGAGATGGTGTTTAATGCTCGGATTCGACCATGGGACACTGAGATGTCTAGAACCTCCACGTTAATAATGAATGGCCTGTAAATTCCATCATCAGTCCTGTTGCAATAGATCTCGAAGCCTTCTTCGAGAGCACAACCAGTACCAATGCCAAATGGATAAGGTATTTTGACACCACCGCATTGTGTTTGGCATCTGGGGTCAGACTGTGCTGATATAGATGCTAGGTGCAGCATGACTGCAAAGCCGAGAAGTAGCACTGACGCCATATTGGTTCTCCGAAATTGGTGTTGCCAAAGTAATGCGTCAGCTGCTCTAAAGGAAAAGAGAAAACATAGCAAACAAACTTATAAGTAACACTTCCTATCTATTATACGTTGTTTGTTGTAGAAATTGTCCTGAAAAAAGATTTTCAAGGTTGAATTGTTTTAACCGCTTGATATATGTCAAAGCACTCTAATCTAGCAAATGAAATGCTCTGTAAAATTCAGGTCAATTAAATCGCATGCTTGATATTAGACAAAACATATATTACAAGGTATCTTCATGTTTGTTTGCATCAGAATTCGAATTGCTGGTACTGTATTCAGATGCATGGTTGTTTGTCCCTTTCGTGCAAAATATTACATTAAATAAAATAAAATTGTAGTATAGGATTAATTGTTCGATTTGGATGTCATCTATGCCTATAAAGCTACAGCGATGGTGAGATAAATTAGCTAAGGTGAGCAATCCTATGTCTCTGCATCAGTGGTTATAGTGATATTGCTGCTCTAAGAAAGAAAAGTGGTGCTACTTGCTTGTGGTGGGAAAATTCATGAAGCGTCATTCCAAAGAGTGGTGTTACCCTAATGGAAGGGGACTCGTCGAAAGCTAGCAAGCACGATTAGAAATCCTCATTTTCCCTACCGTGTGAACAGCTAGTCGCAAGAAATTAAGCAAGAGCTGCAGCAGTAAGTTCGAGCAAAAGTACCTTGGATAACAATGGCGGGAATACGACGACGATCCAGTCGTGCCCGGCCGGGAGCACGGCCGCCTCCCAACGAAACCTCTATGGAACAACTGCTGAGGGAATGGAGCGCGCGAGGGGCGAAATGGAATGGAACACGGAGATATAATGGATGGAGCAGCTGCTGAACACCTCTTCAGCTGGCCGTGTTTTGCACGGCTCAACTCTTTTCTATACGGACCTCGTCAACATGGAGACTTCGGCAAACTCCAGTCTGTCCATGGAAGTTACCAAGCAAATAATACTGTATATGTTAGTACGAATGCAACTTGGTTGACACATGTATGTTTTTTTTTGGTTGCGCATGTTTCCTGAGACACAAGTTTGATGGTTAGCTTTTCTTGCGTATATAATATTGTAGAAGTATTTTGTTTCCATGAAGAAACTACTTATATCATTATAGCCACAAATTTTATATTATTAACCAAAGCTTGTTCAAGCGAATACACGCGATTTTGTAGTCTCCACCAGCCGAATCACGATTTTACACTGTGTTCAATCAAACACCATCCAAGTATGATGTCATGTAGCAAATTTTGTCTTTTAATAGCTGAATCGACTCGAGATAGGTCGTGGAGTAGAGCTCAAAGACAGACTACGTCACAACCTAAATTGAAAGCTCCCCAAAATTTAAAGAAAAACCGTTAAAAGCATGTCTTCTAAAAGAATCATTTGAAAGCTTAGAACACAGAGGTTATGAGATCTAATCCCAAAAGGTTGTACAAGAAGATCGAAGATCCACGTAAATGACTTCGTCCGACTCACAATTATTATTAACTGAACTTTAGTTAGTTATTAGCCAAAAGAATCGAGATGACTTACCGATTGAGTTATGCTTGCTACGGTCCATAAGAAAGTTTGTTTCGTGCATAGACAGTAGCAATTAGCAAAACAAAATAGTACTGTGCTCTATAACAAAATTGATCTTTTGTTATACTCTTGGAATTTTTTTAATGCATCTGGCCCAAAGTGCCTGGAATCTAAATTCACTTGTACAAAAGTACACATCGGTGTGGACAAACGAATTTCGTGTACGAGCCAAGTCCAAGTCATGCCATTAATTTCGCTCTCTGCTTACATCCTTTTCGGCTAGTCATTCGTAATTAATTGGTTCAACTGTAAGAAAGAACCAATGTTCATCCGTGTGTCACCTGTCATTACACACAAAGACCTGGCATTAAACAAAAACTTGACAGGAACCACACGTTCGTTGGTTGGTTGGTATAGATATAGAAGTACGACTAGACCTCATATGGTTTAAATCTCGTCGCCATTTCAATGGGGAAGTGTCTATGCTACGTGAGCTAAACACACATTTACGTAACATAGTTCTTTCTGTTCATTTGACCATCAACCTTGCAACCAGCAAGATCCACAATGGAGCTGCTTTTCTCCATGCTAATAAAAACCGGCATTAACCGGTCTTACCGGAAAAATTATCGGTCCGAACAAGTTCTAAATTTGATATTTGAATTTAATTTTATGAACGGTAATTCTGGGCGGTAACCGACTGAAAACCAGCCATATTCAAATTTCGAGTTTGAATTTTCTTTGATGAAATTTGGCTGGTTTAAAATCGTTAATTACCGGTAACCCAGAGGGGTCCAATATTTTTTCCATTTCCGGTTTTTGAATCCTTGCATTTAGGTGAACTCGACAGATTCGTTTTTTTTTCTTTGTCGAAAAGTGCAGTGAGTTCGTGACGTCGTCTAAGAAGGGACGATCGGACAACTTGAAGTGCTCCGAGAGGAGAGGTATAAAAAGCTACTACGCGCTGGACGCCGTAAAAATAAAGGAATTCTGGACTGTTTTGGCCCTGTAGCGCATATTAATTCCTAAACTAGCCCCCTTTGCGTCAGAATTCCAGATTTAGCCCACTTCTAGCACGTCATGCGGTCCGGAACCGCAACACCTAGGTGCTGCCACCGCGTACGGCAGCATCTAACATGTTGCGGTCGCGCCGGCAAAGACGTAGATGTCGCTCGCGGCACGGCAAAGATCTCCCGTGACTCCGCCACGCGCGCAGCTCCCCGTAACACCCCGCCAACATGAGCCTGCAATACTACTAAACTAACATTAAATAATTCAAAACCAAGTTCAAACTATCAAATTTCGACATAACCTCCTTTATAAGGTTAGCTACATGGAGGTTCCAACATTTAGATAAGTCATAAATAATTAATCCATCATCCAGAATCATCAATAGGCGTTCAAAACATAATAACCAACTAGCATATCCAAAGGAGTCTTAATTTCACTGCTCATCATTATTACACTTAATCCATTGCATGAGGCATAATCATAATCAACTCTTAAGCAGTTTGCTAAATTATTAAGGTACGACTAAAACTTAATCAACTTTAAAGATGAGTGGCAGTGAGTGAATCCAAATCAAGTCTACTCCCTCCCATGCATGTCGTTCTTGAATTGGGTACCTAAAACAATAATGAAAGCAAGAGTGAGCCCACAGACTCAGCAAGTACAAAATAAAGGCATACCACAAAGGTTATAACATTAGCATCCATAGCCAGAAACGCACCAATAAAACATCTCACATGCAAATGCAATGCTCAAGGATCCTTTCTCTTTATCTTTCTGTGTGCATTACTACCGGTAATGCAAAGTATGCAACCGTCGCCGCATACCCATGCCTGTGCTCGCAAGCACAGGGACCAATTGCCCATTACTCCGCAAGTAATGGGGACCTCAAGCCCACACTCCACGAGTGTGGGGATCTCGGGCCCGTCACATTCTTGACGGGGATCTCAAAGGAAAATATACTTGGCCACCACGTGACCAAACCTCAACATGATCTCAATATGCACATGCTCATCATTTACTCATCATCAGATTACCAAAAGACGGTAACAACATACAACAATAGAGCATAGACATATTTGGAGCATCCATCAATCTTAAACATTCACCATGCCAACCATCTCACTATGCTATCATGTAACGAAAAGCACACAAGCATGACCAATCAATCACAATCATGAATCAAACAATGCACTTGCCTTAACCGCATGAGAACGGAGGACGTGAAGACGAAGCTGCCTCCGGTACCAATCCCCCACCTAATACATTAAGAACATAAACTAAGACCACAGTAATGAACCAAGCAAACTATAAAAGCAAACCCGAACTAGCAATAGGTTTTTAACACGATCCCAACTCCAATTTTCTAAATGCTGTTCTGTCCCCTTTGTGGACAGTCACGTTCTAAAATTCACATCTTTTTGTACGGGAGTCCAAATAAGGTGTTCTTAGTCTTTCTGTAAAGCTTAACAAATTCCCCACCAAAACCTATTTGGTGAGCCTTCCAGATTCGGCCATCTAATACCCCTACCAAACAGATTAACAGAGCAACTATTTCACGTCAGAGTTTCTGGACAGCAACTTCACACCATCATATCTTTCAGAATACTGATCCAAATTTTGCGTTCTTTAGCTTCCCTGAAAGCTATGACAATTATCTACATTTTTTGTTATAGTGAGACCTCCCAGAAACTCCTCTAGATAACAGTTTAAGTTCAATTACTAAAATCTGTCAGAACCACGGCAGATTTGCGGAACAGTAGCGCTACGAAAATCATAACTTTTGTTCCGCTCGTCCAAACGATGCGATCTTGAACTCTACGAAAAGGTATCGACGTTGGCTACAACTCTCTAGGAGGCGTCTAGGACAGATTCTGCTTTTAACCTCGTCAAAAATGTCGGCCAATCCTGTCTGCCCTAAACAGATCTAATACCGACATTGCCTAATTATCCAATTGCACAACTAATCGGAGGGGAATTGGGATTACCCTTGAAGAACCTGCTGTTGAACGCGATGAGCATCACCCCAGGCCACAATCTCTCCTTTCCCTTTTGCTCTCCTTCTTCTTCTTCTTGGCCAATCGATCTCCCGAAAGGTCCTTCTTCTTCCTCCTCGACTCCGCAATGGGAACACCATCTTGGCCGGCAGCATGGGGCTTCAATGGAGGAGGAGGTGCTGTTGGAAGAGGGAGGCGCAGGGGAAGGGGAGATGGGGCGGCCAAGGGGAGGGGGGAGTGGGGCGGCCAAGGGGAGGGGAGGAGTGCGGCTAGGGTTGGGGAGGGTGGCGCCCCTTTGGACGGCCACCACTAGGCCACTTGGGCCAAGGCCCAAGCCCAGTTGTCGGGTTTTAGGAAAACTCCTCTTTTCTTCTCACAAACGATTTGCTATAAAGTCCTTCTCCGTAATTTAGTTATTCTCTCCCGGATTACTCTCCCTCGAATAATCCCATCTCAAATTTCATTTGAGGTATTACATTCTACCCCCCTTAAACAGAATTCGACCCTGAATTCTAACCACGCTTAACGCCAAGAAACAACCATGGCTAGAAATTTCCACTATACCACGCACTCCATCGTGAACAATCCAAATTAATACTCACGTAGCGTAGAATCCACCCCAAGTCACCTCTCTCGAACTAATGGGACCAAGGTACCTTGACACAAACCAACGAGTTGTGCCTCAGCACTCGCTCTGGTCTCTCTAACAACATGCAGGATGTTACTCAAAGGTCGGTGGCTTCTGCGAAACTTCAAACTTTGGACCTCTTTGGTACTCTCTCAGCACTGTAACAACAAGACGATGCGTACTCCATGCATGGACTCAGGACGGTCCTAGCGATACGCCAAACCACAAATTCCCGCTACTAAGGAACCTATCCAGCACACCTTTGGTTACACTTCCTTTTTGGTACCAGAGTACACCGTCTGCACAAATCACACAAAACTCTCGTTCTAACTCTCAGTCGATCACTTTACATATATAAGCAGCATCTCCTTTAACAAGGGACGCACAAAGATCTCGCCTACCAACCCATTTATCCGAAGAACTCAACTGAGAACAAAAGAGTCATAATGCATCCAACTCAACAAATCCATCTTCCCTTAGAAGAGACCAATCCAAGATCAATGGATTTACCACGAAAACCTTTCCACTCTTCAAGTAGGCAGTTTAGAAATAAATGCCACGCAAGCCAAAAGCGAAATCACTCAAAAACCAGATTAACCTTTTTTTTGTACTGGAAAGAATCACACATACAGACAAGAACCAACTCAATTTTTGTAAATGACATCCGCCATAACCATATAGTTCAAGTAAGAACTAAGAGAATATCTCACTATCCAAGATCACACCCTTTTTCCACAATCTTGCTTCTGAGAATTTAACTTTCTCTTAAACTACAAAATCCCAAATCATCGCATAACACATTGACTCTTTTATCTTAAATTGGCAACCTCAAAGCTATGTTCAACCGAACACAAAATCCACACTTATGCAAGGGGACTACTCCAATCCACAATATCACACTCTAGCCAACTTCTATATCGAAAGGATTACTTTAATAGAATAATTCTCAATGCAACTCAATATAGAATTCACCCACCATCACATCTCTTAATCCATTAAGGATAACCAATTTTGAGATTCACATCATGCACCCTCATTTACTACACCAAAAGGATACTATCAATGATCATCCCACTACTCAAAATCCACTCTTATTCTACTACTTTTACACATAACCATTGGCAACCAAGATTCTAGCATAAAAAAAACGCAAAGCCCAAATTCAACCTCCAAGACCCTCTACAACCATCTTTTCGTATAAAAGATTGAGAAATCCTCAAAGTCACTTACTAAAATTCTCACACTCTAAACATACTCAAACATTATCATTCACATGTAAAATATTTTTTTCCTCGCTCAAATTATCTTTTGGAATGATTCTATCTCCCAGAAGGTTATTCACTAAAACCAGAGCATACTTGCCAACATCTCAACCTTGCCTACTATTCCATCAATTGACATTACGATTAAATTACTTCGCTAACCCTAGATCCCATTAAACTACACCGTCATAGATCACCTACCCAACCTTGCAAAAATTACCCAATCGCGATACTCTAACACATTGATCAAACTTCCAGACTTTCGATAATCCCAACATTCCAACATGATTGAAAGTTCTTGGATTACAATTCGCTATGGGTTTCACTGATTATAACACTAATTTGTTTTACTTTAATGACAATCATTCCATTTAAATCCAATTCCTTCCAAGAGTTATAAGATAAAACCAAATCACTTTCTACTGATCTACAAATAGCTTGACCCCATAATTCTCACTGCGATCATTTACTTAACCACCACCAACCAATCGCCACACTTCACTCTATAAGGCCTTGCAACCCAAGTCAAATAATTTTCTCCACAAGAAAGAGCAAACAAATACAAGTTTTAACACACGAGGAAACACTACTCTTCACAATGAGCACGAGACCAAGAGAAAAAGTCAAATAGCATTGATCTCGAAACACAAGAAGGGGGTTTCAAACATCAACAAATCACTATAAAACTTTTCTTTTGAAACTCAAGAAACACTTAAGCGGCAACGATAGAAAATTTGCAGGTTACAATCCTGAACTCTCACTTCAAATACTTATGGTACGCCCTTTTTCTTTGTTAACAGAGAACGCAAATCCCTTCGATTACATCACCACTTGTCAACCCAAAGAAGAAACAATTCACATTAATTACTTAAGAACCCATTAGAACAATCTCACGCATCGCCTTTCTCACAATTTTAGCTACCACATTAGGCACGAACTACCAAACACAAAATTCCAAACTTTCCATCTAACCGATATTACGGAAGGCTGTCAAATTACTTTCTTTCTAAAAAAAATCATTATCATTCCCCCAAGTCACAATCTCTTGCAGACAATCTTTTTAACTTCAGGAATAATACATTCTTAACATGAATCACTATTGTCTATTCTTCCATATTAGGCCCCCAAGGGCTCACCAAATTGTTACATACCACTCTATCATCTCATCCTCAATTAAGAGTATACCAAAATCTCCAACCTCACTACAACAACCATTTTTTTGTGGGAATCTACTATCTAACTTTAAAGGTTATACCAAGACTCTTTCATCAAAGACATACTTTAATTCGACAACTTTACCATCATGCAAACACGGGTCTCCTATTAAAATCCCATCATAAACCTCTCCAAAAGAAACACAACTACGAGGTTAAAACAAACCTCTTTTAACAAGATCATGCTATCAGAGACTACTTATTCACTCGTCCACTCGACCATTAGTGTTACTCAACACCCACTCCAGCTATCATTAACAATTGATAATTGTACTTATCACGTATGCAAATAGGGTCCTACTTCTATTTGCAGTCACATAACTATCTATAAACACAAAATCAACATTCCACTTTATGCTCAAAGTTTAGGGCAAAGTATAATTAAACATTCAATAATATCATCTCCTATAAAACAGGGTTTCACAAGATGCTACCTCAACATTCATCTAATCCGGCCTACACGTTTCAATCTAGCCATTATGTATGTTCATCAAGTAACCAGTTAAAGAAAATTTCCATATTATTATCCACTAGGACAACCGTCAAATACATCCTCATCTCTCCCTTCCTACACAATTAAATTTATCCATTGAGATTAAGTGATCCAACTGGTTTAGCAACCTAAACAATTTTAATGACCAACCTTCTCATCAACTAATTACTCTGTGACAATATCCCATTAATCAACTCCAATTCCAAAGATATGGGTTAAGACCAATTAGGCACGACGTTGAAGATCCGACCTGATAACTCAAACCTTATTAATGAACTTCTATGTTTAACACCTCTCGCTTAAACATATCAAGACCTCACAAAAGAACTTTAACTCCCTTCAGGCATTAGCTTCCAAAATTTGAAATAATCCAAAAGAAATACACAAAGTCAAAGATTTCACATGATAAGAACTTGCAATAGAAAACTCTCAACACCTCGAATACCAAGCGAACAAATGAATCAGATGTTCCAATAAGAAGGGCAGAACTCCCAAGACACAAATAGAGGCCAAGTGAAATGTCAACAAATCTCACCTTCCGCATCCAAACCCAAAATTGGTCCAAACCAAACTCAAGAAGAGAACAACTTTGAACAACTATTCTAAAGGTATTCACCCACAAAACCCGTAACTATGGTACTCGAGGTAATCACTTCGCTAACCTCTTACCACGAACAATGATGTAACCTGGTAAAGCCCAGGGCCACGACCATGACCTCAATCCTCTCAACATGGGCTACTCTCACTCATAATAATCATAGAAACATGTTATAGGTATGTAAGATCAACTCATAACAGGAATCATCAATACAACATAACAGAAGCGTAAATGCAATGCTTGACCCACCCCATCCTACTGTGCACCAGTGTGTCAGGTTTTCAGTTATTTAACCATTAGCAAATTTTAACAAGCCAAGTTACCTAAGTCGTTAATCTGTTCACCACGGACCTACTGCCCGCTCTGATACCAACTGTAACACCCCAGCCCAACATGAGCCTGCAATGCTACTAAACTAACATTAAATAATTCAAAACCAAGTTCAAACTACCAAATTTCGACATAACCTCCTTTATAAGGTTAGCTACATGGAGGTTCCAACATTTAGATAAGTCATAAACAATTAATCCATCATCCAGAATCATCAATAGGCATTCAAAACATAATAACCAACTAGCATATCCAAAGGAGTCTTAATTTCACTGCTCATCATTATTACACTTAATCTATTGCATGAGGCATAATCATAATCAACTCTTAAGCAGTTTGCTAAATTATTAAGGTACGACTAAAACTTAATCAACTTTAAAGATGAGTGGCAGTGAGTGAATCCAAATCAAGTCTACTCCCTCCCATGCATGTCGTTCTTGAATTGGGTACCTAAAACAATAATGAAAGCAAGAGTGAGCCCGCAGACTCAGCAAGTACAAAATAAAGGCATACCACAAAGGTTATAACATTAGCATCCACAGCCAGAAACGCACCAATAAAACATCTCACATGCAAATGCAATGCTCAAGGATCCTTTCTCTTTATCTTTCTGTGTGCATTACTACCGGTAATACAAAGTATGCAACCGTCGCCGCATACCCATGCCTGTGCTCGCAAGCACAGGGACCAATTGCCCATTACTCCGCAAGTAATGGGGACCTCAAGCCCACACTCCACGAGTGTGGGGATCTCGGGCCCGTCACATTCTTGACGGGGATCTCAAAGGAAAATATACTTGGTCACCACGTGACCAAGCCTCAACATGATCTCAATATGCACATGCTCATCATTTACTCATCATCAGATTACCAAAAGACGGTAACAACATACAACAATAGAGCATAGACATATTTGGAGCATCCATCAATCTTAAACATTCATCATGCCAACCATCTCACTATGCTATCACGTAACGAAAAGCACACAAGCATGACCAATCAATCACAATCATGAATCAAACAATGCACTTGCCTTAACCGCATGAGAACGGAGGACGTGAAGACGAAGCTACCTCCGGTACCAATCCCCCACCTAATACATTAAGAACATAAACTAAGACCACAGTAATGAACCAAGCAAACTATAAAAGCAAACCCGAACTAGCAATAGGTTTTTAACACGATCCCAACTCCAATTTTCTAAATGCTGTTCTGTCCCCTTTGTGGACAGTCACGTTCTAAAATTCATATCTTTTTGTACGGGAGTCCAAATAAGGTGTTCTTAGTCTTTCTGTAAAGCTTAACAAATTCCCCACCTAAACCTATTTGGTGAGCCTTCTAGATTCGGCCATCTAGTACCCCTACCAAACAGATTAACAGAGCAACTATTTCACGTCAGAGTTTCTGGACAGCAACTTCAAACCATCATATCTTTCAGAATACTGATCCAAATTTTGCGTTCTTTAGCTTCCCTGAAAGCTATGACAATTATCTACATTTTTTGTTATAGTGAGACCTCCCAGAAACTCCGCTAGATAACAGTTTAAGTTCAATTACTAAAATCTGTCAGAACCACGGCAGATTTGCGGAACAGTAGCGCTACGAAAATCATAACTTTTGTTCCGCTCGTCCAAACGATGCGATATTGAACTCTACGAAAAGGTATCGACGTTGGCTACAACTCTCTAGGAGGCGTCTAGGACAGATTCTGCTTTTAACCTCGTCAAAAATGTCGGCCAATCCTGTCTGCCCTAAACAGATCTAATACCGACATTGCCTAATTATCCAATTGCACAACTAATCGGAGGGGAATTGGGATTACCCTTGAAGAACCTGCTGTTGAATGCGATGAGCATCACCCCAGGCCACAATCTCTCCTTTCCCTTTTGCTCTCCTTCTTCTTCTTCTTGGCCAATCGATCTCCCGAGCGGTCCTTCTTCTTCCTCCTCGACTCCGGCAGCGGGGAACACCATCTTGGCCGGCAGCATGGGGCTTCAATGGAGGAGGAGGTGCTGTTGGAAGAGGGGAGGCGCAGGGGAAGGGAGATGGGGCGCCAAGGGGAGGGAGGGAGGGGCGGCCAAGGGGAGGAGGAGTGCGGCTAGGGTTGGGGAGGTGGCGCCTCCCCTTTGGCCGGCCACCACTAGGCCACTGGGCCAAGGCCCAAGCCTGGTTGTCGGGTTTTAGGAAAAACTCCCTCTTTTCTTCTGTCAAAACGATTTGCTATAAAGTCCTTCTCCGTAATTTAGTTATTCTCTCCCGGATTACTCTCCCTCGAATAATCCCATCTCGAATTTCATTTGAGGTATTACAGCTCGCTTGCGCCGCGCGCGCCCGGCCGTCCGGACCCCGCCACGTGTCGCAGCTCCGCCGCCGCACTGCGCCGCTGGCCACCCCGGCGCCGCTGCCACGCTGCCGGTCCATTTTGATGACGTTGCTTTAGCTGCCTGCGGCCGAGCTGCATAAATCGAGTAGAACACAAACGCAGCAGCTCAGCGACGCCAATTGCAGTTACAAGCCAGGAAGCAAGGCAGAGAGGAAGAGTGCTAGAGAGAAAGAGAGCTCACTGAAGAGAAGGGAGAAGGCAACCAGAGAAGTTGAAGTTTGTTCAGTTACGAAAGTGGTGCATCATGTTGTTAGCACCTAGAAAAGGTAAGCGTCATTCGCATCCCGCTATAGTTTTAGCGATGTCATTAGGATATAATTAGATGATTTGTAGTTTCTTATTGTAGCAACTAAGTAGTTATAGTTGTGCGTTGGTGTATTTTGACTTAGTGTTCGGACATGAAATTAGAAGACTTAGTGTGACTTAGCAGTTAGCAATGTGATTAGGTAGTAATTAGTTGACTTAGCAAACTTATTATTGTTACTGTTGTAAATTAAATATAGTTAGCAATGTACCTTCCAGTGAGGAGATAACTCCGGGGGAGAGAAGCGTAATGGGAAGGAAAGAACGATGGGGAAGGAAGGATGGCAGCTAGGATATTTCGGTGGTGAGGAGATAAGGGAGAGATAAATGTAATTAGTGTGATTAGCACGTAATTAGAAGATTTAGTGTCGCTGACGGTCGAGTCCCACCGAACATGTGCACCGCGTGCGTGGTCCACGGACCCTTGACCGGGCATGTTGACCTTTGGTCCATGCAGTATGCCATGGACCGAGTTAATGACAAACGGGCCTCACCTGTCAGTAGGCTTTTAATCCGGAAATTAAATGAAAAGGAACACTGTACAGTAGACCCCGCATGTCAGTGGTAGAGGCTAGATTTAGCTCGAGTATAAAAAGTTTTAAATGCATTAGGAATTTCTAAAGTGATTTAGTTTTGCACTGTAAATTCATACAATTTAAAAAATTCATAACTATTTGATAGTAACTTCAAATTTAGTGAAACTAGTTTTGTTGGCTTCCATTTTTATTGTACTTTAACTTAGAATAGGTTTAAAACTTGTTACTGCCACTGATAATTTGCGATTTGGAATTAAATTCGGTTAAGAAATATTTTTACAGTACGAATTGAATTAAGTTCAACATTTCATAGAAAATTCATATGAACTCCAATTAAGATGAATCAATTTTTGTTGGTCATGAAATTTTATTCTCTAGCTAACCATGACTAAAATTGTAGAAGAAATCATTTGAAAAACCCACAAATAAGTGGATGGTGCGAGCATTGCATATGATTGAGTGGTTTCATATGCACATGTGTTAGGTACTTCATGGCGGAGATTCAAGATCTATTCGTATTCCACGGGAACGCTCTCGTACGTGACGGATCGTACAGGGCGGACCTGTCGAATTGCGACCGGACAGTGATGGAGACCTGAGGAGGTGTGCTGATAACTTCAAGCCCAACGAAGGAGTGGAGAGATGGTGGGCAGCCCGTATTGATTGCCACGAGTACCTGGCCGACCAGGTGGAAGAGATGGAAAGCGAGGAAGAAGAGGACGTGGAAACAACCAGTTCCGAAGACGAGGAAGACGGAGAAGCTGCTACGGGAGGTGTTGTTGGTGGTGTTGTGACCACCGACACTGCTTACGTCCCCTCTAGATTGGACGACGTCGCAACGACATCGCTAGTCCTACCACAGCCGGAGGGGGCCGACTGGGGGTTCAATGAAGACACCCTGCTCCTAGGGCAGCGCTTCCCTAACAAGAGCGTCGTCCAGCATGCTATTGCCAAATACGCCATTAACATTGGCCGAACGTATCGGGTGCAGAGGTCCAACCCCGACACCTACATTGTTAGGTGTGTTGAAGAATCCTGTACTGGCAAAGTCTGTGCGCAGCGGTCACAGCCGTGGCCACGGGCTTCCGGATCAAGGTGCTGAAGGACCACACGTGCGAGCTAACTAAGCCGCTTCATAGGCACCGCAACATGATATCCTCGTATGTTGCCAGCCTGATAAGCCACCTCGTGGCTGAAGATGTTGGCATTTCCCCAAAGCTTCTAATGGTGGAGGTTGTCAATATGGTGGGGTTCCAAGTGAGCTACAAGACGGCATGGCGGGTGAAATGGAAGTTCGTGGAGAGAATGTTCGGCACATTCGAAGAGGCTTATAACCTAGTCCCAAGAATGCTGCATCAAATCGCAGAATCAAATCTCGGGACATACATAAACAAGGTTGACCGGGTGCATCTGAGGGAGGGGCCCAATTGTTTTGTTCTTGACAAGGTCTTTTGGCCCTTTCATCAGGCAATCAAAGGGTTCAAGCATTGTCGTCCCGTGCTGACGATGGACGGCACCTTCCTATCCGGGAAGTACAAGGGTACCATATATCCTCACCAAGGTTGCAGCCGATGCGAAAAACCAGTTACTCCCAGTGGCCTTCGCAATTGTTGAGAGCGAGAGCACCGAAAGCTCGCTATGGTTCCTGTCCAACGTGAAGCAGGCGGTGGTCCAAGACCGGCCAGATGTGTGTGTCATCTCAAACCGCAATGCTGGGTTGTTGTCTGCGTTGAGCACAGTGCAAAATGGGACGCAGCCGTTGTTCCAGTGGAATGATGTCAGGAGCCGCTGGTGCATGAGGCATCTCGCGGCGAACTTCCACACAAGGTTTCAGAGCAAGGACCTGATGAAGATGTTCAAGCTCTGCATGCAGAACCAAAGGCGGAAGTTCGATGCGGTGTGGAGACAGCTCGACGAGGAGACCGAGAAGCTTCTAAGGAACTCAGCGGACACCGAGGTAGGTGCAGCAGCAAGAGGGTCTGTGAGAGTTGGGGAGTTCACACAGTGGGTTAACTCGCATGCACCCGACCTGGAGAAATGGTCCCTGTTGCACGACACCGATAGTGCAAGGTACGGGATCATGACGACCAACATGTCAGAGGTGTACAACGGTGTCCTCAAGGAATTTCTTCAAAGACTCCAACTCCTAATGACTCATGTTTGGCACAAAAAGGCGATGGCACAAAAACCAACATCAAGTGACTCATGTTTAGCACAAAAAGACTCCAACTCCGAATGCAAAGAGGCAAAAGAAATCTTGAGAACATCAATCTCAGAGTGAAGGCAAATACAAGAGTCACATGATTTGGCGCTCATATCATCGCGCAATTTCTTCAAAGACTCAACCTCGCTCTTCAAGGAAATGCAAGGTGTGCAAGAATTTAATGATGTTTTCGTATTAAGCATGCAATTCAAAGCATCAATTTTATTTTCTAAAATAGCACAATTCTTGCAAGAGACTAAACCATCCTCAAGCAATTTTTCATGTTCTAAACACATGCTACAAGGCTTAGCTTCAATTTCAATAATCTCAGCCCTAGCATTCTCTAATTGCTCAAGGTGAAAGGTATTAGTCAATTTTAACTTCTCAGATTTAGCAAGCATGTCTACACAAGAATCACAATCATTACTAGCCATAGATCTAAGATTGACTATTTCTAACTTAGCATTATCAAGCTCATGATGTAAGGCAATACAAGAATCACATGGCATAGAAGCATTTGATTTCAATAATTCATTTTCAGATCTTAGGCGTGCAAGAGAATCACTCAAGTTATCCATGCCTTCAAGTAAGGAATCATAAGCACACATGGAGGTTTTCAATTTGGAGAGCTCATGAGACAAATCACCCTTTTCTCTTTCTAGCAATTTCATTTTCTTCCTAAGAGTATGCAATTTATATTCATATGACATCAAGCCATCAATGAGTTTTTCTTTGCTCACCTTGCTTAGCTTGAGTAGGGGATCATCCTCGGAAGAGTCATCATCGAAAAGCTCTCCATCATGTTCATCCTCAATCGCTACTGTGCATATGCCACCGGGCTCCTTCTCCTCGGGCTCCAAGCGTATCTCATCTCTGAAACTAGGACAATCAAAACAAAAGAGATCGTCACAAATATCGCAGGAGAATTCCTTCTCAACCACCATTATAAAAATCACACGTTCAAACATCTTGTTACGATAGATATCACTGGAAAAAGAACCACGAGAAGATTCCAAGAAGCGCTCACAAGTCCTCATATTAGTCGCCATGCTCAAAGATCGGTGAAGATCACAAAAGAGCAAACTTGGCTCTGATACCACTTGTAGAACCGGAAAGGCGAACTAGAGGGGGGTGAATAGGAGCTTAAATTCTTTTTCACTTTGAATGGATTCAACTTGTAAAACACTTCAATAGCTATGAGTGCTATGAAGATCAATGATTTATCACAGAGGAAGTCTTGTGTTGAATCCACTCCTAACCCCCAAAGCTCAGCAAACAAAATCGAGGAAGTGCTGAAAAAATCAGGGAAATCGATACAACCACAGGCAAACAGGCGGTGGTACCAATGTTCGGTACAACCATAGGCAAGCGTGCGGTAGTACCAATGTTCGGTACAACCGTAGGCAAATGGGCGGTCGTACCAATGTCCCTAGAACAGCCCGACGATGAAAACTAAAAGTGGCACAACTTTTGATTCACTTGGGCAAACTCCATGAAATTTGAAACATATCTTTCTAAGGATGTCAGGAACCTATTCCATGTGACGATCAAGAAGATCCATGTCAAAGTTTTGATCTTTTTCAGTTTTATCGAAGGAAGGTTCAAAACCAAGCAAAAACAAAATCGTGATCTAGAACCTTGCTCGTGGTTGAATGATGATCTAGATGATCCTAGATAGGTTCCCACATGTCACAGCAAGTAAGATCAAGAGAAGAGACCAAGCAAAAACTCACGGATCAAAGAAAGCCTCAAAATCATCAAATAGAGAAGATGAACACAAAAACGAAATAGAGACTCATCTCAAGAAGTGATACTTGGATTGATTTGAGATGGATGATTGTTGTTTACAGCCACTCCAACATGGAGGACAAAGCTCTATCCAAGAGCACACACTCAATCCAATCTAGAAACCCTAGCTCTCCTCTCTTCTCCCCAAAACCCTAAAACACAATAGGGCAACTCCAAATGAGGGCTTAGAACTTAGTGCAGCCAGCACTTAGCCCTTATATAGTGGAGGCTAGATCCTAGAGAATATTCCATTAGAGCACCCATTAAACCCTAACACACAATGGGTTAACATATGCATGCATATCAAAGCGTCGTCTTCATCTTCAATTGACCTAAACCGCTTCACCATGCGCCGACTCGCGCCGCGGCAGTATTTGGTGAAATTACCAAAATACCCCTTCTTGATCTTTCTCCAAAAGACCAAGTCCAATCCTGGTGAAGCAATCGCCTGCTTCGCCACGTGTAGGTTGATCAACAGCTCCACGTCGGCAAGTCTCTCCCTGTCCGGATCCCACCGGCACCACCGAGGCACTTGCATCGACTCCCGCGCCGCTTGATCCAACCAGTCGCACCGAACCACCCGTTCGGTCATCCATGTCCATTCTGCGCCCCGCTTGAGTCCTCTCGACTCACCGCATCCTGATCGTTTCGGACCTCGCCTCCAAGCTTAGTCCCGATCCACCTCGTCGTTGACCGTCATAGACCTACAAGCCGCCTGCACAACAATAGACCAAGAAACCATTTTCGGGAACATGTTCTTCACAACTTGACCTACGTTAGCCAAAACATGCATCATGCAACACATATGCAATGATCAACATGAACTTGACCTAACCCAAAACAAATCTCCAAGAGATTTGACAATCAGCTCAATTCATCCCACAAGCGGTACTACCACCACATATCCACCGGTATTACCGCAACGCGGTCATACTGCTCAAAACAGTCATACCGCTCCTCGGAGAAAACTCAAAATCTCCAAAAACAACTCCTCTAGAAAAACCATACCTCTCTCAAGCGGTCACACCGATATGCGGTACTACCGCCAACCAAAGCACGGTCGTACCGCTCCAAGAGAAAATCCACACTCCAAAACATGCCTTCTGGAAATTTCCAACCGCCAAACAAAAACCGGTATCACCGCATTGCGGTACTACCGCCACTTGCCCTGCGGTACTACCGCTCCACTTAAACGCGCTAAAGCCTTAGAACCGAATGCCCTGCCACGTGGACGGCACAGATCAACGTGAACATTCGGACCACTCGACTTGCGATAGAACCGCAACCTCACCTGTGGTCATACCGCTCTGCGGTAGAACCGCTCAATACACATCGGTACTACCGTTTCACCAGATACTTGCTGAAAACTCTAGATTTCAACAAACTTTCAAAGCAATTGCCAATTGTTACATCACCAAAGATCATGAGCATGTCCACATGACATCCAAAATGTTCTCATGACATCCACAGTATATGATTTGCAACTACTTCTTTGCATAACCAAGAACAAAAAATATCTTCATTTATCTTAAATTTATATAAATATGCAATACAAATTACTGTATATTTTGTATATCTTGTTAGTAACATTTCATATGCTATACATATCAAACCTTTGCACAGTGTGAACGGAAAGAAATCTAGAGTTGATTCAACAATTTCTACAAACTACGGACAGGTCAGTGGCCTAGCAGTAGGGATGAGTGTTTATTCCCACCTGCACCGGTTCAATCCCTTGGATCAACGTTGTACGCTTATTTAATCAGAATATATATATATATATATATATATATATATATATATATGCGTGTGCATTTAGTGGTAAAGCATATCCACCCTCCATGAGGTCTTGAAGCCTCCAGATAGTTTCTAGCATATTTAATGAACGCTCACGTATATGTGTGCGTGTGTGGCATGAGCACGGTGCATGTCCTCATTGTACTCTCTTAAAAAACAGTTTCTATAGAATACTTTCACCCATATCTCGTTTGCTCGTCCAACTATAAGCTCTCCCTTAAAAAATAGTTTCTTCAAAATACCTCCACCCCTATCTCACTTACTCGGTCAACTAGAGTGGCGTGTGTGTCCTCATTATACTTCCTTAAAAAACAGTTTTTACATAATACTTCCACCATGTCCCGCTTGCTCGTCCAACTACAAACATCATGCATCAACAAACCAAATAATAACAAAACAAGGGGAGGCCAAAAAAATCATTAAACGACTACCCGCAATCGCCCACTAGTACATAACGTAGTGAAGACTCAAAACGGAATCCTCCGGCTCAAGTCTCACGTGCCTCCTTTTCTACGAAGTACTAAACCCATGCCTCCGCTGCCTCTCCCACTAAATGCACGGAGAGATGACAGCACAGCGCGACAACCAACGTGAACATGGATTCCAATCAGATTTCACAACTTGTTGGTTCAGAAATACTTACCGAGCGGGGTCGTACAAACGCCATCTGATAGAGCCTGACCGCCAGGCGGTCAGCCCAATGAATCCTAGCGCACCATCCAACGGATACAGATTCGAGTGCTCGGATGTGAAAAAACACCTGAGTGCATGTACAATGGACTTATGTCAGTCGTCTATAGTATTTGTTATATCGGATTTTTGCTGACGTGGATGAAAGAGAATGAAGAGAGAGAATATTGTTGTCTATAATCCTGCAGCCGACTGTAGCACCAAAACCAAAAAAAGCATTAAAGATTGTGTGTTGTCTACGATCCTATAGCCGGCTGTATCATCACAACCCATTGTATGATCTGTCTTTAGTGCTGTCTATAGGTGATACGGATAATTACTATAGACAGCAGCTGTCTGTATCATTGTATATGCTCTGAACAAAATCCTATTAGTTGCACTTTGCTCCAGGTACCATAATTGGACCCCCAAGAGCTGATTGCCCGGCCCCACCTGCAGTCTTCTTACGCGCCACGCGGGATCATGATGAGGCACTCGACCAGCCCAGCATGGATCGCGCTTTGCAGCATGATGAGGTGGATTGGTTCACTGGAGCGCTAGCGGTGAAGTGCCCGAACATTGTACTACTACTGAGAGCACTGTAGGGGCGGTGGTGAGCCTCTCAGAGGCGGCTCGCCAGCCGCCCTACCCAACCGTCGCCACAAATCGAGATTTGTAGGGCGGTTTCAACCGCCCTACAAATCTTATTTGTAGAGGCGGTTGGTTTCTAGAGCCGCCTACAACTGTTTTGTAGAGGCGGCTTGTAATCACCGCCTCTACAAATTAGATTTGTAAGGGCGGCTAGATGACCACCGCCTCTGTAATTTTCTCTGTGGAGGCGGCTTGCACCACAAACGCCCCTACAACTGCTTTTCCCAAAAAAAAATCAAATTCTCAAACCACGGTACATACATCAAACCATGCATTATATATATATATATATATATATATATATATATATATATATATATATATATATAATTGAAGACATGATATTAACAAGTTCAACGAGACATTATATTCACATCCGCGCAACATCATGTTTATAATTTATCATTAGAAACACTTGTAGCATAAAGTGCGATAACATTACATACACATTGTTCTCAATGTCCTAAATGCATTCCTTCCCACTCACGAAGGAACTCATTACTCAGGCGACGTCCTAGCATAGACGTGTCGTCATGGTATGTACCTCGACGTGTATAATAGCATCCATTATGAAGTTGCAAATGTCCCCGACGAGCTCCGGAGGCTATCATCGTTGAGTGGTTTTCTACAAATTCCTATCTCATCTTTCCACTACAAGACAATTTTAAGTTTAGTATTTCATAACATATGCGTGTGTTATACGACAAGTGAATTAGTTATAACATACCATAAAGGGTGTCTCCGTAAGCACCGTGACACTCATGTAAGTGCATACGTAATATCCACAGTGCAAACTCCCGGACTTACGCTTGTGGCACCGTGAGTTTCGCATATAAAACGTCAATGCTTGTGGCGGCAACGTAATGTAAGTACTAAAGTAAGTTGCACTTACCGCCATCTTGTTTTGACATATAGGTCACCCTTCCTCTCGGATCATGCACCTTTGAGTTTGTTGACGTAGTACCATGACGCTCGCTCGAATGAATTTAACAAAAGCAAGTTAGTTAGTATTGAAAAGTCAAAAACGATGAGGATGGTTGATAAGTATACGTCTTAAGAATGCTTATGAAATCTTTGTAAAGCGACTCGTCATAATCAAGTGGATCCATGACCCACGCCATGCCTAGCTTGAGGTCGACAGCTACACAAATCCAATGCTTACTGCATGAATTTAATCATAGGAGACGTAACAGATCATTGAAACTACTGATCGACCAAACCGTACTTAGCCTTCGGGATGAGTAGCTCAAGCACAAAACGTAGCACCGCCCAATTGTGTCTGACAACCCTTTTCAACACCATACAAAGTCTCCTTCGAGGCTTTTTAACCCTTTCCAAATTTTCTAGACCTTCCGGGCTCTTTAGTAAAATCTCGGTCCAATGGCCCAAGCATTTCCTCCAAATAATCACCGTCATCTTCATCCCGACACGCCCTCCGCCATCATTGCCACCGGCCGTCGTTATGACCACCACTACCTTCTTCTTCACGGTCTATTTTCGCATCATATTCACTACATATTGGTCCATGCAATCTAGGTAATCGCCGCCGTCTTCTTCTCGGATCAACGTTGTTAATAACCGCTTCACCATGATGATTCCAAACTCGTGTAGTCTTTAACAAATCCTCGCATAATCAAGTGTGATCTAATGATAGTCACATCTTTCCATGCGAGATAGTTCTTGCAATCGCTACGGACAAAGAAATTCACCACTATTATTGCTCGACATTGCATGGCTCTCTGCGGCTTGAAGAAATTTATCCACTTCATCACGGAAACTTGGCTCCCACCTTTGTTTACCATACATCCAAGAGTTCCTATCGCCCATCTTTATTTCAATATAGAAAACAAAGATAAGAATTAATAGGACTAATTAATACTTCACAAATTAATTATTACTTCAAAAATATACCTAGAAATTTTATGGAAGGATATTCTAAATTCGATTAATAATTCTAAATGTATGGTGCAATGTAAATAGCAATTGTAAATATATTCCACTAAATTAATAACAATGTAATTAGTAAAAAAACAAACCCTAGTTCTAGGTATCTAGATCTAGATGTAGCTCAAACATCCATAAAACTAATTAATAGTCTACTAAAATCAAGGAAGAATGACTAAATAAGGGTATGACATTATTCCCATAACTAATTTAGCCTAGCATATTCAAAATTTTAACCTCATTTGCTCCATAAATTACTCAAACACCATAGAGAGAGAGAAAATCAAAACTCTAATTAAGCAATAACCCACCATTAAAACTTCAAAAGATGTATGGAAAACCATTTTCTTACCTCCAACAACCTCTCCACCAAAGGAATTTAACTCAAAACCTTTCCCCTCAAAATAGCAATTTTGGGAGGTGCCCAAGGCCTCCCTTCCTTCCTCTCTCGGTTGCACCGTGCGGCTCGAGGAGGAAGAAGGGGTCGTACTACTATCTTTGGTCGATTTGTAGGGGTTGGTTATCGGCCGCCTACAAATGAACCAAAGAGGGGCTGCACCGGCGCCTCTACAAATCAAACAAGAGGGGCGGCTAGTATTTTCGGCCGCCCCTAAATATAACCATTGTAGGGCGGTTACAGATACGGCCGCCTCACTTGACCATTTGTAGAGGCGGTTGGTATAGTGGGCCGACCTCACCAACTGTAGGCGCGCTTGGTAAGTGAGCCGCCTCTACTGTGAAATAGGTGGTGTTGCTACAAATCATTTTTGTAGTAGTGCTGGACTCGGAAGTAGGCGTTGTGGCGTGATCGACAATAGCAACTAGCGGACGAGGTGCTTCAGGGCCATTGAGGTTGCCCAATCATCAAACCCTAGATTGAAATTTTGAGCCTCGCTGTTGGCAAAGGCTCTAGCGGATCCAGGACAAAAACTAAGTGGGTGGCATTATATGTATATACAGTTGAAAGTCTAAATAACATCATGTGCTGATGTACTAGTTTTGGACCAATGGTGTACCAATGGTGGGAATTAGTCCTATATTATTGGGGGCCAAAATTGAGTGGAGGCCTAGGCCCCTACTCAGCCTGACATGGGTCTATCCCTAGCACGAGTGAACCCAGGACGAAAACTGAGTGGAGGCATCATGCATACATGACAAGTTAAGTTACGCATTTAAAAGTCCAAATAACATTATGTATCGATGAACTGGTTTTGGGCTAGTGGTGCACCAACGGTTGGAATTAGTCCTATACCATTGTAGGTTAAAAATTGAGTGGAGGCCTCAGCCCTACCTAGGTCCGCCCAAGACGGCAACAATCGGAGTATCTGGTGCAAAGTGCAAGTAATGATCAATATATGCGGTGTAATGTGGGAGGTTTTGCTAACCCCGGTGTTTTCCGCGAATGAGGACAATAAACATGGTGCGATGTGCAATTTACTAGAAAAGAAATGAAGAATGTGTAGTTCAATCTGAAAAGAATGTTGGTGCTAACCAACCAAGAACGCCTCTACCACGACTCAGAATTCCAAAGGCTCAGCGGCGTTTTCTTTAGTGTTTTGATCACTTTGGAGTATTTATAAATTTGAAATCCAGCATGGCTAAAAGTTCATGCAAGATTTGCAAAGTTCAAAATCCCAGATAATCAATCATACATAATACATTACTTAAAGATAGAAGCACAAATATGATATAAAAGTTCATCTCAAAGCACAAATATAAGATCTTAAAAGTACAAATATGATCCAAATCAAAAAAGCACTGCACATATCGGAGCCCCACCCCGACATAGTAACAAGGCCCACCCCGCAAACCCACGAGGGAGCACCACCACCCCCATGGGGAATTTCCCCACACGGGCCACCCCTACCTATATCCATATGGTCTTACCATAAGTGATCATCTTGTGTAACTTAACCTCTTGTGACTTCCATTACTGATATGATGCTGAATTGTTGTTTTTGTTTTTTTGAGCATTTATCTGTCTTCTCCTGAACTTTTTTTCGGTGGTTTCTTGTTACTAGAGGAATGGTGGCCAGCAAGTGCACTTGGTTAGCAAAATGTTTCTATAACTTAATTTTCAGGTTTCTTACACACTCAAACAGTTCTAATTTGTAAATGCTTCAACCAACATAGGTGGATTCGACAATGCTTATTCAGCTTGATGGTACTGCGATTTATATATTGAACTGTGTTAACTGTGAGGGCAACACGACGCTGGTGATGACAAGCTATGCGCCCAAGTGGGTGCTCTTTAAACGTGGACCGGCTATTTCTGATCAAGCTAATGGTGCAGCAATGACAAATCACATTTTGTGCTATAAGAGTAAGGTTTGCATAGCTCAATTATTTTCTTTGATGCCATACACGTGTGTTAGTTTTATCTTGGATTGTGGTTTTGAATCATGTCAAGTGACTGCTGGTTTTGGCAATTCTCGCTTTAAGGTAAGAAATGATTTACATAATGATTTTGGCCATTGTTTTCTCAGTCTTGAATATATCTATTTACATAGGAGGGTAAAAGTAAAGCGGTGCGGCTCAACGAGCCTTACAAATTTACAATAGATACTGCAAGTTGCTCACTGGGCGACAACCTAAGGAGGCGGCATATGCACGACGACCTGCTGCGGCGGCGACAGCGGTGTGGCATAGCCGCACCAAAAGCGCAAGAGGCAGTACATACCGACCGCGGCCACAGAAGCACCGACGCGATCGCTGTGGCGTCATATGCACGACGATCTACTGCGGCAGCGGCAGCGGCGGTGTGGCACGGTCGTACCAGAAGCGCCAGAGGCAGTAGATACCGACCGTTGCCACGAAGGCGTCGTCAATCGCGCCAAAACCAAGGCCAGCTCAGACCAGCAGCGAGTGGAGTACACGTGAAGGAGGGGAGAGAGCAGATTTGCTGCTTCTTCTTTCGCCGCCCCTTTTGCTCTGATTTGTTGCTGCTGCCACTGCCTCTTCTTTGCTTCTTGCTGCGCCACCTCTACTGCTGCACTATCTCTACTTCTTCCTCATTGCTGCCTGCCGCACGCCTCGCTGCTTGTCGCCACCCTCTTGCTCTTCTCTTCTCTACTGCTGCTGCCGCCTCTGCTGCAGAGCTCTCATGGAGGAGAATGGACGAGGAGAGAGGAGAAGCTGTTGATTCGTGGTGAGAAAGAAAACAGAGAGTCACATGCTTAGGAGTGCTGAGAGGGTGAGCAATAAATAGGAGGGGAGAGACTGGTATAGTATTTTTTTTAAACCAAAGGTGGAGCTGCATGCCGCTCGAGCCGCTAAATGGGCGCCGACCACAAGACGGCCCGTGCAGATGCTTCATTCCGCCGGCTACTATTCATGCCGTCTTGCCGCCCATCGGGCGTGGTGCGGCCTGCATGGCCCATCGCCTTCAGTCTTGGTCAAGACGGCCTATTTAGCCCATCGGGCCAAATGTGGCCCGTTTAGCCCATTTAGCCCGATAGAATGAAAAAAATTCAAAAAAAATCTAGAAAAATATGTAGAATTCATAAGTAGACATGAAAATTGAAAAAAAAATGAAACAACCATATTAAAAATGTAATAGAATTTTATTAATGTTCAAATAGCTAGCTCGTTAAAACATTTGTCATTTAACTCATAAGACATGAAAAATTGAAAAACAATCCTATAAAATATATATATTTAAAAAAACAAAATAAATTTATATATACTTATAAAATGAACTATATAAAAATTAAAAACTACAAAATAAAATCATATAAGTATTAAAAATGGAAAGAAAATCATATAAATAAAAATAAAATTATATATGTATATTAAAACAGTGTCGTGCCTAATGGGTCGCGTGTAGTCAGTGCTTGGGTCGTCTACGGTTTGGGCCCAGACTATTCGCGTTGCGTCTTGCGCCAGCACTACCGAGCTATCGTGTCATGCCGGCCCGGCCCGTGAATAGTGTCATGCCGTGCACCAGAGTCGCCAACAATTAACAGGTGCCTCGTCTTGTCGCCCATCGCACGCCCATTTGGCCAGCTCTATGCTAGCTTTTTCTTTGTTGTTGCTACTTCACACAATCTAAGATCTTCTGTGGTTAGCTTATTCCTTTGCTTCTCCTTATTCATTTTTTCTTTTCATCTCTTTTTCTCTTTTCTTTTTTAAATATTCTTAGATTACATTATAACCAATGGCTTTATAATTGGATCATATTCTTTTCTTTTTCAAATTTTCTTCTTTTCTAGAGAATTTGGAGTATATTCATTTAATTCCCTGCCATTTGAGGTATTATACGAGGTATATTTATTTAATTCCCTACCACATGAAGTATTATTTATCATTTTTATTCCTATCATCTAACTCTCGCCATAGCAAGCGCCTAAGCGTCCTGACACCATCGGAGCGCCTCGCCTCGCCTTGTCGCCATAACAACATAGACAAACGTCCACTCAAATTTCAATTTTTAATAGAGTAGCTCAATGTCTAACCACTTATACCTCTGCTCAACCCAACGAAGGTGCCCTAACAACCCACTTATGTCTCGCCCCGCTCATTTTTTGACATGGGTCCACACCTGGTGTTTGGAACACGAATTTGAACACATTGCGAAAGATCCTATGAATAAAGTTATAGGTACCAAATTTGAATTCTTGAATTAAATTATTTAGAGCTTTAATAGTTTATTATTTGAATTCTAAATTTCTTATATTTTTATTTTTCACTTTTGAGATTCAGTATTGAAAGTTGAGAAGTTTTAATTTTGTGCCTTCTCCCACATTCAAACATTTTCAATATAAAACTTCAATCATTTGGAAACACCGATCAATCAAGCTTGGCATTGGAAGTTAATTTCAAGGATGGACTGTAATTTCTGGAACCACAGCAACGCACGGTAGGTACTACTAGCTAAATTTATTACTGTGAATTACATTAGTAATTACATACACCATGTTCACTATCTCCCCCCAAAACCAATCTGACACACCGTTAAGCACACATGCATCAGAGCGCCATCCACAACATGGGTACATACAATCTGGGGAAAAACCGTCACCAAGAATGGGGTTCAGTTACTCATGATGGCAGGTTCTGTATAACCTCAAGCATGCATATGTCCAACTACATGATAATGCTGCAAGAATCTGATATGCGCCTATAATTTGTCACAACAGTACCCACCTTATAGCATTCTATTCTCCTTTTGTACAGAACCACAACTTTAGCTGGTCATTTCTATAATAGTGCTGCTAATCCGATGTGATCAGCTTCTTCAGTACTCAGTCCATGGTGTGCGGCAGAGCTCCGGTTTCGAGCTGGGTGTCAAAGAAAGCAATGTTTGTTAGTGCACAGCAGAATAATGTAATTCCAAATCAGCTCTGAATATTTGATAACCTAGCATGGTATCACAAGTTCTCAATCTAATATGGAATAAAGAAACGGGCTAGTCACAAAATTATCAAAAGGTACAAAGAAAAGCTCAGTCTTCACATTTAGTTCACAGCAAAGGAACCTTTTTGCGTGGTGAATAACAGATATAACTCTTTAGAGGTTATAGGAAGTAAATCTAGTTGATGGAAGAATGCAATCAGGTTCGTGTACAATGATCTCCATTTTGGTCAATTAAACCCCATTTTGAGTAACAGACTATGAAACAAATGTGGCTACAAGAAAATAGTATATCATTTTGTTCACATTGTATATTAATGGAATGTTACTTATGCATCCATTATGCAATAATGAAATGAAAATAAAAGAAATGCGAGTCAGTTTGCTCACTTGTAACATTGGTAATAACATTAGTGGTCTTTTGAGCAACAAGAGCTCTCAATTTGTTCCCTGTAGCTAGCAGAAGTAAGCTTCGCATATGTAGCTTTTGCTCTTTTGGACTAGCAGTTTTACTCAAAGACTCGTCAAAGGATAGCAAATCTTCCTGCTTCATGTGTGGGAGGGACAGAAGAACCTACAAGCAAAGCACTTTCTGTTAGTCTCAATGCTCAAAACTCACAAGGCTAAACCTTATGGATACGCACACAGAAAAGAATTCTCTCTTAAGATGTCCTACTATTTTTTATTGCAATCAGTTATCAATCGACTCAGTGGTATGTCAGTAGATAAAGCACCAGAACATGCTGAGTTAAGCATTTGTTCTCTTGAACTGTAGTCGAATCCCTTAAATCGTTTCGGTGTCATCAACTTTGAATAAGGTTTAAACAGCAAATATCCCTGTCACAGAAAGGTCTAAACGCAATTGAGCAGCTATCCAACATACCACTTTAATATATAAATTTATATTTTTATTGCATCATGTATTAATGATGTTGAAATAAACTATAGAACTAATTAGAAAAAAAAATCAAAATGAACTCTGAAGTTAAAATGATTATGATGATAGCATTATCTAAGGTTAAGGGGATATTGATGAGTATGCTACAAGTGGGTCACAGGGCAAAAGAGTGATGTGCAGCATGTGCCACAAATGTGGTCATGAACCAAATACAGGTCGCATAAAATTAAACTTGCCAAAGTGAGTGTGGCAAATTATGAAAACAAACCTTAAATCTGAAGCATAGATGATCAACATAGAATATTTAGTGTACTTCTAAGATCTCAACAAAATAATCAGCATTCATATGATAACATGGTCAAAAGAATTGAAATCAATAAGAAATCATCCTGCAAAACTTAGACAATGATATAAAAAATCTAACTCGGTACATATCATTCAACATATTAATATCCATACAAGAAGGAATTGTTATACTCAAAAGAAAAAAAGACCATAATAACAGTTGTATGGTACACAACATTGGACATGTTCATGTCTATGCAAGCCACTGCAGCTGTATGTGGCATAGTTATTCATACTATAAGCAATTAGCTATAGATCTCAAAATTGTAATAGTACATTATTTCTGTATAGCATAGGCATAGCTTTCGAGGTCTAAAAAGTAACAGCACAACTATTGCGGAGATACAGGCAGTTATCTAAAATCTTGATATTTAAATCACATCTTTTCATACAGTAATTAATTTGACTCAATTATATATCTCAGAAAATTACCTGTCTAGGTGCAGGATCTCTATCTGACAGATAGACATATATTTCTCGACAAAGTCCAACAAGCTCTGCACTCATAACTAAATTCAACTCAACAGATAAGCCCTGTATTATAGAAGAAAATAGATCTTTTGCAACAAACTGCCTCAACTCAGCCTGGTTTGTTGCAACAGCAAGGTGAATCAATGCACCACAAAAGGGAATAACTTTAGTCACTGCTTCACTATCTGTCCAACTGAACACTTCAACAGTAATCCTCAATGCAGGAAGGGCAGTGCCGATATGAAGCATAAGAAATCTGCAAAGGATAACAAATCAGTCTTTGTTGAGCTTCTATTCAATGAAATTAAATAAATAAGTGGCTAGAAATTTTTGTATTACCCAGTGAGAGAGCTGGAAGCAAAGGACTCCAGATCCTTAAGAGAAGAAGTAATCCGGTTGGCAGGTCCAAGTTGTTCCAAGGATGGAAGTCCACTGTTCAAGCCTGGTGATGCTAAAACCCAAAGAACAGAACATACTTCGCGAGTCAAGTCTCGAAGCAACTTCTCTTCCATTACCTCTACCTTCAGTTCTGACCCAGAAAGATTACCAAAGTTGTCTGGAACCTTAGCCCGACCCTCACGAAAAAGACTGGACCATGAATAATCAAGAGCTTGCTGACAGTGGACAAATAATGGCTGCAAAAGGTTCACTATCCACATCTGCCATAGTTCTGCAGGGCAATATTTAACCAGAGGAATAATAACAAGGTGGATAAGTTGGCGCAAATGCCGAAATTCCATAACTTGCACATTCTCCATAAGAGCAAGGGTGACAGAGGAACCCTCTATGCATCGGAAAAATGCTTCCCCAAGACTAGCTGCTAATCCTATAACATTGTACCTGCAGTATGGTATGTTCAGAACTTCAGATGGGTCAAAGACAGATTACAGGAGAAATGGCTCTTAACATTTATTTAGTGCAAGATGCAAATTTTCTGGTTACTCAAAGTGTAGCTCAATTATTCTTACATTATCAAGGATTATCAGAATATCAAACTGATGATGGAGTTTAAACAATTACATGGCATGAATAGTAGGACAACAAATCTCATTCTAAAAGTAACTCACCCGTATTGCTGCTAATGTTGTTACACAAACAATCCTGACAAAAAATTGCATTGCCCACTTTCTTTCTTTCTTTCTTTCTTTCTTTTTTGCCTAAAGTATTCATTCCAGTCTATAAAAATGGCAGTAGAAACCCCAAAAAAAAAAACATGTTGCCTCAGTACTTAACAAGTCCAATGGTTTCGAGATCGAACACTAGAGAAATTTTTTAAAAAAAACATCTGGTAAATGGTTAAAGTGCTCTATTAATAATCCTTACCCACTGTCACGTATCCCTCGTAACCAGTTCCTTATGTTATTTTCCTTAGACTCTCCCTCCCTTTGAACATCCAGCAATCCATCAGCAGATGCAACCTGGCCCTTGGTGAGTTTATTTGTCTCTCCAAGAAGGCTGGTCTGCTCCGCAATAGTCATGCTTTTTGCTGCTTTGACTTCTCCTGTCTGAGACTGAGCGAATGACTCGGCCCAAAGCGCATGTATACATCTCAACAGCTGAAGATCAGGGGACAGGGGGGGAAGAAAAATTAAGATAAACTCTAGTTAGCTATCAGCTTAGCCAATGCATGGTAACTACAGAAAAATAAAGAAGGATCCGGAATTATTATAACTTCTATCCTTGATGTTTTTGTTATTATCTCAGTTGGCAATAAAGAAGTGCCAAATTACCCTTAAGAGAGGGGGCAGAATCCATGATAGATGTGAAGACATTGGATGCAGATAACCAGTGGTGGGTGCTTGTGGAGCTGCTGTAGACTTTTTGGTCCCGCTCCTCTTGAGTGCCCTCTCAAAGAATGTAACTGTGTGATAAATTGACCACATAAATTGGCTGTCAGCAAACATGTGTGTCAAACCAGATGGGTCAGACAAATATGCAGCTTGCCATTCCATTTGCGTCCACATTTTGTTAAGAGGTTCAAGTAACCAGGCCAGGACTTCCTGTTGCTGTTGAATCCTATAAATATGGCAAAAGATATACAATTATGATGGAAGCAATACTGACAATCATAGGCATAAATGTCAAAAGGTGTAGCAGCCAAATACCCAGCAGAGGATGCCATAACAAGAAACGCTTCACATAGGTGATCATGCTCGGCACGTAGTAAGCGACCCTCTCCTTGAAGGTAAGCCATGGTGTCGGCAATGTTCTGCATCATTGGCAAAGCACTTTCAGCAACCAAAAGAGCACAGATGCAATGGTGAACAGCACTCTGGAAAGCAAAGTAAATACATGATGCATGCCAAAATAAATTAGAACAAGAGTCTCGATAACACACTGCATTTCTTATCTTGTTCACGTACATCTTTTCCACCTTAAGGTGAAGGCTGGCCACACCAACCACCCAAGTGCATCAACTTACACATTTCTTACCTTGTTTACATAAATTGTAGAATTGTAGCAATAAATCTTTACAGATCCACTTATGCAACTGAAATGCTATAAAACATTATGTAGTTCAGAGGGATGGTAATTGGATACAACTAATGTCACATGTTACGGCAGGTGGCCGGCAGTAGACGTGCAACCCATTAGGGCCCAGAAGATGGCGCACTAATGGGAGCAACAGCAGCTCCAACAAGGTAGAGATAGGATCATAGGATAGGATCTTATCAAGAAGACGAATTAGTCTCAAGTCCCTCGAGTTCCTCTCCCTATTCTAGGTTCTCTCTAACCCCAGCAGCGCCCCTCTCCTCTGTGTAGTTCTTCCTTCAAGTCGTTGCCGTTGGTCTCCTTTCTACAGTGTTTATCCCTGTTGTACTAAGGTACATAACAACTAATAGATTTTGATGTAGCATGACCTACTTGTATTCACAGGTCTTTACAATGGCCATAAAGTAAATACCACACTGTTTCTTAGACCCCCGTCGAAAGTTGAAACCAATAGTCACTTCAACAAGATCATACTACAAAATTTTGAAACAAAATTAATCATATTTATATTTAAGCTTAGTTTGGCACTGGTGGTTTATAATTGGGGTTTCATGATATTTTAAGTGTAAAACTGAGAGAACTTGCTTGCCTTGTATGTGCTCTTACAAAATTCACAGTTTCCTTTTACTACTTTTGGATATCTTAACCACTTGAAAGCATCTTTTCAGAGCCATAACAAAATCTTACTAGAATAGGTAGCAGCAAAGATTTCACTGTACAGCACAGCATGGCATTCACAAACTGACCCTTACTTTATCAAACAATAATAACTCCGCACTGAAGCACGACACAGCTCAGTAATACCAAACCAAGCATAAGGCCATCAATAAGAGCACGTACAAGGCAAGCAAGTTCTCCCAATTTTACACTTAAAATATCATGAAACCCCACTTTTCTTTTTGTAACTACTGGCTTATCCATAAATAGGGAAATAGAAGTCCAAAAAACACAACTGCCCTTAACGAACTTCAAGTAGTCTGCCGTACAATACTAGAACGTAGCTTAAAGCAATTCCATGTAAGATCAAATGGCAATCAATTGTGAACAGAGCCTGACCTTCATATGAGGCAGAAGTGCTTTATCAGCAGCTCTTGATATACGAATGAATGACGAGCAAATCTGCAACCTAGCTTGGCGGGAATTATTTGATGGGTCCTGTTGACACAGCAAATGACACAAAAATGTTAATAAGAAACATGCTATTGTAACCAAATAATTTAAACATAGTGATTAGTGAACAGAAGGAAAATAAAATGCATGAAATGATTGCACATGGAAAAATGTGTTGAGCGCAATATTGCATCAGCATATTCATTTCTGTGACATCACCCATAGAATTGAATCGGGGTGAACGATTTCAAATCCCTGACTCACTGCGTCATAAGCAAGGATCCAAAAGCCGTTCCCAGGGGGATCCCGGTCGGCGGCCAGGAAAAAAAAACGGTCGGTTACCGGATTTCCCGGGAAAAAACCCGGTTGAATTTTGCTTGAATTTGCTTAAAAACCAGCTAAAACTCGAAATTTGAAATTTGAACTTGCAAAACCCGGAAAAACCGGCCGGTTTTTCTGTTTCCGTTCCCGGCGGTTACCGGCCGGTTTTTTCTTCCCTGGTCATAAGTTCATAACATCAGGGTAATTAATGCATAGGTATTTTACTGCAGCAAAGAAAATGTACCTGAATTGTGATGGGGAGAGATGTCAATAGTTCAAAAAGCTTATTCACAATGCTGGCAACTGCCTCTGGATAATGTCTCAAGAAAGGACCCAAAGAATCCAAATAATGACCATGAATAACTGCAAGGCTCGGTTGTGTCCACTTTAAAGAAAGAAGCTGCTGAAGTAAGCCTGGTTGACAAGCAGAAGAAAGTAAGAACATTGTAGATCCAACAATAAATCTAACATAAAGTAAAAGATAGGTGAAACCTTCGAAAATCCTGTGAATTTGGAATTTTGTCTCCTGATCAGTCTTCGCATAATCAGCTGAGCCATCGAATATGGAACTAACAACTGCTTCAAGCCCCAATTGCGCACCTTCCATCGCATCAAGATCCTGGAATGGATATTTAATTCAAGCCACAGAAAAACATGAATTAGAAGGTAAATTTTCTTCAAGCAAAAGTGGCAAGATTAATCATTAACTTGATGTGGTAAATGTATGTAGGTATCCAACCTGAGGGGATTTTGTTGCTTGATTAGCATCTCCAAAAACAACATTTATTCTCTGTATAACGCTTGTTGCAGCAATAACAGGTCTTTGAGAAGCAATGACTCTTATGAGATCAAGCTGCAGGAAGAATTAAGGGTACTTGTTAAGTAGTAAAAGAATTGTATACAGGACACATGTCCAAATCGAAAAGTTGCAAGAAAGAACAAGGAAGTAGGCAAATGCATGTTACGTCCACAAAGGTAAATGGATATCAATAGCAGGACTTGACATATGTACTAGACATAACTGGTAACAATCATGTTTTTGTTCAGAGAGAATGCCAAATACACAGGCGTCCGCTGGTAAGATTGCCAACGGACGCACGAGACCTTCCGCTGCTGCCTCGATGAGCAGCCATTGCCCCACCGCCCACAGCCGCTGCCACCACACCACGACATCCATTTCAAGAATCGAGAACTTTGAACTTTCAATTCATGAGCCTACACTTTCAACTGGGAATAATTTGCACTTTAATGTCAAACAAACCAAATTTCAACTGTGGAAAATTTGCACTTTCAACTCAAACGAATCAACTTTCATTCGGGGCAATTTTACACTTTCAGCTCAAACAAATCAACTTTCAACTGGGGCAATTCAGTTATCAACTCAAAAAATTGACTTCATTTACGAAACTTTCAACACGAATTTCAGCTTCCAAATGGACAAATTGGGATTTTCACCTGGCAATTTTGAACTTTCATCAACCCCAAAAGCAAAGCGATTGGCAACAGCAGCACGCCGCCGGAGCCAAGGGGTATGTGGAGGAAGTTGATGATGTTGCCAGTTAGGAAGCAAAGGTGGCTCCGTGCACGGCTGAGCACGGGTTGCATCTAGGGTTTGGAGAGGAAAACTAGAAGGGGGACAGGGATGCGGTGGAGCACAGCCTTGCCAGTGGCAGGGCCGCGGCGGAGCAAGAAGGATAATGAGTGGCGGAGAGGAAGATGACAGCAAGGACGACGAGTGTGAACGAACACTCCAAGTAGCAGGCACTCATGATGTCCCCCGTTTGATCTGGACTGCTGAGATCACATGGGCGTTGATTGCACGCCGCACGAGTGTGTCCGCGGGATAGCAATCCCACTGACATCTGAATCTTGGCGATCTCATGGTTTGACATACACATCAAGCAACCAAATGTGCATGAAGACAATCAAGGACTGGAGCTGCAGATGCCAGATGGTGCATGCAAGGCTACTTTAGGAAACTTGTTCAGATGCAGTTCTACTGACATCTGTCACGTGATAAGTCAGATTTGCATGCCAACATGCCAAAATAAGTGCATCAGCAGTTTTTCTTTAATTTGTTGCAAATATATAAATTAATGGACAAGGCAACCACAGAAAATTGTTGAAGATTAAGCTAGGAGCAAGGGCAATTACAGTTTATAGATGTCAGGAGAAAACAAGACATACCAATTTGGCACGGTAGTTGCAGAAGTCACTCTTCCCCTCAAGCTCTTCACTCCATAGTTCTAACAGCCCCGAAGATGCACTTGCACTTTTCTTAAGCATTCTTTTGAAAGTAACATCCAAAATTGCACTGTATATTTCATCAGTAATTAATAGTGACACCCCTTTCTTCTCCTTTTCAGTTGAACTGCCACCAGTGGATGTAGAATTACCAGCAGCAGGGGTATCACCAGAAACACGTGCAACAGACTTAGCTTTTGACGGTTCCCTCAATACCACCTACACAAAGTTTGTGTGAACTTATTCTAAGTTACAAAACGATGTGACATGCATTTCAACTATGCAAGAAGAGAGACCAGGAGTATACCAGCCAAAATAACAAAGATTGGAAATGAAGCGCTATCCTGTAATGTTGGTAATATTCCAGCATCTGTGAGGAACCAAAATAAATTAAACACTAGAATGGTGCAAAGTAAGGAAGCAACTAGTAACATGTGGAAATCATGGTGTTAATGAAATTTTAGGCATGAACGAATTTTGATAACATATCCAACTAGTCATTTAGTGGCAAGCTAGTTAGCACTAAAACATAATTAGAAGGGAAGATGCTGCACAGCAGCACTAAGCATGTATTCTCGCATAAAAAAAATATGGAGAAGTGTATTTGGAAACGCTCACTTGTTGTAGGAAGTGCAAAGTCCTAGCTCCATCAGCTAGTATGCACTGCATGTTAGAAGAACCTAGAGCAACCATTGTCTCACAAATACACATTGCAAACTCATATTCACTTTCATCAATTGCACTGGGCTGCATCCTAGATCTGATTAAAAATTCTTGGGAAATGTTCATCAACACCTGGAAAATGTTGCTCATTGCTGCATCATACTCAACAATTGCAACATCCACAGGTCGTTTTCTGAGCTAGGTTGCATTGCACAAGCCAAGAACACATCAGAAAAGGCGCCAATAGAATGAACTTTTAGTTATTAAAAAAAAGGATTAATTCCTTATATGCCATTGGAATTTTGTGAAGTCCCTAATTGTGTCACTGACATGTGGGGTAATGGCCCACATGTCAGTGAAACAATGAGCGGCATATAAAGGATAAGGCAAACTTTCAGCGGAATATAAGGAACCATATAAAAAAAAATAGCAGTCTCTCTGTACCTCTGACATATTACTTTAAAGAACTCACAAGCATGGAGGCGAAAATCACTGTAAGAAAGCAAGGACCCACATCTGCAAAATGGAATTGCTAGTGAGATAAATGGGAAAGAATGCCATCAAAACTTGGGACAGAAATTCAAGCCAACAGACCCGTGAATTAAACCATATTTGGCAAGGTCTATCACAGGAGCCCATTCAGCATATGCATTGACAGCATTTAGAATGGCTGTTACTGTCCCTACATGTTGTTTAGCCAACTCCATTTGCTGCTTCGTGTGCTCACTTAAAGCAGCTACAAAATGTTTCTCAAGTAGCTGCAGAATGAGACATTACAAGATGCTTATGTTAGTATGTTGCGTAACATGATGAGCCGCTGTTTTTGGACAAAGTAAAGGCAAACTTACAGAATATAACAGCGGCAGAATTTGTGACAGTGACTCGGTAAGGCCACGCAACAATGTTCTCCGTCTATCACCTATTGGATATAAGTAACAATTTAACAGAAGAGAAACAAAGGTATTTTTTCTATTTCATTTGACGGTTGATACCTCAAATAAATACAGTTTAAAGCAATCGGGACAGAGAAAGAAAAGAATCAAACTTACCTTCTAAATCCTCGTTGTGAACAGTGATATCCTCTGGAAGCCACCTTAGAATCATGGCAACTAACTCAGCCTATCAGTTATACAGAAAAGAGTTACAAAATGCAATTTAACATATTGGGTGGTAGAAGTACATATCTTACGCTGCAAAGCTGTTGAAACATACCTCGATAGGACCATTGTTAGACAGAGAAACAATAGACGGGAGTAAAGTATTCCACAAAGTAACTCCCTCCCTTCTAACTACCTGTGAAGATAAGACAATTGCTAAGAAACAGTAATCGAAGTAAAAGATTTCGACAGAAGTAGAGGAGAATAACCACATAAGTTGATAACCTCTGCTACTAACGCAGCTGTTTGACTCTTCAAAGCCCACTCCTCATGGGGACCAATAACCTCTGATATCAAATTAACAGTCAAATTAGCAAACTCATTTTGTTCTGCGACACTGAGTTCCTCCCATCTAAATCTCACCAAGTGCTGTAAAAATCAACAAGAGAACCATCAGTGATGATAATACTAAAATACAAGACAAGGATAGCTACTAATAGAGAAAAATATCTTCCTATCTAGGAAATTGCAATAATCAATGCAACATGACCATAGTCATCATAGGACATCAAGTTTAGAGCTCTATGACACAGTCATCTACTATTCAACCATTGCTGGGGTAATGACTGATGAGGTCAGTAAAAAATTTGTAGTTGGCCTATGCAGATCATATTTAGGATATTTTTTACAGTGGATCCTTAAGTTGATCATACACACAGTTCTCACCTACAAAAAGCTCCTGACTTGACACCATGACTAAGATATCACATTGTCATGACTACAGCTTGCTGCCATGCCCCATCATCTGTAGATGCAGTATATGTGCTGCTGTGGGAATTGAGGTGCTATGTTGTGGAGGCAAAAAATAATGACAGTGACCTTTTCCTTTCGAAAATCCATTACACACAAGCCCCTAGTGAACAAAACCTATACTGGTCCATTATCCTAGGACAGTTTCAGCCTGGAAAAGTGTCCTATTTTGAGCTGCATCAAAAATCCCCTCTGGGCCAGTGCAAACTGGATTTTAAAAAGTGATATGCAGTTATGCACACACCTTTTGATTCCCTCGTAGTCTCAAAGACCATATTGCACCCACCAATATTTACATGATTAAATCTTGGATTTCCTAAACATGCCCATAGTGAGATCTCAAAGTGCTCAAATTCAAACATAATCCATGGATTCATGTCAAAAATTTTGGTTGCTTACCACAGAAGTCACATACTCCAAAAAAATGAGCCAGAGGTAACACAAATCCATCAGATGGTATTGTTCATGCATATTATCACGTAACAGTTATTCCAAATTTGACCTGACATGTATTTGTTTATTTGCGAAATTGCCTCATCGATCATCCAAAGCAAGACACTAATAGGGACGAGTAGCTAACATCTATAAATACTTCCATGTATACAGGAACTTGAGGTCGATTTGCCCAAATATCCATTCCCTGCCTAAAATTCAAGTGTTACTACACACGAGATTACTCACTGAACTAATAGTAATGGATTACGATATATTTCACCTAATTTAAAAGAAGTTTGCACAGAGATCCCTTAGATTCCAGAAGGTGCATCAAAACTCAATTCTCATAAACAACATGCATTAGATCTGCTTTTCCCATACAAGCTCCCAAGCAAAATTCAATCATTACCACATTTCTAAATAGTGTCTACTACAGCCATGTAAGCAGCTGACTATGAGGTAGCAGCAGAGCTGTGCAACAATACTTGTTGAGCAGTCAAATTTAGCAGATAAGCAGTTATGTGGGCTTAGCAGATAAGTGCACCTTGAAGCACATAAGTGGCTGCAATTGCAGCGTGTGCAAAGCATGGGATTATGGAACAATAGTACAATACGTGATATATATCTGAACTCCTGGTGACTAAAACGCATAAGAAATTGTGGATGCTGTGCGAGCAAAGTCCAGAAATATTGAAGAATACTTGGAACTAAGCCGTTGAGTGGGGTGTTTTTTCTTTGATTATTTATATTGCAAAGTGCAAACATAAATGTTTATGTTCTTAAATTGTAAAACTGCTTACCAGCTACATTACATGGATACTTACCAAAATCGGCGTATCAGTATTGGATACGGATACGGCCCCGATATGGACGGATACGTAACCTGTAAGTATCGGTGATTTTCCTGTTTTTCAAAAAAAGAAAATAATTCCCAATACTTCCCTGATACCTCGCTACCCTAACACCCCTTATTCGACTCAGAAACGTATAGTCGATCTATTCAGCAAACAACAATTAGTTGATTTCTCTTTGTTTGGAAGTGGATTTAATCCTTTGACTCAATTGAGGATAGAGCCCATCTAGACCCAAAGCAAACAAGAAAGCAATTGGCATTAAAATTACTTGGGCAACCAACATCATCTTCTTGCGCTGAAAGAAACTAGAGTACCTATGGTTTGATCCACGGTTCAATGAGAAATAGGTTCTATACTTACCTTCTTTTCTTAATTTTTACCGACCGCATGGAATTCGATTGCAATTGCATGTTGTAGGCTAAACCCTGGGCGTGCTGAGTATCTAGTATTTGCGCACCACAACTTACGTCTAATATATTTCTACACTAGTAGGCTGAACACTAGATGATTGCAATTCATTAATTTCTGTACTTTTTATTTTTATTTTATATACATACACGTATCGGTGTTTTTGGGAAAGTGACGTATCGCGGTATCGGCGTATTGCGTATCCGTATCCGTATCGGGGCATCCGGGCAACCTAGCTTACAAGACCACATACCATAAGCACTACGAGGTGGGGTAGCTCCTCACTAACCGCTTACCGCTTTGTAAAACATTGATCACTCCGTTCTTGCTTCCTCATTTAGTCATTTCTCAGTTCTCACTATCAGAACAAAAACACACTCAAAGCAATCCCATTCTTAATTATTGCATTATACAAACACAAATTCCACCAATTTGGTCATTATCGTTCCTTGTGGGCTCATCTGTTAAAGGAAAAGTTGCATATATGCCACTGTAGAACTGTTGCCAAATATGTAGCACAACCAAGTATTTACAATACACTTTCGGAAAACATCAAAAGATAATAAAAGCTACACGAATTTGCATTTACAATTTCCAGTAGTCCTTCTCTATCTAACAGAAGGGTGTATTACACAAAACTTGTACCTAAAAGAATGGCATTCTACAATTTCAAGACAAATTGTGCTCATCTGTTCCTAACTTGTCCTTGTTCCCATCATATGAGATGATCATAATCACTTAGACCAAATCAACAACACACACTGTTCCTCTTAACACCTACCTCATTAATCACTTGAAACAAACCTACTCGGCTGTGCTAGACAAGTTTAGTAGGTGTAGAGAAGTAATCTCTATACCATTTCTTACTTCTCACAAGCAAGGCTAAAATATCATTCCTTTAGATAGAGAAAGAGTAGCATTTTTGATAGATTTCCATGTTTTTATGGTATCTTTACATTGCATTGTTTCAAGATGGAATATGCACAGTTTCTAACTTTTGCGATGGGCTTGCAGTTGCCCCATTAAGGAAAATGGCATGGCTGCATGCTGAGCCGTACACGATTTACTAGAAGCAAAAGAATTTCTGGTCATATGTTTAATTGGGCATGCAATTGCCTCCATTAAGGAAAACTGCATGCTGAGTCGAAAATAATTTACTAGAAGCAAAAGAATTTATGGTCATATGTTCAACTGTTTGTATAGCATTAGGCAATTTACTGGTGGTCCCAGGGGCGAAGCCAGGAAATTTAGCCGATGGGTTCAGTCATTCAGCCGTAATTTTTGGTTGGGTTCATTGTCTGTTTATAAGCGTCAAACAATCAGCATAACACCAATCAGTAACATCACAAGATGAACATAGGATGCAACGTTCACCTGCAACATTTTGAATCCATGCAGTCGGATCTCTGAAGCCTGGTCCTTCCGGACCAATAGAAATGAAGTGCTCGCCAACGCTCGGACATCTCCGCTCTTAACCTGCAGTTGGAAAGCCTCATCATCACACGATGGTTGCCCAACGGCATTAGATGTGCAGCAAGGAGGCACCACAGGATTTCTCTTATAACAGAGGAAATGTGCATACACATGATGAGGGAAATGAACTATTTGATCAGAGCATTTAGCCATTAGACACTAATTCAAAGCGCCGAACAGCAACTGTTGTGGCGAATTGGTGATCACAAAAACGCCTAAAAGCTCGGGATTGATAAACACGCAGATAATAATCAACAACAAATGCACGCTAGTACTGCATCAACATTGCTATCAAACAGGAAAAAAAAATTGCGCGAAAAATAGGAAAAACTTAAGAATCCGAGTAACAACACGACCGAAGCACCACCAAGGAACCACCACCGCACCACCACACACGGAAGCAAAAAAAAGCAGACACGGGCGAGGCGACGGGGATGGCACGCACCGATTCGAGGTAGGCGAAGGCGGCGGCGCGAGCGTCGGGGGAGGAGCGCCAGTCCATCACGGCGGAGATCGCCGCCACCGCGGCGGCCGCGGCAGAGTCGGCGGCCATCTTCGGACGCGGTATTCCTTCCGGAAGGTTCTGAAACGCGGAGGAACACCAGCAGGAGGGTGGTGCTAGGGTTTGGGGATGGGGCAATGGCGTGCGGTGCGGACCGGAGCCAGGGGTTGCTAGGGTTTGGGTGTCGTCGCGGCCGGAGATGGGCTGGATTAATGCTGGATTTCGTGGGTTTAAGGGGGGAAGAAGAGGAGTGGGTGAGCCTGGAGAGGGAGGGGGGAGTAGTAGGGGGCACGGCAAGGAAAGGAAAGCGGAGGAGAAAAAGAGAGGAAGGGGTCGGTGGATTCTTGATCCTTCTCTTCTTCTTGTTTTTTAAGAGTAGTTTTTATTTTTAAATTTTTTAAAAAAAATATTTTAAAGATATTTTTTTCTTAACTTTATTTTCAATTCTAATTTCTTTGGTCACGCCATGACTCGTGATGTGATCAAACTGTGTTGTCACGTCACCTACCACGGCGTGACCAAACCTGCCAGATAACCCCCGAGCCAACACGCTATCTTTAAAATATTTTTTAAAAAAGGATTAAAAAATAAAAACTGCTCCTTTTTTAACCTGAAAAACAGTTGTTCTTTTTTAGGGATATTTGTTTTGGAGTCACAGCTGGTATTATAGTATGATCTAAAGTGAGAAGTTCACCGGAAAAGCCAATAGGTCTAAAAATAAAAGCGGTGCCATCGAGCTCAAAAGATAAGAGGGACTGAGGGAGAGAGAAAAAAAAATAGAGAGTGCAGCTATTATTGGGTTGGGTTGACTTATTGGTTTTAACGACGAATGTCTAAAATGCTCTTTTACAAATGAGCTAAGAGGAGTTTTTATATCATCAGTTTTGATTTTTTTTTTCTTATATAAGAATACACACAATTTTCATGAACACACAACAATCAACAATGATTTATAGAATTTTGAGTACTAATTTGAACTTGAATCTGTGACCATTTCCATCAAGACAACAATCTGTGATCATTTTTGTAAACAAAACAATCAGCGATAATCATAGTTCAATTCAGAAAAAGAAAGAAAATAAAAATAAAATAAAATCCCCGTCTTCACACTAGTCACCGTCATGGTGTCGTCGTTGATGTCGAGCCACCCTCGCCCTCACCGACAAGCTGTCACTGCTGCCGGCACGTCGTCGCCCTCACTGACGGACTATCACTGCTGCCGGCACGTCGTCACCCTCACCGTCGAGATCTAGAGATGATCCGACACCCCCTAGCCTCCCTTCTTCCAGATCTGAACATAGGGGAGCAAATCTGTCAGGGGCTGCGGAGGAGGTTGGCAAAGGGAGGGGCAGACGAGGTTGGTGGGATAAAGGGTCGGAGGAGGCCAGCGGTGGTGGAGAGAGTAGATCAGCCCCTGGCAGACGAGGTCGGGGGCGCCGAGAGGGAGGAACGAATGAGGCCGGTGGGAGCAAGGTCGGAGGAAGCCAACAGTGGCGGAGGAAGGAGGCCAGCGGCGACACCGACACATGTCGCGCGGGAGAGAGAAAGAGAGAGATGGGGGATTTTGGAGTTTATATAGGATAGCATTTGGTGGGTGATTTGGGGGTCTTTCAGAGGCAAAGGACTATTTTTCATGCCGCAAAAGCTAAAAAAAACTCTCCTTAACTGGCTTTTGGCTTATTGGTATATGGGGGCTTGGGCTTTCTCGGTAGAAAAGCCACCCTTTTGTTTGCCTTTTGCCTTTTGCCTTTTTTGCTTTTAAGCCAAGGAAAAAAGTCAAAACAAACAAAGCTTGTGTCTTTCACTCTTTCTTCTTCTTTTTTAACCTGAAAAACAATTGTTCTTTTTTTGGGATATTTTTTGGGAGTCGTCACCAATATTAGAGTGTGATCTAAAGTGAGAAGTTCACTAGAAAAGCCAATAGCTCTAAAAAATGAAGAGATAATTAATTATTTGTCACTGCCTAAAGGTGAATTTTAGGATTTGCCACTGCATGTGAGTATGACATGTGAGTCCTAGGACCACATATCATACTCACATCAGTGGCAGATCATAAATTACGCATGTTTAGACAGTGGCAAATGATTGAACCTCCCGCATCCATTCTTTCCCTCCATCTTAGGTGACTTCATCATTTTGGAGAGGAAGGGGAGGCTTCCTCTTCTCTCTTTTGTCTCGGTCATCTTCTTAGTTCTCGTGTGTCGATATCACCATGTGCATTGTCTCTTTTAATTAGCACATAGATTGTTAGTTTGGTGTCATTTCTTACGTATTTGTTTGTGGCTTCTAATCCACTTGTAGGAAAATAATTATACCTACTCTCTTTAGAGGCTTAGTGTAGCTTCGGCAAACCATTTGCCATGACAATAAGACATTTTTTGTTGTAATATAAGTTAGTTCGGAGGGAAGCAACTAGCGAAAGTTTGCAGGGACTAAGTTTCGTGGTGTGCTCGGTGTAAAAAAGAAATGTATACATGGATCATGTATAGATAGGACTTCGTGAAAGAGAAGTGAGATGTTTTATGTACTTAAAGAGAAAATTGTATCGTAGGTCTCTAAACTTGTGAAGTTGTGTCACTTAGGTATGTGAATTTGTATTTTACTTTCTCATGCCTCTAAACTTGTGAGGTTGTGTCATTTAGTTATCTGAACTTGTATTTTACTTTCTCAGGCCCTTGAACTTGTGAGGTTACGCACTTAGCTCCCTAAACTTGCGTTAAAGCGAAGTTCATCAGATGTAATGCCAACGACTTCGTCCCCTCCAATTCCGGTCGACTTGTCGCCGCTCTGTTCCGGCCGTATTCATCGCCCCTGTCACCTCACACGACAAAATGGATTATTCGAGCCCAGGAACACACCGTATTCGCGTCTTCGTCGAAGCTCCACCGTCGCAGCTTGTCTCCACCCTTGCCTCCTCTGAGTCGGTCGTGTGAGAGAGATAAGTACATTCCTAATACTAGAGCAGGTGCATAATACTTCTCTCTCTCTCTCACGGTGATTCGCTAGCTCAGTCTTTTCCGTTAGCAAATGGCCAAATAGACTTCATGCAGGGTGAGTAGCTTCTGTTCTGACATTGAGAATGTACTTCTCTCTCTCTCTCATGGCCGACTTAGAGGAGGCAAGGGCGGCTGCAAGTTGCTACGGTGAAACTCTAGTGAAGATGCAAGCATGGTGTGTTTCCAGGCCTAAAGAATATGTTTTTGTCGGCATAAGGCGACATGGACAATGAATACAGCCGAAACAGGGCGGTGACGAGTCCACCAGACTCAGGGGAGACGAAGTCGCCGGTATTGCATCCGACGAACTTCACTTCAACGCAATTTCAGAGAGCTAAGTGGCACAACCTCACAAGTTCAGAGGCTGAAAAAGTCAAATGTAAGTTCATGGAGCTAGGTAACACAATCTCACAAGTTCAGGGGACTGAAAAGGTAAAATACAAGTTCAGAGAGTTAAGTGGCACAATCTCGCAAGTTCAGAAACCTACAGTGTAATTTTCTCAAAATGTTGCCTCCCATAGATGATGGCATTATATGATGAAATTAGCTTGTTCAATTCCTCTTCTATCCCCTCCATGAAGCCCAGGTACATCGACGCGGAAGAGGATAGGGAGGATGTTCACGAGGAGGATCCCAAATGCTAAAATCTTGATTGGTTGTCTTTCGTTGGCTCCCTATGCACCATGGAGAGAAAGGTAATGGTCCATCGGTGGTTGGAGTTGCCAGGTGTGGAATTGCATGTAGGATTGAGCGCATCACACATGTCCTCTCTTTTGTTTATTTGTATCCATTGTTAGAAGAGTAGTTTCTTGTTTTAAAATAATGTATTTGTTGAATTTAATTGGGATTTGGCCCATTCATTAATCAATAAAACCTAGGAAAATCCCAAAGGCTCACTCATGTATGGTAGCATGTGGGATACTTTAGTCCCATATTATTAGCCAAGATAGAGAGACACTATCTTGCGCTCTTTACCTCTCAGTTTTGGCATAGTCTGCAAGAGACTATGGGGACCCGTCTCACTTTCAGCACTGCCTTTCATCCTCAAACTGATGGTCAGAAGGAGCGAGTCAATCAAGTGTTTGAAGATATGCTTCGTGCTTGTCTTCTTTCCTATGGAAAGAATTGGGAGAAGTGTCTACCGCTTGCCGAGTTTTCCTATAACAACAGTTTTCAGGATAGTCTCGGTATGGCACCTTTTGAGGCTTTATATGGGAGGAGGTGCAGAACCCCATTGAACTGGTCAGAAACTGGTGAGAGACAGTTCTTCGGCCTAGACTCAATTAATGAGGCCAAAAGCCAGGTTTAGTTGATTCGTGAGTATTTGCGTGTGGCCCAGTCCAGACAAAAGAGCTAAGCAGATCGTCGTCGCCGAGAGTTAAGCTTTGAGCCCAATGACTTTGTGTACCTCAAAGTCTCATCTTTAAAGGGTCATCAACGTTTTGGCATCAAGGGCAAGTTAGCTCCTCGATATGTTGGGCCTTATCGTATCATCGAGCGAGTGGGAGCTGTTGCATATAGATTGGAGTTGCCAGCTACACTTGAGGGGGTGCATGATGTGTTCCATGTATCCAACTTGAAGAAATGCCTCCGTGTTCCAATTGAGGAAACTCCGTTGGAGACTCTCGATATGCAAAAAAAATTGACCTACCAAGAGCATCATGTTCGCATTCTTGAAGAATCTGAATGAAGAACAAGGAACCGTGTTATCAAGTTCCTTAAGGTTCAATGGTCAAACTATTCTGAAGATGAGGCAACTTGGGAGCGGGAAGATCACCTTCGTGCTGATTACCCATCTATCTTCTCCGAGTAAACGGAATCTCGGGACGAGATTCTGGTAAGGGGGGAGATTTGTAACATCCCAAGTTTGACTTGTGTTTTAAATATAAGAAAATGAGTAGAAATTAAAACTTTTCTTACATCATGTATTTCCTGTATGTTCCAAACAATCCCTGTCCAAAAATTATGGGAATATAAAGTCACAAGTCTTTTGATCCAAAACTTTGTCTTCCAAAAACAAGCTTGTCAAATCTTTTGATCATCCTTTGGAGATATTTTTTCTAAGTTCTTGGGATGGTCTGTGACCCCTCTAAAAAATTTCATAATTTTTAGAAATTGTTTGAATATTATTAGAGGGCAGTCAAACCCTATTCCAGAACCTTACAGAATTTTTGAAGAAAAATGCATTGCATAAAAACCTCTGAAAATTTTACACAAGGTTAATATCTAGGTCAGCAAGCTCCTGTAAAAATTTCAGAATTTTTGGAGTTATTTTGCTACCTCAAATAAATCCTCAAAGTCTCAATGCGAATTTAAAACCCAAGACCTGGTTTAACTGTTCTTTGGGTTCGAGTCAGACTCGGGCTCGGGCCACTTGACTTGATCGAGTCAACTAACTGCACCGGGCCTGTTTTTAAAAACCCGCAATCAATCTCAGTCGTTAGATCTAAATCTAACAGCCCATAACGTTTGGGCCATTCGGACCCCACGAATGTGCCACTCATTTTGGACCGTTGGATCAAGATCCAACCGCCCAGATTGAGTGTGCTGTTCGGGTTGCTCAAAGGGCACATCTAATCTCAGGCGTCCGATTCTAATCCAAGGGCTCACGATCTTTTTCGTTGTAATTAAACCGCAACGGCGTGGAGCGATCACAGTCGTCCATTTTAAATCGGACCGCCCAGAATCGCCCGAGCCTTTCTCCTGGTCGTCTTCAACCCTTGAGCCGCGCGTGAACAGTGCAAGGCATGGCTCTGTCATTTCTTGCTCCCCTAAATCCACTCCTAGCCGACACTTAGGGATTGTGGGGTGCTTTCGGCCATGCCATTGCCCTACTCCACCATCTACCCCCATCAATTCTTCTTTTCGGCCACATCTTGAGCCATGAGCTTTTGTCACCCGAAAAGCTCCTTTTTCCAAACCCTAATGTCCTCTAGCTATTTAAGCTCCTCAAAGCACTACTGGTGTTCCTTTACACCACCCTCAAGCTCCCTTTGCATTTTTGGGGCTCAACACCTCAAAAACAGCAAACCACCATTGTTGACCCGTTGAGCTCCATTGGTGATCTTGGTGTTCCAGTGGTTCTCTTTCAAATTTCTTTGCACCCTTTTAATCTCCTTTCTACCTTAATCATTTCCCCTCACTCAATTTTGGATTTCATTCACAGGAATTGTCCAATTTGGGGTTTGTTCAAATTCGGCCGAATTGGCCCCTTTTCTTCCTCAGCTCAGGTGAGTGCTCCATTTCACAATTATTTGCTCATATGGCTTCTATGGGCTATAATGAAGCTATAATGACGTCCTGGTATCACTCACTTTGCTCAGGATATCTTTTTCAACCTTTCTTCTCCAACTCCGACGAGCTTCCACCGTGGACAAGCTTCTCCGGCCATCTTTGAAGCTCCTCTCGGTTAAGGTAGCTTCTTATTAGTCCCTAGAGGCCATGGCACTCACTTCTTTGGACTACAGCGGAGCATTTTGCTATTTTCACGTTTAGCGGTAAAAGCCTCAATCTTTGTTTTTCGACTCACCGGCGTTTTGGGCCACCACCGCCGACGAGGTCACCACCATTAGGTCCGCAACGCTATTGCGAGTCCATTTTGGTACTTGGTAGGCGCCGCCGCGGCCGGAATCGCCGGCGATGAACTGTGGAATCCACTCGGGTGTTGTCGGTTGTAATCACCCGTTTTCGTCAGTCATTAGGACATAATTAATGCTTAATCATTATCAATCATTGGGGAGTATTAATTATGTCTTAATCGGGCCCATTGTGCCACTGACCTGTGGGCCCAACCCCCTTGAATCACCTCCGCTGGCGCTATTCCGTGCTGTTAGGACATCATTAATACTTAATCATTGATTAATTAAGTGTTAGTATTAATGGCTGTCGGAAACAACCTCAGGGTCACTGACATGTGGGCCCGTAGGCCTTAGGCTGCTCCCAATGCTCCACTCTGGCTAGTATCTTAGCCTGTTATGTAAGCAAAATAATGATGTGACACCATAGTTAATGAAGAGAGAGGGTACTCTAGTATCTAATTTAGATACCGGTTCGGTTCGAAATCCAACGCAAAACAGCCTCATGCATGTAATTAAATGAAACAACTTAAGATACTACACCATAAGAAACTATGCATTGAAAAGATAGTATCCTAACACTCCTCATACACTAAAAAACTGCACTAAGATACTGCCCATTGGGAGCAGCCTTACACCGTAATCCAGGGGTCATTAATTGCTAATCATTGTTAGCAATTAATGTGTCTTAAGCCGCCAGATTATCTCACTGCCATGTGGGCCATCGCCCACTTAAACCCTCTCTATGCGAATGTGTTTAGGACACAATTAATGCTAATCATCACTAATCATTGGGTTTAGCATTTATTAGTTGTCCTAAAAATTTTCCTTTAAGTTACTGCCAGGCGGGCCCGCGTGCATTGTGCACGTGTGTTAAAATCCCGCGTGCGTAGCACTTCGTTGATCGTGGACCGTCGATCTTTAGATCTACGGCCCCGATCTGTGGGACTTTCGGACCCCCCAATCATCCCAAGGCTCCTAAGCCGTCCATCTTTAGATCTGCGGCTGAGATGCATGTGCTGTTCGGACTCCCCGAAGGGAAGTGCGCTCCGAGCTGTTCATCTCTGGATCTACGACGATGGATGGTCGAGGCATTCGCGTCCTCCGAATGTCTCCATCCACGTGGGCTGTTGGATCTTGATCCAGCGGTGGGCTCCTTTTTGATTCGCGCGCGTGCGCTTTTCCCCGTGCGTGTGGGCCGTTGGATTCTAAATCTACGGTCCAGAATCGTCCACATCTTTTTAGTTCTGATAAGTTTGTTTATATTTCAGTAAGCATTTACTTATCAACAGAAAATTGTATTAAAACTTGAAAAAACTCATAACTAATTCCATTTAAATCCTTTTTAAGTGATTCCAACTGTAATAAATCCTTGTTTCGCTAAAGTTTATTATAAAAATACTTTTAGGCATGTTTCTGTAGCAGAAAATTTGGTAAACTAAAATAACTTCATTTCTGCCATTTTGTATATTCCAGAAATTGCTTTAAAAATTGTAAAATACATATCTTTTCCTTTATAACTCCAAAATGTGCAAACTAAATTTTGATAAATTCCTTTGTCAGCATGCTTTAATATGAAATAGGTTTTGCGCATGGTTTTATTTCTGAAAATTGATTTGCGCTAGTTGTACAACTTAGAAAAATCATAATTAATTCATTTTAACTCTAAATTGTGTAAGCTCGATTTTGCTATTCTTAGAATGTCATAACCTACTTGTCATGAAAATTTTAAGTCCCAGATCATTCTAGAAATTTATACCATGAACAGTAACAGATAGGAATTAAATTGAATTTTAGGGCTGAGAGAATTTGTTGTAGTTATAACTTTTTCATACTTAGTCCAAATGAAGTAATTCTTGTTTCTAAAATTGTATAAAATCATAACCTTGCTGCTGTGTGAATTTCATTATATTTGAATATCTTTTGCTGTTGGATTTTATTTGGAGTTCTTTGTTCTTATTTGGTTATCGTCTTTTCGCGTTAGGTTCCGAAGATAATATTGATATTGATTCTGAGCCACAGCAGCCTGATTCTGCACTCCAGCAAGGCAAGCAGATGTAGCATTCATTTGATCATGTTGATCCTATTAATTTCAAATTATAATATATTGTTTGCAAATTCTACGTATGCATTACTATGTTGATTTAACTATTGTCGGTAGTTAACCCATTAGATGCATTATCAGTAGGTAAATGTTTATCCTCTACTACTGAGCCTAGGTTTATCTTGCTGTGATTTTGGGCTCGTTGGATGAACCATTATCACTTAGTAGTTTACGAGTTTATTGCTTAGCCATGCTTAGCTACCGGTAGAAATGGGCGGTTATCGACTTGTCGATAACCTTGATCACACAAACTTATTATGACACTTATGTTTTCAACTTTATGCCATGATTAATTGCAAGAACTAAAACTGAAAACAAAATGATTTGGACTTGGGCACAATGGTAAGATGGTGTGCATTTGGGTGTGACTGGAATGGTGCCCGAGTCAACAAGGACCGAACATCTTGTTACACTAAACCAAGCATTTGTGCGTGCTAACCACACTAGAGGGTATGAGACCTCTCTTGACTTAGTACTTTGGCGTGTGTTGGCTACGAGTCGCAGGTGGGCGTGTGTGTGTTGTGTTGTGGCAAAATGAGGTGATGTTGTGCTGGGAGCATTGTAGTTGTCCAAAGAGCTTTACGCCGAGGGATAGTTGTCTTTTTGGCTTTACAATGAAAGCGTATGGGTTTCTATCCATACGAGCGACTCGTAGTTGATACATAATATTTGAAATGTCTCGTAGGACTTAGCCGTGCCGGCATACCTTTGAAAGTGTGCTAAATCATGTGGCTTAAAGGCGGTCTGAAGTGTGGGTACATTGATACACCTCTGCAGGGTTTTGAACTATTCGAATAGCCTCGTCCTAGGTTATGGACACGCTTGGCAAGGTCTTTCAAGAGTTAGATTACAACATTTTAATTAAAACTTGATGGGTGGTACGGATCAGGGATTTGTGCTATGTTGTGATGGCTATTGGGTTAGTCATCTCTAGGTGGTTACTTGTATTTATTGTTATTCGTTGTTATTTCAATGATTAAAAACTAATTTGTCAAAATGCCTTCAATCTATTACATTATTGCAAACGAAACTGGCTTTATGCGTTCAAAGAAACATATGACCCTCTCTCTTGTTCCAGCTTTCATGTAGCTATGTATAGGCTTGTTACTCGTAAGTTTTGCGAGTACATTACTGTACTCATCTGCATTGATTGTTGTGTGCAGAGGAAGAAGGTGAGCCCCAAGGGCCTCACTTTTGTGAAATATGCTGTGGTGGTGTGTGGGACGACTAGCTTGGCCGCCCGGTCGGTTGCCCTGTGGTGTTATGTGGCTAACCGGTCGTCTTTTGGTTTAAGCCATCTTATGACATCTTTTGCTTCCACTGTTACTTGATATTTATGTCATTTGGCCGGTCGGTTGTTCTGTAATAACTTTATATTATGTATGTCTTTTGTTAGACTTGATATATATTGTTGTGTGGAATTGATGCATACTTTTGTGAGGATGTATGTGTGCTGCATTTCTGGGAAACACATGTCCATCGAGGCACGAGTTATTTTGTTTGTGATACTAGCGCCAACGGGAGGCTAAGTATTACAAGCTTAATAAACCGGGGTCTCACATGAAAAAACGCTATGATTACGCGGTGAATTAATTGCGAATAATGAGCCTGATGATGAAACGAAAACGTTATGATTACGCGATGAATTAAATGCGATTAATGTGCCTTAATCTGATGGCGATTTCCTAATCTGCGAGTGGTTTCTTTCTTTGGTTTTTTTAAAAGACGTTGACTGTCTTCTCTCTCACACATTCACAAAAATACATCCGTGCGAGAGAGAACTATTCTCGAGCATTGCGCTGCTACAAGCTACTCCATCCCTGCGGCCGGCGTGCACCGGTGGTGGGGAGAGCAGGTCTCCGAAACCGTCGTCCTTGTGATCTTGTACGGGAGAGGGTGAATAAGGTTTTTGGGAAGCGACTACACGACTGCTTGTCGTTCGTCGTTCCCTACATCGTCTACATCACCCGTTCCCTACATCGTCTACATCGCCATCTTCCTCATCGACGACATCTTCTTCTTCATCGCTGCAACACTCTTCGCAACGCATCGGTAACATCTAATACTATGTACTTACCTCTAATTATCAGCATGAATATATACATGCTGTTGTTCGTATTTCTTATCGTCCTAGTTTATCTTCTGGGCATGTTTAGTACTCATGTTATTTCTGTAGTCATGATTTATTTGCGGAATGATGTAATCACTAAAGTGCTAAATAATCTAACAATCCAAAAACCTTATTATGAACTTGATAGGCACTCTGTGATGAAAATGACTGGTTTTGCCGAGGCAATGAAACCAGAGAAGTTCAGTGGAGTGAACTTCAAAAGATGGCAGACAAGAGTCATTTTGTGGCTCACGGCTCTGAACGTATTTTGGGTTGCCTCCGAGAGATCTGAGGGAGAATTCACTCCTGAACAGGAAAAGGAGTTTAAAGCAGCCACCACAATTTTTGTGGGATGCGTTCTTAGCATTCTTTCTGATCGTCTTTATGATGTGTACATGCACATGACAGACGCAAAGGGGCTGTGGGAGGCACTCGAACATAAGTTCGTTGCCTCGGATGCTGGCAGTGAGTTGGATACCATTGAGCAATATCATGACTACAAAATGGTTGGGAGCCGTTCTGTAGTTGAGCAGGCTCATGAAATACAATTCATTACGAGGGAACTCGACCACCTCAAATGCACATTACCTGATAAATTTGTGGCTGGTGAAATCATTGCCAAACAACCCTCTTGATAGAGGAATTTTACCACATCTCTGAAACACAAAAGACAAAACATTTTCGTTGAGGATCTGATTGCGTACCTTGATGTTGAAGAGAAAGCTCGGGCGAAGGATGTGCATCCTAAGGTAGCCGAAGGACAGTCTAGCGCCAATGTCGTACAACACCATGGTAATGGAAAGTTCAAGGAAAAAGCTAAGGTCATACAGACAACCAGCTTTAAGAAGAACCAGAAGCCAGACAAGAAAAAGGTGCCTACTATGTGTGCAGTAAGGGTGGCCACTAGGCCAACAAATATCCTGACCGTAAAGGCATAAAGAATGAGTATAAGCAGATCAAGTCTGTGAATGTGACTATTGGCGTCTGGGAGCGAGGACATGCAGGTATGGTAATCTACCTCTCGTTTCTTTGGTTTGTCATTCCACCGATTGGTGGATTGACACAGGGGCTAATATTCACGTATGTGCTGATGTGTCCTTATTTTCTTCTTATCAGGTCGCTCGGGCTTCCTCTGTGTTGATGGGAAATGGTTCGCATGTTTCTGTTCTTGGTGTTGGCATGGCAGATCTAAAATTTACTTCGAGAAAGATCATGCAACATGTCCCCTCAATAAATAAGAATCTCATCAGTGGCTCCCTTCTGTGTAGAGATGGGTATAAGTTGGTGTTTGAGTCAAATAAAGTAGTCATTTCTAAATTTGGACTCTTTATTAGAAAAGGCTATGATTGCGGAGGCTTGTTCTGTTTTTCCCTTTCAGATTTTTGTAATAAGGTTGTAAACCGTATTTGTGGTCCAAATAATGGGGATGAGGCTAACGTTTGACACTCACGTTTGTGTCACATAAATTTTGGTTGTATGTCTCGGCTATCTAGTCTAAATCTAATTCAAAAACTCTCTATAGTCAAAGGTTCTAAATACCAAACTTGTGTGCAAGCAGAGCAACCTCGCAAACCTTATAAAGTTGTGGAGGAAAGAAATTTAGCACCTTTAGAACTCATACATTCAGATCTCTGTAAAATGAATGGTGTGTTGACAAAAGGAGGGAAAAGATATTTCATGACTCTAATTGATGATGCTTCTAGATATTGTTATGTGTATCTATTGAAAACAAAAGACGAGGTTCTAGACTACTTTGAAACTTATAAGGCTGAAGTTGAGAATCAATTAGAAAGAAAAATCAAAAGACTTCGGTCGGATCGTGGTGGAGAGTATTTCTCAAATGAGTTCTTCCAATTCTGTATAGAGCACAAAATTATCCATGAGAGGACATATCCATATTCGCCTCAATCCAACGGTGTTGCTGAAAGAAAGAACCGCACGTTGAGTGACTTGGTTAATGCCATGTTAGATACTACGGGTTTATCTAAGGCATGATAGGGGGAGGCTGTACTGACCTCGACTCATGTCCTGTACAGAGTTCCCACTAAGAATAGCGAGATTACTCCGTACGAAGGATGGAAAGGGAGCAAACCATCACTACCCTATTTGTGCACTTGGGGTGCTTGGCAAAAGTCAATGTACTAATAACTAAAAAGCGCAAACTTAGACCGAAAACTATGGATTGTGTCTTTCTGGGATATGCTCATTGCAGTACTGCCTATAGGTTTCTAATAGTTAAATCTGTGGTATCTAACATACATGTCGATACAATAATAGAGTCTCGAGATGCTACCTTTTTTGAGAATATATTCCCCATGAAGGATATGCATAACTCTACTAGATAAGCAAATGATTTAACTCCTAAATCCATAATTCCCATTGAGCATTCCGAACACACACACAAACAAATCCTTGAGAAGGAGGACAATATTGTTCCTAGAAGGAGCAAAAGACAAAGGATTGAAAAATCCTTTGGAGATGATTTCACTGTGTACCTTGTGGATGATGTTCCCAAATCCATTTCAGAGGCATATGCATCTCCTGCTACAGAGTGCTGGAAAGATGCGGTCCGTAGTGAAATGGATTCCATTATTGCTAATAGGACTTGAGAAATCACTGATCGTCCATATGGTTGCAAGCTAGTTGGATGTAAGTAGGTGTTCAAGAAAAAGCTTAGGCTTGATGGTACTATTAAAAAATACAAGGCAATGATTGTGGTCAAGAGCTATACTAAAAAAGAAGGAGAAGATTTCTTTGATACTTACTCACCTGTTGCTAGATTGATCACTATACGGGTACTACTATCATGGAGAGTTTGATGAGGAAATCTACATAGAACAGCCGGATGGTTTTGTGGTAACCGGTCAAGAGGGCAAGGTTTGTAAGTCACTGAAATCTCTGTATGGTCTCAAGCAAACACCTAAGCAATAGCATGAGAAGTTCGATAGAACTTTAACATCTGCGGGCTTTGTAGTAAATGAAGTCGATAGATGTGTTTACTACCGTTATGGTGAGGGTGAAGGAGTTATATTGTGTTTGTATGTTAATGACATACTTATCTTTGGAACAAGTCTTAACGTGATTATCGAGGTTAAGTCTTTTCTGTCCCAAAGTTTTGACATGAAAGATCTGGGAGAAGCTGATGTAATTCTAAACATCAAGCTGATCAAGGGTGAGGATGGGATTACACTTCTGCAATCCAACTATGTGGAAAAGGTCTTGAGCCGTTTTGGCTATATAGATAGCAAGCCTTCTTCAACACTTTATGATCCTAGTCCAATACTTCGAAAGAATAAAAGACTAGAAAAGGATCAACTGAGATATTATCATATTATTGGTTCACTCATGTACTTAGCTAGCGCTACCCAGCCTGACATCTCATTTGCTGTAAGCAAATTAAGCCGGTTTACCTCTAATTCGGAAGATGATCACTAGCATCCACTCGAGCGAGTTATGCGCTACTTAAGAGGTACGATGAGTTATGGAATTCATTATACCGGGTATGCTGGCGTACTTGAAGCGTATAGTGATTCCAATTGGATATCTGATGCTGATGAGATTAAGGCTATGAGTGGATATGTTTTCACTCTAGGCAGTGCTGCAGTTTCATAGAGGTCTTGTAAACAGACCATTTTGACAAGGTCAACCATGGAAGCAGAGGCATTGGATACAACCATTGTTGAAGCAGAATGGCTGCGTGAACTCTTGATGGACTTACCAATGGTTGAAAAATCGATTCCGGCTATCCTGATGTACTGTGATGATCAAACGGTTCTCGTTAAAGTGAACAGTGCAAAGGATAACATAAAGTCCTCCAAGCATGTAAAAAGATGATTGAAATCTGTCAAAAAATTGGAAAATTCTGAAATAATAGCTATAGATTATATTCCAATGGCTAAGAATCTGGCAGATCCCTTCACAAAGGGTTTATCATGAAATGTGATAGATTATGCATCGAAGGAGATGAGAATAAGACCTATGTGAGTTACACTAGAGTGGCAACCCAATTTATGTGATCGGAGAACCCGTGAAGCAGGACCTAGGAAAAACAAACTGTTTGATTAACTGAAGGAGAGTATATTCTATAACCCACTCCATCGAAGATGTCGTACTCTTAAATTTGTATGGTAGGATAAAATAATTTGTATGGTAGGATTATTTTATCTTAATGTGTTTTATGGCTTTAAATAGCAAAGATGCTATCCTATAGAGCATTTTTGAAAGAATACACTTATATAAGCCCAACTGCTAGTCACAGTCTGTGAGAATTGGGTACTCTCTAAGAAGCTCATGAAGAGACACCGGAGTATGACTTATATGCTCCACCCGAGGGGCAGCCTATTGGCAGCCTAGTATCAGTCAAGGCTTGAGGTGAAACTCATTCACGCAAAGCTATCAATTTAAGACTCAATCCATTGTGTAGTTGTGAATGAATGTAGCTTAAAGTTCTAGGTGGATGTTCAACCCTAACAGGTCTCCACTGAAAAATTGGTATATTAACAGTGCTTTGGAACAGCAGGCAAACTTTGTGAACCTTTGGGATCTAGTGGGAGATTGTTGGATTTAATTGGGCTTTGGCCCATTCATTAATCAATAAATCCTAGAAAAACCCCAAAGACCCACTCATGTATGGTGGCGTGTGGGATACTTTAGTCCCATATTGCTAACCAAGGTGGAGAGACACCACCTTATAAGGTGGAGCATGTCTAGTCTTGGTAAAGCAAGAGAAAGGAGGAGAAAGGAGGACTACACGTGCGCGCTTACTCACCTCACCTCGCCATGCCAGGCTTCGCAGGCGCGCGACGTACGCGTGAATGGTGCAGCCGTTCCGAGTTCAATCGTGGGTCAAGACACAACTTCCTTTTGCAATTTTGTTTTGCCATGCAATTCTGTCAGGATAGAAAGAACGCTATGATTATGCGGCGAATTAATTGCGAATAATGATCCTGATTATGAAACGGAAACACTATGATTACGCGATGAATTAAATGTAATTAATGAGCCTTAATCTGATGGCGGTTTCCTAATCTGCGAACGGTTTCTTTCTTTGGTCTTTTTAAAAGACACTAACTGTCTTCTCTCTCACACATTCACAAAACACATCCGTGCGAGAGAGAATTGTTCTTGAGCGCTGCGCTGTTGCAAGCTACTCCATCCCTACGGGCGGCGTGCACCGGTGGTGGGAAGAACAGGTCTTCGGAACCGTCGTCCTTGCGATGTTGTACGGGAGAGGGCAAATAAGGTTTTTGGGAAGCGACTACGTGACTGCTTGCCGTTCCCTACATCGTCTACATCACCCGTTCCCTGCATCGTCTACATCGCCATCTTCCCCATCCGCGACATCTTCTTCTTCAGCGCTGCAACACTCTTCGCACAGCATCGGTAACATCTAATACTCTGCACTTTCCTCTAATTATCAACATGAATATATACGTTCTGTTGTTCGTATTTCTTATCGTCCTTGTTTATCTTCTGGACATGTTTAGTACTCATGCTATTTCTGTAGTCATGATTTATTTGCGGAATGATGTAATCACTAAAGTGCTAAATAATCTAACAGTGTTTATGCATTTCGAATTAGCTTTACTGCGATGAAATGAACCATTCGAGTCCCAAACAGCGGCAGAGCGTGACCCAAAATAATCGGAGGCCATAAGGCGTTGCAAATAAACATCATCTTCAATTGCAAGATAATGAATTTAGCAAGCTGCCTAATAAGGAACCAAAATCTGAAGAAATAACCGAAAAGGCTTCTTTTATTCCCGGCCCCGCTGCTTTACATGGCCACTTTGTGCGTCTTGTTCGAGCTGGGGAACTTCGAGCTATCAAGACAAAGCTACCATACGACAAATTGGTAACCTCATTCCGTCGGTCGTTGATCAGAGGAAGAAGGAAGAAACAATATAATGTGATAAGATTTTTGTGGTGTGGTAGGCTACAAAGGGGAGAAGCAGCTCCAATCTATTGAGCTTCTTTGATCTAAATTGTTGTAAGTTAGGGGTTTAAGCATTTGGGAAGAAACAAGGGCACATGTCACAGGCCAAAGCTTTGAGAGAGGAGGCCAATGCTTTAGATTGTAATAGGCTAAAGATTTTTTTTATTTAATTTTTTTTATTTAATTTAATTTTAAAATTAACTCATCGCAAACTTTATTTCAATTCGACCTTTGGTCACGCCACCACCGCGTGGCGTGACCAAACAACATATCACGCCACCATTTCGGTCAAAGTCTTGTCACGCCACGGTGGTGGCGTGACAAGATGTGTTAGTCACGCCACCACGGTGGCGTGACAAAAAATGCGATTTTGGGGACTTATCTTGTGGCGTGACGATGTTGTTTGGTCACACCACGGGTGGTGGCGTGACCAATGGGGTCAGAATTGAAAATAAAGTTTGCGAGAGATTAACTTTAAAATTAATTTAAAAAAGATTAAATAATAAAAAAAGTTCTAAGCTAAACCACAAGTGTGTTTAGAAGTTTATATTGAAGTCTGCATCGAAAGGAATGGTTACAAGCCAGTTTGATCTAAAAACCTTCACCACCTGCCCTGGGAGCTATATATGTTTGTTTAAGAGCTCATGAGAGAATTTGGACCTAGCTTCATTTTTGTGATTATCGGAAACTCAAATAAAATAATAAAAAATTTCTATAATTATGTGCCATCCATTAATCATCATACAAGTCAGAGTGGTGACGTGTAGAAATTTATAAAGAGGTTTAAAAATAAAAAAAAACCTGTAAAGATTGTATGTACATTAGCCACGCATGTTTAGGATGCATAAATAAATTGGACAGGGACCGTATAATTTTATGCAAATGTCGCTGCCGGTGTGCTCGCATAACCTCTGTTCCCTAGCTGTCGGATTGGCTCCCAGATTTGGACATGGGGCTTGCACGTATCCATCCGGATCTAGATTCTCTGCTCTTGTCGTACGGTTTGACTTTTGAGCACATGTATACAGTATCCAACGGTAAAATACTGCAGAAACAATGTACTTCCTCCTCTGTTCTTTTTTATTTCACACCGTTGACTTTTTACGAGTTTGATCGTCAATAAGTTTAAAACTATCTAGATTGGCTATATAAAAATTATATCATTAGAATTGTCATTGAAAATACTTTCATAATATTATAATTTTATTAGTATATCTTAATGTAAAAATAATAATAAAATTATGATCAAAATCATATCTCGAAGACCATAAAAAGTCAACTTTGTCCAGTAAAAAAGAACGAAGAGAGTATATTTACTGTATCAAAAATATTGCACCGACTTTACTGTTTTCTTTGGTACTATTATATGGATTCATTTTGGATTGTACGCCGAAGACGATGTACATGTCAGTATGTCACTATATATCTCTGTACAGAATCCGTTTCCATCCCTGGCTCCTTCCAGAAAGGCAGAAAGTGAAATTTATCGATACACCTCGCGGGTGGTAGCCGTAGCCCGTACTCCGTAGGCATGGAAGAGGAGAGGACGGAGGCGTGGTGGCGCCGGCGCGCGTGGGCGCTCCTCTCGGCCGTCCGCGCGCGGGCGCCTCTGGTGCAATGCATCACCAACCTGGTCTCCATGGACATCTCCGCCAACGCGCTCCTCGCCGCCGGCGCCTCCCCCGCCATGCTCCACTGCCTCCGCGAGGTCCCCGACTTCACCCCGCGCTGCGACGCCGTCTGCATCAACGTCGGCACGCTCTCCGAAGATTGGCTCCCCTCCATGCGCGCCGCCGCCTCCGCCGGCCGGCCATGGGTGCTCGACCCCGTCGCCGCCGCGGCCTCAGACTTCCGGATGGAGGCCTGCCTCTCCCTCCTCGCACTCCGCCCAGCCGTCGTCAGGGGGAACGCGTCCGAGATCCTCGCCCTCGCCTCCCGCTCAGCCACCGCCTCCTCCTCCTTCAAAGTACGGTACCTTGTTCTTTCTTTAATGTCCAATCCAAGCAAGGACTCACAAAATATTAACTAGATCAGATGGATCGATTGTTTGATTGATTGATTGTGAATTGCAACGCGCTGCCAACAGTTAACTGAACTTCTTGTTAAAAAAACAGTTGACTGAATAAAGTGAAATGAAAAAAAGGAAATCTGCATTCTCCTCACAATCTTAAAACGCTGAATAAACCTTTGCTATCACATCCTTTTCTATGGACTGATTTGATCCACCTACTCCTGACACCATTTTTTTGGTCTTGACTCTTCAGAGTTCAGACTTTTTCGTATGCCATTGTTATCCCAAGTGACCTATCGGAACATAAGCTGCCCGCCGAATCTTGTGGCTAATTGCAGAATTAGCTAAATAAGCAGTCCGATACAACCCAAAAGGTCCAAGGGGATACCAGCGACCATAAGTACAGAACAAGAGAATGGCAGAACAACAAACCCGCCTAACTGTAGAAGGAACACAGAACAAAATTAATCTGCCAGACTACAACAAAGAAACTAACAATGCTAACACTTAGTCTTGAGCAATAGATGTTGAAGCCGCTGACTGGGATTTGTTGGTTTTTGAAGGTGTGCGCCCATTCCTTCATTTCAGCCACAATTGCCTCCATTGCTGCATATGGGACAAAGTTTTGTACTGAACGTCAATAGGATGCTGGGGAGATTTCTTTTCAGTCACCATTTTATTCAGTGTTTGCCAAATTGACCAAGTCAAGGCTGCAAAGGTATAAATCACCAAATAGTTGTTGCCTCCACGCTCCAATCTCATCCAGTCGCTAAGAAATATCAGAACGATTAGGTACTTGTGCTCTCTCTGGTCAACTCATGGATCAAAATCCCGGCGGTTACCGGGATCCTAAAAACCGGCCGAAAAATTTCAAATTTAAATTCAAATTCAAAATCCCGGCGGTTACATCCCCAATTCAAATCCTTCAGACGAATTTCGACCGGGTTTTCCGGTTACCGGTCGCCCGGCGGGATTTTACCCGGTACCGGTATTTTGATCCTTGTCAACCTTTCCTTACGTAAGTCAAGTTCTTACCGGGGTTCCAGGATGATTAGATCCCTGATCTCTCAGTTTTTTCAAGATTAGCAAAACACATGTCATACCTACACCGCAGATAGTATTCCATCTTGTTGCCAATGGCACTAATTCTGATCGAATTGCAGGGTGTGGACAGTTCACACGAATCAGGGGATGCCTTGCAAGCTTCAAAAGCATTGGCACAATCCAGTGGGGCTGTTGTTGCAGTATCTGGAGCTGTTGATTTCGTCACTGACGGGGAGCAGGTTGTTGGAGCAAGCAACGGTGTGGCCATGATGCAGAAGATCACAGCGACGGGTGTGCTGTGACCGCCTTATCACAGCCTTTGTCGCCGTGGATCCTTCAGATGTTCTCGTCGCAACAGCGTGTGCTCTTGCCATCTTTGGCTTGGCTGGAGAAATCGGGATGGAGTCAGCGAAGGGACCTGCCTCTCTCAGGATGCATCTCATTGATGCTCTCTACTGCCTCGACGAGCAAACCGTCACTTCTCGAGTCAACATTTCCCTGCGGTCATGATGCATGCATAGATGCCTCAGTTAAATACAGAGTTTGGAATAATGCACGGGCTCACTTTACTTTTGTCAGTGTTTTGAATACCATGAAGCAGATCAAATTGGCCGTTACTCATCCATGTATACCATATAAAATATTCCGGTGACCTTCCGGAGTCCGAACTGTACTAAGTACATAGTTGTGATGCCAAAATTTTGTGCTTGACATGTCATGCACAGACGTAATGCACAACAAAATAAAGAATCTTGTTCTTGACGAGCTCAAACAAGAAGTATAACTGGACGAGTGGTGTGAATGTCGCTGCTGGCATTTCTGGAGAGACATTGAGATTACTGAATGACCTCTCTGTTACATTGGTTTGTTGGGGAGGATCATATCATGTGTAGTCTTTAGTTAGAAGGCATAGTGCCCAAATTACCGATAAGTTGAGATGGCCGAGTTGGTCTAAGGCGCCAGATTAAGGTTCTGGTCCGAAAGGGCGTGGGTTCAAATCCCACTCTCAACATGTTTGTCTCTTTTTCTTTTTCTTTTTGCATTTGTTCTTCCAGTCATCTGAAATTTACCCCAGAATAATTCTTTTCCCTGTCATTTGCTTATTTGTTCTGGTTTTGCTTTGCCAAAAGGCCCAAGCTAGCTAGGCCCAAATCTGCCCAACAGTTCAGTTTTGGTTATATTATGTCAAAACCAGCCTCCCGTTTTCCCTACTAGCATCGTGCATGCAATTCTTTGCACATGCTCCTCAGACGCTACCTACAAACTGATAATGAAATCCTTTCCATGGCGGTTGAATAGCAGCGTGAGGTAGGAATGGGAATCAATCCAAAATTCCAAATGCACCGTTTGTCCTCTAATGAGGGCATCAGTGACGGTGATCATTGCTTTGGGGTTTAGGGTTTATATATGGTCGCATTTAGATTTGAATTCGGATAGTTTTGTTTGGATGCTAATTGGATGGTCAGAATATCGTCAATCGGTTGCTAGTTCAACCGGTAAAGTACCCTGCCTTGTGGATAATGGTCACAGTTGAGTCCATGTACATTACATGGATTTACTGTAGATTTTTCACGATTTGATCAAATCCTAATGATAGCCAACTGCAGCGTTCGAAAAAAAATATGGTCACAATATATATTCTTTAGACAACATGAGATGATGCATCTGGAACCAGGCCAGGCCAAACACATCTATGACCCAGCTAAGATTTTTATTCCAGTACGTGCACCTGGAATAATGGGCCGAGAACTGCACGCAGCATAGCTTTTGTACACATCTAACGTGTGACGGTGTGAGCATATGTTCTTTTCTTTTCTTACTTCGGTAAAACTTAGAATCCCTTACGAAATTGCTATACAACTCGTTCGACTAAATTTTTTTAGGAAAAAAAAAATAAATCAAATTTCTCATCTTTGGATGGGCTTGAAGATTCACGTGCCACCACCTCCGTTTAAGGGTCAGGGTTCACCGGCGCCGGACACGGGAGGGAGGGTGGTGGCTCGCTATGGTGGGGCGGGGAGGGATAGGTGTAGGTGTGGGTGTGGGTGAGGTAGGGCTGATGAAGATGAGAAAAGTTAGGATTATATCTGGTGCATTGGATCTCTATCCAACAGTAAAAAAATGACCGATTTGTCAACCAAAATTACTTGATGTATAGACACTCCCATCCCTTAAACATGTTGTATGTCAGCATGCATGTTAACGAGTAAAGATACTAAACCATCTCACATGCATGTGATACGTACTGTATGACTCACAATATTGTTACTACTACTACTTGTACTAACCAGAGATGATCACACATCCATCGACCCCATGCATGCACCCGACTGATCGATCATTCATGGAAATTAATTAAGTTCACATGCAACGCCATCTCTAATCTCCGATTAATCAATCACCAGCTAGCTGGCTAGTAGTACGAGGAGCTCTTATGGATGGTGAGGATGTTGAGCATGAGGAGGACGAGGTTGACGAAGGCGCCGAGCAGGAGACGATGACGGCGGACATGGCGCGCTCGCAGAAGCGGCCGTAGACGTCGCACACCTTGCCCCACCGCACGTGGGAGTTGCCGCGCTCCCCCAGGATGCCGAACTCCGCCGCGGCGCCCACCGCCGAGAACAGCAGCGCCATCACCACCAGGTCGCCGATCATCACCGGCACCACCGCGCTCCGGCTGCGGCACGCCGCCAGAGCCGCCGCCGAGAAGGCGCACGCCATCACGTTCGCCACCACGAAGTAGCTGCATGCATGTGTATTGGAAAATGAAATGGAAGACTAAGCTAACCATGCAATGCATCCTCTGAATCTCTGATTGATCGCTCACTAGAACGTACGACTGAATAAGTACGGCAAATTAACTCCTCATCGTACCTGTAATGTACGGACTCAAGAGTTAATTGAATTCAATTCCGTACATTCATATATAGTGACATGAGCTAATTGAATTTTCAATGCAACTTTTGGTTTGATTTGGTATATGTCCTTGTAGGAGTAGTAAGCAAAATCGAAGAATTTGTGCAAGTTTCGACCAAAACTAAAAGAGGTGCTTGCAGGGGACACGTCTCCCTACTTATCGTTTGATGATTGCACGTTGCAGATCAAACTCAGTGTGCTTTTAGAATGGCACTTTCCAAAATAAATACTACAACACATCTACTGCTACTAGTGGCTTAGTGCAGTTACAGTTCGTACGCTACAGGTGCTAACTGAAAATGAGGGCCATTAGTGAGTGTGTGGTCTAGCTAGACGTCTGATTATTCCGAATGTTCAACGCTCGATCGCATGAGCTAGCAGCCTAAGCAATTATTTATACTCTATTGCCTATATGACTGTTGTATTGACAAAAGTCGGCGATTTGATGATTTATTAGTTCCAAGTAAAAGTAAGTGCGAATTGTAGAATAGTTAAGTCAGACAATTAAATTAAGAAAAGTAATTAGATTGATCAGCACAGAGATAGAACGGAATTGTTAAAAAAATCACTGTTAACTTCATTCTCTTTGTTAAGCGGAAAACTGCTATAGCATTTGTTTTTTCGATTAAAAGGAAGACGCACACACACTATCCACACTCGCACCTTTAGCATACACCTAGAAAGATAAATATCGGAGATAAATCCGCATCCCTTAACTCATTGTCTGAATTCATCCCTTAACTTCAAAATGATAGTAAATCAATCCCTGTACTCTCAAGACTAGTTCACAATCCGTGTTCTCCAAAAAAAGAGTAGACCGCAGTTGATTCTTTACATGAAATTTTTTTTAGCCTGCTTTAACTTATATCATTGCAATCCATAAATAAGCACTGCCCTCTTCGCGTGTGTGCATTGGTTTCAGATTGTTATGTGCAATGCGGATAAAAAGGCTGTTGTTTTCCCGGTTAATAATGGCCGAGCATCAAGCATCCACATCATATCCAAAAGTACATCAAAACTGCACGCAACTACTGCATGATTGATCGAAGCGAGTAGACATCGGAGGAATGGACGGGTGAGAAGAAACACATCGCTAAAGGAAAGGAATCTAATTAGTGGATGCACCAGCATTTGAAAAGGCGAAGAGAAAAAGATCAATGGATTGTTGTAATATGGGACATGACTGTCTAGCTTAGTCTTATAAAGGGGTAGGCGCTGCTCATTACACACATACGGATTTCGTATCCACCCATAAAAAATAGTTAAAGGATGTTAGGACTATTTCTTGTGCCTTCAACTTTTCGTGTGGTTGTTTGTCAGCAACGTGACCACTACTCTAACACGTTATCAACACGATAGCACTTGTGTAGGCCGTCTGATACGTTGTCTACAACAAATCTATTTCAATTATTTTGTAGTGTTTATTTGGCCCGTCCCGTCTTTCTCTCTCTCCTCAAACGAGAGCCAATGAAGCAGCTGCAGCCCTCGAAGCGCCTATCGCAGCTGACAGGCTCCGCCGGCGGTCTTTGCCGCCAACGGTAGCCACGGGTCGCGCCTACCGCGCCGCCCTAACCCTTGTGCACGTCGCCGCTCACAGTTGTATGCTGACCTCGCCGGTCGTGTCCACCACACCACCGTCTAGGCCACGACCTCACCGGCTATGCCTACCGCACCGCCATCGTTGTCACCAACCCCGATCGTCACAACCACGCCCACTGTACCACCATCTCCGATCCTCATCACGCCACCCTTGCTGATCTGATCTCCATCGGCCGCGCCGCTGTCGTCAATGTCGTCCGCACCGACCGCACCCACCATATCGTCACTGCTGACCTCGGCCTCGCCGTCTGCACCAATTGCGCTATCGCCACTCCCGAAGCTCGCCGTTGCACCCACCGCGCTGCCTCGGGATGCCATCTCGAAACTTACTGACACTGCGCCTACCGTGCCACCTCGGGAGCTTGGCTCCGCCACCGCCACACCAATTGCGCTGCCCCGGCTAAACCCCAGCCTTCTCCTCGTCACCCTGACCGCGTTGCCTCGAGATGCCGCCCCGGCCTTGCCTCTTTCTGAGGTTTTGCAAAATTACAGAGGGGTCCTCAGTTTGTATAATATAGGTCCTTGGGGACGAAAATCTTGTAGATTAGATCTTAGAATTTATGGATTTTTATTCTAAGGGTATCCACACATGGAAATCTTGCAAATTAAACCCTGGAAGAGTTCTGGTTTTATTAGTTAGTCTTTATGATTTTATTTAATCATCAGAAATTGTTTTGTTATGAATTTTTTCTATACTTAGAAAATTAGCAAAAAATTACTGAAAATTCACACACATTTATTAGTTAAGTAAATTGTCTATATGTTGTACTCGCATGTTTTAACTCATGTGGCCTATTTTTGAGCCAACTAATTGTTGCTTTACATGATGTAGGCAGCATGCTCGTGAAACAATTCTGTGTGATGTATAGTGATGGAAGGAATTATCAAGAATGGGCAAACAATGTTGTTACAACAACCTAGGAGATGCCATTGATAGGGGCAAGAATCGTATCAATCTTGCAAAAGACTTAGCCAGAAAGTTCATCTATAAAAGAATGGATGTTATACTTCAAGATTGGTTTACATGTGAGAAAGATCCATCGGGATATGGGAGGTTCGGTGGAACATATTTGGCAAGCTAAGAAAAATCTCACATGTACCATGGTCGCCTTCCCAAGACCCCGACAAGAAAGGTAAAACTATTAAAAGAGGAAGGGACATTGATGGCAACAAAGGAGGCAATCAAAACAAGCCCAAACTCCAGAAGAGGTTAATGGCAGAGGAATTTTTTTGTCAAAGGGATATGAATGCAATATGTATTAGGTGTGATTGCCAGGGCATACCGCCAATAGGTGCAACACAACTAAACACCTAGTTGATGCATATCAAAATGCCAAGATGCAATCCGCTATTTTGAGTGGAATTTGAGATATCCTCTTCAAAAAGGGTGATTCATGCCATAATATGACACCCGATAGAACAAGAGTTATTAAGGAGACGATTGATCTCTATAACATTGCTAATGGCGAACATCTCGATAAAAGATGTGTCATATCTCAATATAGAAGATATCCCTCTGTAGAGGAAAATATATCATTCTCGATGATGTCCTTGTTAATGAAGACAAGGATTTAATTCATGTAATTAGAGTGGTGTTAAGATATAAAACACAAATTTTGCCAATCCTAAAAGTATGCAATTAGGAATTAAAGATTGCAATATTTAAGTTTGAGTCGTAATAAAGTTTTTCGGTTAGTGTGCATGATCGGTTTTGCATTTATTGTATGCAATATCTTTAATCATGCAAATTTTATCTTCTGCTTATAGATTAGTGTAATCGATGGAAGGGGAGCAAGAAATCGGTCTTGTTAACAGTTGTGTCACGAACACTATCCTTCGGGATATTAAGTACGTACTTCCAGACTTTTGAGCAAGAAAATTGGCAATGTGATAACCATAACAGGCAACTATGGTAATAATATCGTCGGTTCAGGACGAGCTACAATTGCATTATCGATGGGAACCCGAATAATCATCAAGGATGCATTATTGTTCCCAAAATCAACACGTGATCTCTTAAGTTTCAAGGATATCCGCAATAATGATTTACATCTGGAATCAGAGGAAGAGAATGATTCTGAGTACCTTCTCCTCACTAAGAGAGTGGGTTATCAAAAGAAAATTATATAAAAGCTTTCCAGTTGTTCATCTGGATTGTACTACATGTTCATCAAACGTGCTGAACAATACATTGCGATGAATACACAACTCATGGATCTAGACTTGTTCAAGACATGGCATGAATGCCTAGGTCATCTTGGAGAGAATATGATGTGCTGGATCATCAAACATTTTGCTGATCATCACTTAGAGTTAAGTGAAATCCTTAAAACACAACAGTTTGTGTGTGAAGCCTGTTCTCAAGACAAATTGATTACGAGACCCTCGTATCACTAGATCAAGGATGAACTACCTGATTTCATCGAAAGGATTTAGGGCCCATGTCTGGGCCTTTCAGGTATTTCATGGTACTAATATATGCATCCACGTGGTGGACACATGTGTGCCTATTATCCACTAGGAATCATACATTCGTCAAGCTGACTTCACATATTATAGCACTAAGAGCCAAATTCCCATATCAGAGGATCCAATCCATATACATGATAATGCTGGTGAGTTTACCTCCAAAGTATTTAATGATTATTCTATGACCTTAGGCATAAAAGTGGAACACTCTGTCCCACATGTTCATACACAGAATGGACTTACCAAATTATTGATTAAAAGGCTCAAGCTGATTGCTAGACCCATACTAATAAAGTAAGAACTCCCTACTACGCGTTGGGGACATGCTGTATTACATGCCATAGTATTAATACAATTTTGGCCATCTTCATGCCATGAGTATTGACATTTTCGTTAGTGCGTGGAAAAGAACCAAATATTTCCCATCTGCGTAAATTCGATTGTGTCGTCTACGTACCAATCTCACCACCACAATGTACATCAATGGGCCCCCAACGTAAACTGCGAATTTACGTGGGATCTGAATCTCCATCTATAATCAAATATTTAGAGCCCATGACGGGGATGTCTTGAAAGCAAGATCGTTGGATGTGTATTTAATGAACAACTATTCCCGCATTGGGGAGGACCCTAAATTGGAATCTTTGAGAATTATCATGGCATGATAGTAGTCCTCACAATATTGATCTACACACTAAATAATGTGAATAGGAAGTTCAGATGACAATTGATTTACAAAATCTTGCAAACAAGCTGCTAGATACATTGATGGATCACAAAGGAGTGACAGCGTTGCATATACCAACAGTGAATGCACCTATCAGAGTCGAACCACCCTGGGCTTTGGATTCTATTCAAGAATCTCCTTCCTTGCGCAAGAAGCAGATACCTCCTAAATAAAAAAAAATCTCAAATCGTGGAGACGTCCGCAGAGGAGACGTATCAAATAGGGGGAGACACTCTATGAACCAAACACGAATGAGGAATGTTCAATGGACATCATGCTTGTATGAGAGCTCAAGGGGACGTGTCCCGTGCATGAGTATGAGGGGAGGCGCCTAGTGTAGAGGAGAGCGCACCTGATGACACTAGGGCAATAGAATACTCAGACTCTTCCGTACTAGGGAATCATGGAGAGCCGATTGATCTAAACAGTATTCTAATCGAATTGGATAAGGAATTCGCCACAAAATGTGTGGACACATGAGAAATATACTTGAGACAAGTATGTGCTGATAGCAGCTGCTTCGCTTCCAGGGTTGCTTTCTGTAACGAGAATTTAGATCTGGAACCTAAGACTATTGTAGAATGCAAAAGTCACCTCGACTGGGATAAATGGAAGGACATAATGTAAGTCGAACTAAACTCACTAAATAAGAGGAAAGTCTTTGGACCTGTGGTCAAGACATCTCCAGACATCATTCCTGTTGGACACAAGTGGGTGTTCATAAGAAAGCGGGTTGAATGTAATGAAGTGGTGAGATATAAAGCGAGATTAGTAGCACAAGGGTTTACGAAGAGACCCAACATCGATTACGATGAAACTTACTCTCCTATAATGGATGTCATTACGTCCCGTTACTTGATATCAATGACAGTATGCATGAATCTAAATATAAAACTCATGGATGTTGCAACTGTATATTTGTATGAGTCACTTAATTCTAAAATCTTTATGAAGATTCCAGTCGGACTGAAGGTCTCATGTATGAGCGTGAGTGAGAATCACAACTTGTATATTGTGAAAATTGCAAAGGTCACTATACGAGTTAAAACAATCAGGTTGTACATGGTACAACCGACTGAGTGGATTCCTTCTATAGAAGGGACATACTAATAACGAGGTATGTCCATGTGTATTTATCAAGAGATCCACTCATGGATTCTGTATCATATTTGTATATGTTGATGATTTGAACATCATCGAAACTAGAGAAGACATCTTCGAATCAGGCTCATACTTACAGACGAAATTCAAGATGAAAGATTTGGGTGAAACCAAATACCGTCTCGGTTTGAAGATCGGACATCTGTATGGTAGTATATTCATGTACCAAACCACATACAATAAGAAATTATTAGAGATTTTATCTAGATAAATCTCATCCACTAGGTATTCCAATGATAGTTAGGTCACTTGAAGTGAAGAAAGATCCATATGGACCTAAGCGTGAAACTGAAGAAGTATTGGGACCTAAAACCCCATACTTGAGTGCAATTAGAGCACTATTATATCTTGTAGGTCTAACATTGCATCCACAATGAATTGTTTGGCAAGATATAGTTCCCAACCTACTTAGAGGCATTAGAATATGATTAAAGACATTCTCAGGTACCTACAGGGTACTAATGTTCTTGGACTCTTTTATCCTAAGAACCAAGACACTAAAATTGTTAGATACTCAGATATTGGCTATCTTTCTGATCCCTTAATGCTAGATCACAGACTTGATATGCTTTCTAAGCAAAAATATAACTATCTCTTGGAAGTCTATTAAACAATAATAGTTGCTACGTCAACTAATCATTTAGAGATAATTACACTATTGAAACCATCCATGAGTGCATATGGCTTGAAAGATCAATTCATCATACCCAAGAGTCATGTGGTGTAGAAGTGGATAAAAATCCCTACAGTCTTATATGAAGATAATGTTGCTTGCGTTGCATAGATGAAGAATAGCTATGTCAAGACTCCGATGACAAAGCATATACTCCATAAGCATTTATATTCCCGTGAGTAGCAGGAGAAAGAAAATATAGAAATACAAAAAAAATCCAAAATCCTATAGATTTATTTACTAAAACCTTGCCAGCTTCTACCTTTGCGAAGCATTTTCATGGCATCATCATGAGAAGGCTCAAAGAGTTGTTGCCTTCGCCGGGGGGTTGGGGGCTTTGTCCCAATGGTTTTCTTAATTAAAGGTTTTTAATGAGGCACCGTATGCAATAACAAGAATGCGAGCTATATACTTTTCTTTTACCGATTTTCCTATTAGTTTTTGGAAGAAGTTTTTAACGAGGAATGAGCATGGCGTTATCAAGGTGCCTAAGGGAGTGTTGTAATATCGGTCCATTAACATTGATTATGTGAACACTTTACCTAAACAAGACCCATTAGTGGTTATGGTCCATTAAGATCTATGAGGTATGACTGTCTAGTTTCGTCCCGTATTACTTATTTTATTGAGATGTCGTGTCTCCTCCTTATATAAGGAGGGGTAAGAGCTACTCATTGTACGCTCCGGAGAATCTCGTAGTTGTCAGAACTATTTCTTGTGCCTACTACTTTTAATGTGATGGTTCGTCAGTGTCATGATCACTACTCTGTCATGGATAACCTTGCATTTGTTGGCAGGTACGAAATTATCGGATAATGATCTTGTTGAGCACCTTCTCCAAATCTCTCTCAGTATCAATTTTCGCTTTTACAAAAAGGCCAAATCGGTGGTCGCTCGGTGCTCATCAGGATGAGCACGTGGGACCCACGGTGCGCGAATATGGTGGGGGTGAGCTGGGAGCGCCCGAGAGGCATCATCTGTTTATTCAATAATGCATGGTGCAGGGGAGCCACGTGGTGCACCCAAGGCGCCATGCATTTTTTCCGCGATGTAAATGTAATAATGTGGACAAAAAAAATGTTTTTTTTTTCCAAATTCTTCTTGGACGGAAAATTTGGAGAAGGTGCTGATCTTGCCAACACACCTAATTTAGCTAAACGACATTTTATACTAACTAGGTTAGTTACCAAACACAAATATTGAGCTAAACTAACATTCCAGGTTAGCTGAAGCCTAGTTATTTAACTCCGAACCAAACACAATGTAATGACCTACTAGTTGCAATATCAAATTGAAAATATTGATATCTGAATTTATATTATGAACTTATACATAACTAACTAACTGTTCTTAACTTTCATTCTAAAATAAACTAAACTATTTTCTTAAGGAATAAATAAATCACACCCTTCACGTACATACTAGTTGCACGCCATGCTACTCTAGCTTCTATTCGATTTCATCCTATGGAGTGCAAATCTCAAAGCAGCCCTACAAGAGATCGATATATTAGCAAGCAAAGGGCTAACTTTAGTCGCCCTAAATCTAAAATCGTTCACAATTCTAATTTGTTGTGGCATCCTTGTCTACAGTATGATATAAAGGCTCTTTTTAGGTAGGAGAAAGAGAAGGCCTTGTTTGTACGTGGAATTAAAGGAGATCGCGCGAGGCCCAGTGGAAGGTAGGAATCAGGACGTGCGCGCACGGCATTTCTTGCGTGTCATCACGCATCCGTCTCGTCAAAAGTATTCTGTTCGTTTCTCAGCCGCGTTCAGAGGCATCGACGACGCTAGAACGAGGAAGAAATCGACATGAACGGTGAAAGTCGAAGTGAACTCATGCTGTCTCCGGGACGGCTAAATAGGTAGGCAATGGTACGTTCGGTTCGTATCGAAAACGTACGTAGGTAGGTTGCTTTCTACAGAAAGGACACATATACGTTGTACGTATTGGCTGGAGTACATACTAGATCAGGTGAAGCTGGACATGGGCAAGCCTCGGATCAGTCTAGCTACTTTTAGTCTAAATCGTATTTTACTGATTTTTTAAATAATTTTATATAATCATTTGATCTAGTTTCGGCCCATTGCCCGGAAGCCCAATACCCATCTCCCCTCTCGACTGGACTACATAGGCATGTGTGACGTGTGTCTATGCCGGAATCGGACACTTAAATCCCTTGGTGCTTCAAATTATAATTTTCCTAACGGATGTTAGTTTGGTTAGAAAATTTATGCAAAAAGAAAGAGAGAGAGAGAGATCGATTTGGGTTACATGTATAATATTAATTGGCAAGGCATGCATGTACTTAAATGCATGGGCCCATTTTTGAAGGGTACGTACGTGATATCCTCATATCCTTTGTCCTACATAACGAGTATTCATGTCACTACGCTAGCGTTGCATCATTAACGATAATTGCAAAATTAAAAAAATTAAAAGAACAAAACGGAAAGAAAAGAAAGATGCAGAGAAGAAGAAGAAGAGCGGCAGTGCACGTAATTAAGTAGCTAGAGACTTACACGAAGGCGGTGGAGTAGGACCACTTGGCCGTGACGGGCACCTGCAGCGGCGGCAGCGTGTCGGCGACGGTGACCTGGATGGTCCGTGTCTGCCGGTCCACGCCCATCACCACGGCGGCAACGAGCGTCGCCGCTAGGATGAACACGCGCAGCGCCACGCCGCACCCGTCCACCGGCGGCCTGCCCCCGCCCGCCGCCGCAGCCCCCATGTAGCTCCGGCGGCTGTCGGAGGCGCCGCTCACGCCGTTGAAGCCGGGCTTCAGCCGCGACTCCATCGCTGCCGCGCGCTGTGGTTGTTGTTCTTGGAATCTCGGGTAGGCGAGCAGAACGGTGTATGTTGTGTGTTATGGCGCAGCGTGTGTGTGTTCACTAGTTCTAGTTGAGAGAGGGAGCTAGGTACGGTTGGTCGTGGAGGTGCATGTGCAGAATGGTATGGTCCGAAATAAATTCTACGAGACTCTTGTCTTGAAATATTTATTTTTGATCTTTTTAAATCATGACACGTAGATATGTAAAAAGGTGGTATGTTATAAGATTGAAGGGGTATAATATAGATGTTAAAGATGATAATATCTCTAGGATTTGTTCAGCATTTATGGTCGAAAGAGGTGTACGGACACCACTCACCACCCTGAGGGTATATAATGGTAGACAGCTGTGTCACTTTCTATATCATCTTTAGTGCTGAGACAACTTATACAATGGTACAAGTAGTTGCTTTCTATTTACTCGTCTTTATATATCACACAACTTTTTGATGTTTTTTTTTTGTTCTGATGATACGGTCGACTACAGAATTTTAGACAACACGAATTATTGGGAGAAGTTCAATACTAATAAAGGTGCTAGCTAAGGGCACGGCTTGGGGACCGTCCGATACAGAATCAACACGAGATCAAACGAGATAGAAAGTGAAGGCTTCAGAATTATCGCAAGATCGAACTGAAAGCATCTCACATATATGCATCGGTCAAAACAGGCTGGATCCAACGATCCAAACCATCGTCCGAAGATCACATTATCGTGCAAATCTACCTCTCCAGTACGCAGTCTTGCGTGCGAATGAGATGCTCGGTTCCCGAACCCATCATATCATTCATGAATGACTGGTCCAACTAGGATTCGGAATTTCAAGCGAAGGAACACATAGAAAGGGTAAGTTTTACATTAATTTTATAGCTGCATTTGCGAAAAAGAAGATGATTATGTTAAGCTTCATATGTGGTTTCGTACTAGTTAGTAAATGTTAGCCTATTGTAATTATAGTATGTGTAATTATAGTAGGTAACCCTTGATTTGTGGCATGTACCACGCCTGTGCAGTTGGCTATATGTACTGATGTATATTCATGGAATAGAATCAATCATTCCAATTACTCTTACATGGTATTAGACGCGGTTCCGATCCGCTACCCTTCCGCAACCCAAACCAGCGCCCGCCGCCGATCCGATCGCCACCACCGTCGCTGACTACGTGTCGCCGGGTGTGTCGCCGGTCTCATCGCCCGCGCTGCCGATCCGATCGCCCGCCCCGTTGCTGCCCTCGTCACCGGGTGCGGCCGCCGATCCGATCCTGCCTACGATTCCTGATCGCCCGCCCTGCTGTTGATCGCGTCACCAGGTGCGGCCGCCGGTCCTGCCCCTCATGGCCGGCGCAGACGACGACGCCGCTACCGCGGCAGCCGCCAAGGCGGCCAAGGAAGCCGAAGACCGTCGTCTCGCGGCCGAAGCTGCTCGCGCTGCAGAAGCGCGTCGGGCTGAGGAAGCTCGCCTCCGCGCCGCCACCCTCGATGAGTACGAGAAGGCTCACGAAGCTCTCTGGGCGCAGGCCACCGCCGTTGTCAGTGTCAAGGCCCTCATCCCCATCGCCCTGGACAAGGCCACGGACACCTACACCAAGTGGCGCGGCATCTTCCTCACCGTGCTTGGCAAATATGCCCTAACACGCCATGTCCTCGAGGATGAGGCTTTCCCCACGCGCCCGGCCTGGGTCCAGGCGGACTGCTGCGTCCTGACATGGATCTACGGCACCGTCTCCGGCGACTTGCAGCAGTCCCTGATGATGCGCCAAGGTCCAGCGCGCAACGCATGGTGCTACCTCGAGGATGAATTCCTTGGCCAGAAGGAGTCCCGTGCCCTTCTCCTCGAGACGCAGTTCCGCAACTTTCGTCAGGAGTCCCTGAGCATCACCGACTACTGCCGTCGCCTCGAGTCCATGGCGCATCCCTCGCCGAGTTCGGCGACCCCATCGGCGATCGCCAGATGGTGCTCACGCTCCTCCGCGGCCTCAGCAGCAAGTTCCGCCACATGGTGTCCATCCTCAAGATGCACCGACCGTTCCCGACGTTCGCGGAAACCCGGACACACCTCCTGCTGGAGGAGCTGGAGATCGACGCCCGCCCTCCGTCCCCGCCAGCCGCCCTTGTCGCTGCGGCACCCGGCGCACGAGCACCTCCACGTCCAGGGGCAGTCCCTCCTCCGCGCCCTACTGCGCCCACCGGTGGTCAACGCAACGGCCGTCGTCGCGGACGCGGTGGACGTGGCGGCCTCGACCGACACCAGCGGCGCCCCCTCAGCACCTCCCGCTGGTGCGCCCCACGGTGGACAGGGCGGCTCTTCACCAGGCATGCACCCGTCGTTCGCCCATCCCTGGGCCGGTACCGTGCGCATGTGGCCGTACGACCCGTCCGGGCGCCCGACACCGCCACCTGCGTTCCACGCAGTGCCGCACTACGGTGGCTTCGGCGGCCCTCCCAGCGCCTACAATGGTGCCTACGGCGTCCCACCCCCTCAGTACGGCGCGTACTACGGGGGAGCTGCACCACCAGTGTTCCAGGCGCCCGCGCCGGCGTATCAGGCGGCGCCCTGGAACCCCACTCACGGCAGGTCATGGAACCAGGACTCCCTGACGCACTCCTTCAACACCATGACGCTGACCCCGCCGGCCTCGACCTCTGAGTGGTATGCCGATTCTGGTGCTGGCTCGCACATGACCTCGGACGCTGGTAAACTCTCCACCATTTCCCCGCCCTTTTCATCTACTCCTTCGTCTATCATCGTGGGAAATGGTGCTTTGCTTCCTGTCACTGCCACTGGATCACACACTTTTTCTTTACCGCATCGTAATCTTGTTCTTAATAATGTTTTAGTGTCTCCCAACATCATTAAGAATTTGATTTCTATTCGTCGTTTTACCACCGACAATAACTGCTCCATCGAGTTTGATCCCTTTGGCCTTTCTGTGAAGGATTTGCAAACCAGGAACGTGATCGCCAGGTGCAATAGCTCCGGTGACCTCTACCCGTTCTATGCACCCTCCACCAGCACCTCCGCGCTCCTCGCCGCACCCACCTCCCTTTGGCATCGCCGTCTCGGTCATCTTGGGCGTGAAGCTTTGTCCAAACTTATTAGTTCCAGTGTCATTTCATGTAATAAAGATGATATTGATCACATCTGTCATGCATGCCAACTTGGTCGCCATGCACGTTTGCCTTTCAGTTCATCTAGCTCTCGAGCCATTCATAATTTTGATTTAATACACTGTGATTTATGGACATCTCCAATTGTTAGTGTGTCAGGATACACGTATTATCTGGTTATTCTTGATGATTGCTCCCACTACATTTGGACTTTCCCGCTCCGCTTCAAATCCGAGACATTTTCCACTCTTTCTAATTTTTTCGCTTATGTTCGCACACAGTTTGGCACCACCATCAAGAGCATCCAATGTGACAACGGCCGTGAATTCGACAATTCTCAGGCCCGCACGTTCTTTCTCTCCCATGGTGTCACCCTCCGCATGTCGTGTCCATATACCTCTCAACAAAATGGGAAAGCAGAACGCTCTCTTCGCACCCTGAATTACATCCTGCGCTCCCTTTTGTTTCAGGCAAGTCTCCCTCCGGCATATTGGGTTGAGGGTCTTCACACTGCGACATATCTTGTGAATCGCCTCCCCACTAAAACCCTTGCCTCCTCCACACCATATAGCGCCCTATTTTCCACCCAGCCCTCCTATGATCACCTGAAAGTTTTTGGGTGCGCTTGTTATCCTAACATGTCCTCCACAGCGCCTCACAAACTTGCCCCTCGCTCCTCCTATCGTTTCCTCGGCTACTCCTGAGCACAAAGGCTATCGATGCCTCGAGCTTCAGTCGAATCGCATTCTTATTTCTAGACATGTCGTTTTTGATGAATCCTTTTTCCCTTTCTCCGACATGTCTAGCACACCCATGGCACCCTCCGCCCTGGACTTTCTCGTCAATGATCATGACCTAACCGCTTCAGTTCCTGGAGCTCGTTTTGTGCGTGCAGGTACCGCAGCTTCCTCGGCGGCACACCCCGTGCCCGAGGCCCCTGGTGCAGGGCCGTGGTCGCCTGGGTCCAGCTCTGCTGCCCATGGCGCCACCTCCACGCCACCGTCCGCGTCGCCCGGTGCCGCTGCCCCTGTGCACCCCGCACAGGTCGCTGCCAGTGGCACCACGCCGACCACGAGTGCTGCCGGTCCTGCTGCCCCTGCTGCTCGCGCACAGGTTGTTGCCAGCGGTACCGGCCGCACAGCTGCTACCCGACCGATCGTCGTCCCTCCAGTCACCAATGCGCACTCGATGCGCACGCGCAGCAAGGCTGGCATCGCACAGCCCGTGGATCGCCTCAACCTCCACGCGGTGCCCATGTCGCCTCTTCCTCGCTCTGTTCGTGATGCACTGTCAGACCTCAATTGGCGATCCGCTATGCAGGCTGAGTATGACGCTTTGATTGCCAATGACACCTGGAGTCTTGTGCCTCGCCCTCCTGGCGTCAATGTTGTGACTGGCAAGTGGATTTATCGACACAAATTGCTCGCCGATGGGTCTCTTGATCGCTACAAGGCTCGCTGGGTACTACGGGGTTTCACACAGCGGCCCGGTATTGATTATGATGAAACTTTCAGTCCTGTTGTCAAGCCTACGACAGTTCGTGTTGTTCTCTCCCTGGCATTATCTCAGAACTGGCCCATTCATCAGCTAGATGTGAAGAATGCATTTCTCCATGGCACTCTCACTGAGACAGTATACTGCGCGCAACCCTCTGGTTTTGTGGATTCTTCTCGCTCAGATTTTGTCTGTCGGCTCAACAAGTCCTTATATGGTTTGAAGCAGGCTCCTCGTGCTTGGCATTCCAGGTTCGCCTCTCACCTCGTGTCACTTGGATTTGTTGAAACAAAGTCAGATACTTCGCTCTTTATATATCGCCGCGGTCCAGACACGGCCTACTTACTGCTCTATGTGGATGACATTGTACTCACCGCCTCCTCTGCCGGATTTCTCAAGCACATCATTGAGGCTCTCCAGCGTGAGTTTGCCATGATGGACATGGGTCAGCTGCATCACTTTCTGGGCATTTCTGTGACACGCTCTGCAGATGGCCTGTTCCTTTCTCAGCGGCAGTACATTCAGGATATTTTGGAGCGCGCCGGGATGAGTGCGTGCAAGCCGTGCAGCACGCCTGTTGATCTACACTCCAAACTATCTGCCGATGGACCGCCTGTTGCTGACGCTACACAGTACCGCAGCCTAGCTGGCGCTCTGCAGTATCTGACCTTCACCCGACCAGACATTGCTTTTGCAGTTCAGCAGATATGCCTCTATATGCATGATCCTCGGGAGCCGCACCTCGCTGCTCTCAAGCGGATCCTGCGCTACTTGCAGGGCACACTATCACTTGGGCTGACCATGCGCCGATCTTCACCTGCAGATCTTGTTGTTTACACGGATGCCGACTGGGCTGGCTGTCCTGACACTCGCCGGTCGACCTCTGGCTATGCAGTATTTCTCGGGGATAACTTGGTGTCCTGGTCTTCCAAGCGTCAGCATACGGTCTCCAGATCGAGTGCCGAAGCTGAATATCGTGCTGTGGCGAATGGTGTTGCTGAAGCTACTTGGCTGCGTCAGCTGCTTCTTGAGCTTCGCCACCCCCCTCGCCGTGCCACCTTGGTCTATTGCGACAATATCAGAGCGTTGTATATCTTTCCGGCAACCCAGTGCAGCATCAGCGGACGAAGCATGTTGAGATTGATCTTCATTTTGTTCGAGAGAAGGTCGCCCTCGGTCACGTTCGGGTTCTACATGTTCCTACGACATCGCAGTACGCCGACGTCTTTACCAAGGGCCTTCCTACCTCACTATTTCAGGAGTTTCGGTCCAGCCTGAATGTTAGCGATGCTCCCGATTAGACTGCGGGGGAGTGTTAGCCTATTGTAATTATAGTATGTGTAATTATAGTAGGTAACCCTTGATTTGTGGCATGTACCACGCCTGTGCAGTTGGCTATATGTACTGATGTATATTCATGGAATAGAATCAATCATTCCAATTACTCTTACAGTAAAGGACTATTTTTTTTTTCCAACCGTTGCTAGTGCAACACAGTAACACATCTCACTTTCCGGTGAAAATTACTGAGAGATTAGACAAATCGTGGAAGGAACTAGCTAGCTACCGTGCTAATAACAACGAAATATTCATGCATGCTCTGCAAATTGCCGGTGATCGATTAATTAGCCATATATGCAAGTACTATTATTAATTCCAAGTTCACTAACTGTTGGCTGAAGGGAACGGCAGTACAATTGCACTCAGTTAAGTAACAGGTCCGTATCTTAAAAATTTGAGGGTTCTGTGCTAAAATTAAAATTAGGCCGTTCAGTTTAGAAAATGCAATTACCAAAGCAAAAAATATTTCATTGAAAGCTGGACCCTAAAATTAGCTCGGTTCTTTTTTTCCTTACGCTTTTCATAACTAGATTCTTCTCTTGATCGCATAAGACACGATTAAAAACTAAAACAGCGCACAGATGCACAAATGCAAGAAAACACAACAATAGTAGACGTTAAAAATTTAAGGAAAAAGTCCATTTTTAACCATTAAGTATCGTCCGAGTCCGATTTTCAATCTCTAACTGCAAAACCATCTAAAACGCAACCTCCAACTATCAAAACCGTTTTTTTTTCACCATTCGCCCCTTCCCACCTCCGGTTTTTCACTGACGTGGAGGCGGTTTTTGTTGACATGGTGGTGATTTTTATTGAGTAGAGGTGGGGCCCACATGTTAGTCCTACTTTTCCCTTTCTCCTCCTTTCTCTGTCTCTCTGTCCCCTCTCTGCGCCTCCACAGCGCCGCCCCTCCCTCTCCACTGCATCGCCCCCACCGCCTCCTCGTCCCTCACTCTCTATGCCTCCCTCGAGCCAACCCCCGCCGCCTTCTCCTCCCTCCTCTCCATGCTTCCACCGCACCGCCTCCTTCTCCTCCCTCTCTCTCCATGCCTTCACCGCACCCCCTCCCCCGTTGCCTCATCCTCCCTTCCTCTCCATGCCTCCCTGAGCTGCCCTTACCGCCTCTCCCCCCTCTCAATGCCTCCACTGCGCTGCCCACCAATGCCTCCTCCTCCTCCCTCCCTCTCCATGCCTCCACCAACGCGTGATCTCCTCATCCGGACACTTCGCCTCCCTGCCTCTTCCACCCGGCGAGCCCTAGCGACGCCTACGACGCGGCGCCCCTACCCACAATCGTCTTCTTCCATGGCGGCAGGTTCGCCTTCCACTGCTTCCTCGCTGGGGACAACGCCGATTGTCGGGACCCAAAAATACAGGAACCCTCTCTGTATTCTGAACTAGTTCCAGATCAATAGCTAGATCACACAGGAAAACAATGATGAAATACCATCTATTTATTCGATTTAACTAAAAAGATCTCAAAGTAACAAATAATAATAATAACTGGACCTTATGGTCAATGTTTACTTAACTTGCCACGCAGGGCTAAAGAAACAAATAAATTCTTGCACCGGAAAGAAACTCTTCAATGGCCAATCAACATGCCCACAGGAAATCGAGTGGAGAATGCATCCTAATCCGCAAACCTTCATGGTACTCTTCCTGGTAGAACTCGAAGTTCCCTGGTTCTTCTGTGGAGATTAAACAACACAGGGCGCAAAGCCATGAGTACTTTGAATGTACTCAACAAGCCGTGAGGAAATGTATGCAAATAGTATTCATGCATGGCTTGAACAAAGGTTAGCTGTATGGCTCTTTTGCAAAAAAAAACAATATTTACGATAAATACAATAAATAGATTGAAATGCTAAATTGAAAACAATAATAATAATTAAACAATTGCTTTGAAACAACCAGTGAACTTCCCATTCACTTCCCAACCAAACCAACAATAAGTGAATTCCCCATTCACCAATCAACACAACCCACCAAGTGAATGACCTATTCACCAAACGAACATTATATTTATCAAGTGAACCTCCCATCCACACTCCGACTTATTTTTGAAGAAACTCTAACTCCCGTGTGAAATCCCCAAGCACGTCCATAACTGCGGACACGGCTATTCGAATAGTTTTACACTCTGTAGAGGTTGTACAACTTGACCCACAAGAGATAGATCAACTTATAATGTCCGTTTAACACACTTTCGAGGTATGTGACTAAGTGATCATCACAAGGCTTTTTATAAAGCTCATTCTTAACCCAGTTCTGCCCGCTAAGGTTTCAACACTGAATGTCTTTTCGACCAGACTCGGCTCCCCTCTTGCGCCACCGTGAGAATACGTTTCCCATAACCACGCTTCACATGACAAAACCGAAATTAAGACTTTGCTAATTAGTCAGCCAGGCCCGTCCCATCAGGCATGTGGTTGTACGGTTAAGGCCTAGTTCAATGGCGCATAAGATTAAGTCCTTGACAAGTTACTCAGGCGAGTCTACCACAAACCCACAACATGTTCAATCCACATCCCCACTATCCACCAACCACTCGCCCAAGCGAAAACCATTTTGTTTAACCAAAACCAATAGCAAACCCCGTCATGATACACAAATTTAACAAGAGTGGCTTACCACCACGAATCCACATTTCATTAAGTCAAAATTAATTATTATGACACATGTGACGACAAACCCATCGTAACTAAGCTGAACTAAGCATCAATACGATACCCATGTTGATGATATGAATATATCCAACTGAAATTATCCATGCTAAGGTGACAAAGGATTCATGGCATTCAAATAGTCAATGGAGGTATAATGACAACAGGTAATAACTATACCCAAAGCAATTTATATAAAGATAGCATGCAATTGTATAAAACAATGTACTTTTGAAATCATAGGTTCAATATGATCAAAGAACCACGACTTTCCTGGGAATAAATCTTGATCTTGGTATGCTACTCCTTGCTCAAAGCTTTCCGAAGTATCAACGTCTACTCGCAAAATAAGAAAATAAACCAAATAAATAAATAACAGAGACAAAACAAACTCCAAAAATTAAATAAAAACTCAGATAAATAGATCTCGAATTTAGATAAATTTAGAAATTTGAATGGACTCTATCGGAGTTTGGATGCAAAAGATATGAGCTCTGGAATATTGAAACCCTAAAGAAATACCATAAATTGGATTTTCAGAATTATCCGAATAACTTTTCTATTGAAAAAATTCGGATTATGACACACGACTGACGTCAGCGAAGGGTGTTCGGACTGGGCTAACTCAACCTGACAGGTGGGCCCCACTGGAAGTGGCTGGGTGTACCATGGACCGGTTTTATGGACTATTGGCTCGAGTGGAAAATTGAAGTCTGCCACATGGTGTTGACCTGGACAGACACGCGGATGCCACATAGGCTTGAGTGTAGAGGTGGCACATGAGATGGCTGCCACGTCAGCATGGGAGAAAAACAAAGGAGAAGCAGGGGCGGCCATGGCCGGCGGCTTGAAGCTTGGCGCCGAGGGCAATTGACGGCGAGAAGGGTTCAGGTGCAAGGCAAAACGAGTTCTTTGGAACACGGCGGTGCTCCAGGTAGCAATGGTTCGGCTCTAGCGACGGCGATGCGGCGGCGGTGGCGACTTCAGCGGCGGGGAGCTTCTTGGATGAGGAAACTTTGGCGAATCCTTGGCACCCTAACAAAACAAAGAGGAGCACGGGTGCGGCGGCATCACCACGAGCACAGGGGGAGGCTCAGAACGACCAAAGGTTGATCGAACCGGCGGAAACGACAAGATGACCGGAGATAGAAGAGACGACCGGTGGCGGAACCTCAGTGGCCGAGAGAGAAGAACAAGGGCAAGGATCGGACGAGAATATCATTGCGCACAAGATGACGCGCTAGGAACGATGGAGAAGCTCACCAGGATATAGATTGAAAAAGAGAGGCGGCGGCCGGTTTGTCAGACGAAGATGAAAATGGCAAACGGGGCTTCTCCAAGTAGAGTGGGTGCAAGCACGGTGTAGCCCTCGCTATTGCGAACCCAACGGAGGAAGAATCACGGCCAGAGATCGTCGGACGACGAAGAATTCTGGTGACGAAGAAGCTCCAATGTCGTTCGGATCTTAGATGATGGCGGTGGGACCAGGATGAATCCGGGGCGGAGAACTTAAGGTTTTGGAAGAGGATGGAGGAGCGGAGCAATTGACGAGCAGGGAAGGACTTATATAGCACCGGGGAGGGAGAGTCCATAAGGGGCACAGCGGCGCTGCGTGTTGGAGCTGGCCTCCAGAATCTAGCTCGGGAACGAGTGAAGAAGAAGATCACGTGGCGATAGGAAACGGGACCACCGGCAGCGAGTCAAGGAAAACGGAAGGCACGGGCTGCTGGCTCGGCTTGGGCTTGCTGGGCTTCGATTGCGCAAAGAGAAAGGCCGCACAGAACCGGGTCGGAAGGAATAGGATTGGGCTGAAACAAGGACTGCAACCCAATTGGAAATCTGAGATTTATAATAGTTTTTCTTATTAGAAAATAGTTGAAAATCCAAATAACAAATAGAGAATAGCAAATGCACTCGAAAAAATTCTAGAAAATATATCCAAGCACATAAAAGCCAAATAAAATAGTTTTGATAATAGTTGATGTTGGAATTAATCATATTAAATTGTTTTTGAACTCTAAAAATTCATATTAAGCTTTTAACTTTAGTAGAAAAAAATCCAAATGGTTATTTTTCTTTTAAAACTTCAAAATAGACCAAATTTTGGGATGTTACAAACCTACCCCCCTTAAAAGGGAATCTCGTCCCCAAGATTCGGGCTGACTAAAGAATAGGTTCTGACGTAGGTCTAACCTGAAGACTTACCAGAGGTGACGTTCTGAACTGCTTGTGCTTCTTCTGCAGTGATGTGGTTCAGTCTTCCTCTTGAGGCAGTTGATGGGGTCCTAGTAGCTTGATTTGGGGTCTGAGGCACTCCCCTTCCTACTCCTGGCAAAGAAGTCCTAGTTGGTGTTGGTCCCAAATTGAAAGGAATTGGTGTCAGCTCTTGCTTTTGCAGACACTTGTTAGCATAATGACCTGTCTGACGACAATTAAAACAAGTAACTCCTGCGCCATGATTGGGGTTCCCCTGAGGTTGATTATTGTTGCTGTTGTTGACATTGGGAATCCCTGTGTTTCCTGCATGAGACACTGGTGCTGGGGTTCTGAATCCGGCAGATGAATTATTGGGGCGAAAAGGCTGTTGAACATTGGTTTTGGCTCTCTGTAGTTGGTTTTGATGAACTCCGTGTTGTATCATCTTTCTTTTGCGAGATTCATCCAACTCATGACGAGAATCTTCTATGAGTACAACTTTATTTACCATATGCTGAAAATCGACATAATCATTTCCAACAACTTGCACCTTCAAACTGGGGTTGACTCCACGCTTGAATCGCTTTTGACGTGCATTATCCGTAGCAACATCTTCTAGAGAATAAGCGAGAAAGTTGAGTGAACTTGTTGAGATATTCACCCAATGACATGTTTCCTTGCTGTAGTTCACGAAATTCATTCTTCTTCATTTCCACTATACCATCAGGGACATGAGCTTGACGAAAAGCTGTTGAAAATTCCTCCCAAGTGATAGTGTGCGAATTCCCATGAGTTGCGGTGTAGTTCTCCTACCATTCTGTGGCTGTACCTTCCAATTGATGTGAAGCATAAAGAACTTTCTCACGATCATTGCATTGAGCAATGGTGAGCTTTTTCTCCACTGAACGAAGCCAATCTTCTGCGTCCAAAGGTTCTGATGAATGAGAAAACGTAGGCGAACGAGTCCTCATAAACTCTGATAGCTTGGAATGATGATGAACTAGCGACGGAACAGCTGCTGTTTGATTATTCTGACTGTTTTGGTTCAACAAATTGACTATTGCAGTGGCGGTCTGACTTTGCTGCGTCATCATGGCGTTCATGTTCTGCATCATTGCACTCATGAATTACGTCTGAGCTGCTAGAAGTTGTGCCATGTTTGGCTCTGCGGCTCTAGGGGCTGGTGATTGGTCACTTGCATTGACATTGGCATTGGCATTGGCATTATCTGACTGAGTACGGCTCGAAGTATTATGAGTATCAACCATCTGCGATAATCCTCCACGGGTTTAGTAGATAAGATAGAAAAACAATGTAGATGAGGGGGAATAGCACAATAGATGAGATAGACAAGATAGAGTAGATGGAAACAGCCTAATTAGGGTAACAGATTATACCCAAAGACAAAGACAAGAAGACATAGCTGAAACGCTATGAAAGCACAATAAAACTTTTCAGATTAAAGCCTTAGTGTGATTGCAACATTATGCTTGACAGCAAAACTACAGCTCCCACTTACACACAACCCAAATAAAGACCTAATGCAAAAATGATCTAAAAGCGCTACTAAAGACTCTAATATGATGGCTTCTACACTGGACTGGAGGACGGAGACTCTTCAAAAGCAACTGGAACGAAGCGACGAAGATACTCTTGACGATTGCCGATGATTTGACTTCTTTCTTCCGGACTAGAGAAATTAGTGAGGTGGGAAAGTCAATTTAAGATTATAAAACAACATTCAGCAAAGACGAGGAACAAGATTTCTAGAACAAGATGAGAAAAAGAAATAGAGTAGGATAAGAATAGAATAGACTCGGATGAGAAAAGAACAGAATAGATGAGAAAGGAACAAATACTTAAGTCAAATTAAGTTGATTTGATCTAGAAAATAAGTTTGGAAGCTTTTAGCTAAAACGACCATGCTAACTAAGGTTGCGTTCTACAGTCGATATGGCTCTGATACCACTTCTGTTGGGACCTGAAAATACATCTCAGGAACCCTCTGTGTATTCTGAACTAGTCCCAGATCAATAGCTAGCTCACACAGAAAAACAATGATGAAATACCATCCAATTATTCGATTTAACTAAAAAGATCTCAAAGTAACAAATAATAATAATAACAGGACCTTATGGTCAATGTTTACTTAACTTGCCACGCAGGACTAAAGAAACAAATAAACTCTTGCAACGAAAAGAAACTGTTCAATGGCCAATCAACACGCCCACAGGCAATCGAGTGGAGAACGCATCCTAATCCGCAAAACCTTCATGGTACTCTTCCTGGTAGAACTCGGAGTTCCCTGGTTCTTCTGTGGAGATTAAACAACACAGGTCGCAAAGCCATGAGTACTTTGAATGTACTCAACAAGCCGTGGGGAAATGTATGCAAATAGTATTCATGCAGGGCTTGAACAAAGGTTAGCTGTATGACTCTTTTGCAAAAAATAGCATTTACGATAAATACAATAAATAGATTGAAATGCTAAATTGAAAACAATAATAATTATTAAACAATTGCTTTGAAACAACCAGTGAACTTCCCATTCACTTCCCAACCAAACTAACGATAAGTGAATTCCCCATTCACTAATCAACACAACCCACCAAGTGAATGACCTATTCACCAAACGAACATTATATTCATCAAGTGAACTTCCTATCCACACTCCGACTCATTTTTGAAGAAACTCTAACTCCCGTGTGAAATCCCCAAGCACGTCCATAACCGCGGACACGGTTATTCGAATAGTTTTACACTCTGCAGAGGTTGTACAGCTTGATCCACAAGAGATAAATCAACTTATAATATCCGTTTAACACACTTCCGAGGTGTGCGACTAAGTGATCATCACAAGGCTTTTTATAAAGCTCATTCTTAACCCAGTTCTGCCTGCTAAGGTTTCAACACTGAATGTCTTTTCGACCAGACAGGGCCCCCCCTCTTGCGCCACCATGAGAATACGTTTCCCATAACCACGCTTCACATGACAGAACCGAAATTAAGACATTGCTAATTAGTCAGCCAGGCCCGTCCCATCAGGCATGTGGTTGTACGGTTAAGGCCCAGTTCAATGGCGCACAAGATTAAGTCATTGACAAGTTACTCACACGAGTCTACCACAAACCCACAACATGTTCAATCCACATCCCCACTATCCACCAACCACTCGCCCAAGTGAAAACCATTTTGTTTAACCAAAACCAATGACAAACCCCGTCATGGTACATAAATTTAACAAGAGTGGCTCACCACCACGAATCCACATTTCATTAAGTCAAAATTAATTATTATGACACATGTGATGACAAACCCATCGTAACTAAGCTGAACTAAGCATCAATACGATACCCATGTTGGTGATATGAATATATCCAACTGAAATTATCCATGCTAAGGTGACAAAGGATTCATGGCATTCAAATAGTCAATGGAGGCATAATGACAACAGGTAATAACTATACCCAAAGCAATTTATATAAAGATAGCATGCAATTGTATAAAACAATGTACTTTTGAAATCATAGGTTCAATATGATCAAAGGACCATGACTTGTCTAGGAATAAATCATGTGATTTATCTTGATCTTGGTATGCTACTCCTTGCTCAAAGCTTCCCGAAGTATCAACGTCTACTCGTAAAACAAGCAAATAAACTAACTAAATAAATAACAGAGACAAAACAAACTCCAAAAATTAAATAAAAATCTCAAATAAATATATCTCGAATTTAGATAAATTTAGAAATTTGAATGGACTCAATCGGAGTTCGGATGCAAAAGATATGAGCTCTGGAAGATTGAAACCTTAAAGAAATACCCTAAATTGGATTTTCAGAATTATCTGAATAACTTTTCTATTGAAAAAATTCGGATTATGACGCATGACTGACGTCAGCGAAGGGTGTTCGGACTTGGCTAACTCAACCTGACAGGTGGGCCCCACTGGAAGTGGCTGGGTGTACCATGGACCGGTTTTATGGACTATTGGCTCAGGTGGAAAATTGAAGTCTGCCACATGGTGTTGACCTGGACAAACAAGCGGATGCCACATGGGCTTGAGTGCAGAGGTGGCACATGAGATGGCTGCCACGTCAGCATGGGAGAAAAACGAAGGAGAAGCAGGGGCGGCCATGGCCGGCGGCTTGAAGCTTTTCGCCGAGGGCAACTGACGACGAGAAAGGTTCGGGTGCAAGGCAAAACGAGTTCTTTGGAACACGGCGATGCTCCAGGTAGCGATGGTTCGGCTCTAGCGACGGCGATGCGGCGACGGTGGTGACTTCAGCGGCGGGGAGCTTCTTGGGTGAGGCAACTTTGGCGAATCCTTGGCACCTTGACGAAACAAAGAGGAGCACGGGTGCGGCGGCATCATCAGGAGCACAGGGGGAGGCTCAGAACGACCAAAGGTTGATCAAACCGGTGGAAACGACAAGATGATCGGAGATAGAAGAGATGACCGGTGGCGGAACCTCAGTGGCCGAGAGAGAAGAACAAGGGCAAGGATCGGAGAGTGGGTGCAAGCACGGTGTAGCCCTCGCTATTGCGAACCCAACGGAGGAAGAATCACGGCCGGAGATCGTCGGACGACGAAGAATTCTGGTGACGAAGAAGCTCCAATGTCGTTCGGATCTTCAATGATGGCGGCGAGACCAGGATGAATCCGGGGCGGATAACTTAGGGTTTTGGAAGATGATGGACGAGCGGAGCAATTGATGAGCAGGGAAGGACTTATATAGCACCGGGGAGGGAGAGTCCACAAGGGGCACAACGGCGCTGCGTGTTGGAGCTGGACTCCAGAATCTAGCTCGGGAACGAGTGAAGAAGAAGATCACGTGGCGATGGGAAAGGGGACCACCGGCAGCGATTCAAGGAAAACATAAGGCACGAGCTGCTGGCTCGACTTGGGCTTGCCGGGCTTCGACCGTGCAAAGAGAAAGGCAGCACAGAACCGAACCAGAAGGAATAGGATTGGGCTGAAACAAGGACTGCAACCCAATTGGAAATCTGAGATTTATAATAGTTTTTCTTTTTAGAAAATAGTTAAAAATCCAAAATCCAAATAGAGAATAGCAAATGCACTCTGAAAAATTCTAGAAAATATATCCAAGCACATAGAAGCCAAATAAAATAGTTTTGATAATAGTTGATGTTGGAATTAATCATATTAAATTGTTTTTGAACTATGAAAATTCATATTAAGCTTTTAACTTTAGTAGAAAAAATCCAAATGGTTATTTTTCTTTTAAAACTTCAAAATAGACCAAATTTTTGGATGTTACACCGATGGCAACATCACCCACCACATCGCTTGCCGCTACGCCACGGGCTCCTCCAGCCCTTCTTCAGCGCCAACTGGATTTGGCAAGCGTTCCTTACACCTGGCGCGGACCAGACCCATGAGGCCGCCGGTGGCATCAACTCCCGCGCGATGCTCCTTGCCATTGAAACAGAGAAGAGAGAGAAGAGAGAGGAGGAAGAGGGGGAAGGGACTGACTTGTGGGTCCCCATCATTTTTTCATTTTCTAATTTGTTAGATGATGTGGCACACACATGGTAGACATGTGGCGCTACATGGCATGAAACCAGGTGGGAAGGGGTGAATGGGGCAAAGTAGACGGTTTTGAGAGTTGGAGGTTGCGTTTTAGACGATTTTGGAGTTGGAGGTTGACACTCGGACTCGGGGCGATAGTTGATAGTTGAAAAATAGACTTTTTCCAAAATTAAATAACAAAACTAGGTTCTAGACTTCTAGTTTGGCAATAACGAGTGGACTAGAAAACTAGTTGATGCGATGCATATGACTCCCGTATGCGCACGAACTAATTGAGTTCAGAAAGAAACACACAATAAATTGACGAGCATAGAGAGTGAGTTGATTCATATGAATAGTAGTGGTTCAAAGTAGCAAAGGGGAATGAACAGGATGACAGTGGTGGGGGAAGTGGTCGACATAAGAAGGAAGTTCTTTGGAAGAAGGAATAAAAGAGCTTGCTTAATTATATTTCATACCAAGATTATAGAATATTATTTTTTCTTGAGATACTAACAAGTAGTAATTAAACGTTAGATAAAAATTAGGGGCCTGAGTAGTTGAGCACTTCGCTCATGCCCTTGGTATGGGCCTGTTAAGTAAGTCTGTTCGACCTCTCTGTTGCACTGTACTAAATACTAGGGGTGCAAAGGGAGCAGATAATTCCCATCCGTCTAACTGACCGAAGGCTCATGTAGCGAATATGGGATGAAGAAATGGATATCTGACACTATCTGTGTCCAACTCCGACTCTGAGGAAAAATACATAATAGGATACAAGATGAAAGGTATCCGTCCATATGTGTCTGTATGTCAGGTGGTATGTGAAAAGCCTATTGTGACTTCACTTAGGAACAATATAACATATAGCTGGGTTGCTGCATCTGAGTCGGCAGGGGATACTGAGTGTTTTTCCTTCAACATCTTAACGACTAGTCTCTCTGTGTTCATTCTGATTGCACCACTATTATCCAATGTCCTGTGTAGGGGTGCAAAAAGAAGCGGATAATTTTCTTTCAATTGACCGACCGAAGGCTCACGGAGCAAATACGGGATGAAGAAATGGATATTTGACACTATCCGTGTCCGACTCCGACCCCGAGAAAAAAATATAGAATAAGATATATGATGAGTGATATCCGTTTGTATCCGCTCTGATTGCACCTCTACTAATTACACCATATATAGTTTGGTCGCCATGTTAGTTGGGCACGTCGTGGTCAGTATGTTGGTCGCTTGCTAGATCTATAAATAAATATGATGTCATGGTGTCAAAGGTGCAGCTAGCTAGCCATGCACATGTACAACACACATAATGTAGAGTTTTTGGCCGTTTTGGCACTGTTGCACCGTAGAAAAGCGAATCTAGCCTCTCTTTCGAAACAAGTGCAAAAATGTCACTGTGGACTCGCGCGGACCTACCACTTAGCCTCTCCTCCAAACCTATGCCCCAACTGGGCCTTCCAATCCATCGGCGGATGACCTGGAACAAGTGGCTCACCCTTGATTGGGAGACCGGTAAAAAAGAGACACCCTGGAGAGTGACCAAAAGTGGAAGGTGTGCATCTTGAGTCTCCACCTATTGACAAGTGCCGATATCAGTGTGTCGTCCAGGGCGAAGTAGCGTCCAACTGAAAGCATCCTCGCAAAGGGCAGCAAGCCCGTGTCTCGAAGGATTGGGACATAGTGAGGGTCGAGCTGCAAGGAATGCTTCTTTGACCGAAGAACGAGGGGGTGGAGGGCCATCCATGTCCCCGGTGATCCACAACTTGCACCGGTGATGCTCATCGTAGAAGGGTTCGAGTAGCTCCAGTAGAAGCATGGCTTGCTAGAGATGAAAGACATAAATTATTAGTGAATAAATTAATAGTGACGATGAATTACTAGAAATTAATAATTTACGACTAAATTAATTACGAGTAATTTAATACACTAAATTAATTATGAAACTTGATTACCACAAATTAATTGCAAATAAATAATATTACAACTAAATAATGATAACTAGATTAATTATGATCAAATTAATTACGAGTTATTAAAACTAGTAAATTAATTATGAATAATTAATTATATAAATTAATTAAAAATAAATAATTATGAGTAAATACAGACAACATAATTAGTATATACTAATTAACTAGGACTAAATTAATTACGACTACCGAAGTATGAGTAATTAATTAAGACTTATGAAAAAATAATTACGATGCGATGGCCTTTCGTTGCATGCATGCAAAGGCATGTGCGGTGATGGACGTGACAAGACACGGTGACAGCGCATCACAACATCACGCAGTGGGGCTGGCGCAATACCATGCCTCCAAGGCACGACAGCGAGGACGTGGCGGCTCGTCCGGCGTGGGAGGAGCGGCGTTGTGGAGGTGGCACGCGTCCGTGCATGGGGGGCATGGTAGTGCTCGACGCACGATCGCGGCGCGCGACCACGTGGGTGGGCGACGGCGGCGCCTCGGGGCATGGATGTGGTTCGCCCGGCATCATGGAAGCGACACAGCACGCGGTGAAAGGGGGAGGGGGAGAGGTTGTTGTCGGCCCGGGAGCGGGTGGAGATGGAATCCATGCATGGGAGACAGATGTGGACGCGTGTTGGCCTTTGGCACGTCTGTTGTACTATTTTTGACATTACGGCTCGTGAACAGCAAGTTTCATTAATAACGGTGCCAACAGTGCTGTTTAGGCCAAAAACTCACATAACCTACACCCGACAACGCAACCATTGAAGGCTCTAGGTTTTTCCACCGGAGCTGACAAGGAATTGCGGCGTACTTATGTGCTTCTTTATTAGTTCCATTCATTAATAATTGTGCCAGCCCTTCGAATAAGTACCTACACTCCCTAGTTACTCTGCACTCAAGGACGGAGCTGAGCCTCATGCTGCTGGGGCAATTGCCCGACACGATCCTCTGCTTCGTGTTGTGCCGACATAACCCGAAACATGTTCGTACTGTGCTGTACCATGTCGTGCTTCTGACGCGCCATGGACCGGCCCAAAAAATCCCCGCCCAGTGCCCAAGTCTAGTGACCCCTAAGCTTCTTCTCCCCCTTGTCTCTTTCCCCTGAATGGATGCTCACTCTCCTATGTGTGTGCCCCACAGCCACCCCATCAATCAATCCCGGCCCCATCCCCTCCAACCCCTCCTTACTTCTTCAACTCCTCCTCAGTTTCTCGAAACAAACCAATGTCACCTTCCATCTCCCATTCTCTTCTCCCCGCCATGTCCATTGCTACCCTCCACTCTCTCCCTACCGTCTACGGTGTGAAGCCGGGCGGCCGCTGGCAGGCCCGGCTCGGCCTTCGGGCGAGCTCCGTGGAGGAGGCGGTGGCAGTGAACGGGGAAGTAGGGGTGGTGGAGAAGGAGAAGCTCGAGGAGAAGAGGAGGGGGAAGGAGGACGTGGTGAAGGGGAAGGTGGTGGAGGAGAGCGGACTGGAGGCTCTTTACGACAATGGGTTCAGGGGTTTGATTGTGACGGACTACTTCACGGTGGCGAGGGTCGTATCGAAGGAGGACGGCGGGCTATCGCGGTCATTCTACCCTGTTGAGTCCGGCCGCCTCGCAGTGGACAAGGCACCCCTACTGCTCTTCTTGCCAGCAGAGGCGGAGTCAAGGGGGGCTGCCCTCATGATTTTTTACTACCTTATGTAGGGGCATTGAAACTTTACTATGACAACACTTACTAATTCAATTTATTGTTTAAGTAATAGTTAGGATGAAACTAAAAAGCCTAGGAGTTAATTTGCGGCACATGAAGTCATCTTATGTAGCATCTAGATTCTATTTTGTTCCCAAATTTTTAAACTACTATTGAGTCTAATTGTACCGTATAAGTGCATGATATTTTATCTCCTGTATGGTTAGAGTTTGATTAAACACTTCTTCCTTGTATCTGGCTTCTGTCACACCTTCTGTAGATCAGTGAAGTGTGCATGTGCACCAAACTCTACCAAGCTCAAGTTATCATTCATCATGATCATTATTTGTTTTCTATTGCTTTTTTGATATAAAAAGTTTTCTCCTAAGGAAACTTATATTTTTTTATTAGGGAAAATTGAAGATTTGTCACTCCTAAACACCTTGATTTAGTATTGATCATCTTTAAGTTTCTTCTTGGATAGGGAGGGGTAAATGCATCTTTTCACAGTTAATTTTGGTGCAAAATAAAAATAAAAATACTGAAATACGCCTGGGGTGTCAAATCACATGTATTTGGTGCTTAGGAGTGGCAAATTATCAAGAAGAAACTTAAAAGCGGCAAATCCTAAATCAAGAAATTTAGGAGTGACAAATCCTCAATTTTTATGGAAGTAGCTTAAATTGGACTATAATAAATCTATATATCTTCTCGAGTTATGCCCCTATGGTCAAATTCTGTCTCCTCCCCTGCTTCCCTAGTCGGTCAATGGTTTACAATTAATCACGTGTCTTCCTTTTCTTTTAATTATTATCCAACTGGTAGTAAAAAAAAAAACGATCATTTAGGATTTGGCAATGAATAGAATGATAAAAAGCTGCGTATCAGCGTGAGATAATTTCCATATTTGCAGTACCTAAATGACAAACTGAGGAGTCATTCTAGTCTTTCCTTTATCTGTGTTCTAACGCTGTTCCTTGAATTGACTGCACCGCAGGAACCGATGGTGCTGGAATGGGGCTCATTTTCCACAAGTCTGTGGGCAAGCGAGTCTTTGCTTCTTAAGATGTATATTGATATCAGTTCTTTTTTCCCAGTAGCTATCGCGTTTTTGGAGCGAACTTGCTTATCTTCGCTTTGCCAACTTTCTCAGCTTCCTAAGTGCGATGAAGTTTTGCTAATACTAATACCCCCTTTTTCTGTTCTTATATTAATCTACGAGTTTATGCTAGCACGTGTTGTCACCGATAGCGAAGTATCAAGGTCATTGCAGGTCAAGCAGCAAAAACTGTTCTCATTTTTATTTTGTCCAGCTAAAGAATGCTAGTTTTTTTTAAAAAAAATTTAAACCTGCTAAAGAATGCTACTTGTCTCCGTGCAGTCATTATCTATGAAGTTATGACAAAAATAAGACTACACTACTTGAACTCTAGTGATGGTTCATCTACCAGACGTTGATGGTTTTTTTTTTTTGTACTTCAGTTTACTGTTGTTTTACATTAAAACTGCACCATGTGACACAAAGTGGACTGATTTTTTGTTCATTACTGTTTTCTCTTCCACTTGTCTATGTATCTAGTACCTACTAGTACTACTCATTAAAATACAAAAGAAAATATAGTGAACCAGAGACTATTGGTAAATTTGAAAAAAAGTTTTTTATTCTTACTACATTTTCCCTCCTTCAGATGCCACTATTGTTTCTGGCTGTCAGGAGCTTGTTGCATCACCAATCCATAATCTAACTTTTTTTTTCCCTTCTTGAATTTGGAGGATGTTTGAAGTTCGTTGCTTGCATATACCAGTAAATGATCGTACACCATTTGAAGGTTCGAAGATACCCTTTTTCATATAGGATTAACTGTTGTTATATAGCTATAATTATTTAAAGAACCAACTCACAGCAAAATTATTTTCGATGTTCGTATTTGCATTAGTTTGGCACGCCCATACCCTCATGCGTACTTGGCCATTCTACTTGCTGTTATGAAAACCAAAATACTAGAGATATTTAGTTATTCTAAAGATAAGTGTATCTTATCAGAACTTCGGGAGTGCCTATTATCCAACTGTGATTCCAGAAATTTGAAAAATTATGACTATGAGCTCTGTTTGATTAATTGATTCTTAAAGAGACGTACTCCAAAAAAAAATTCTCCTTTTCTAATGCATGTCAATATAAATGCATATAGGACTACTACAAATTGTTGAACAATCTATCAAATATGAGCATGATTTGTCACCAAATAGACGGATATACATTGTCGGAGATTCATTCGGCGGATGCCTTGGCAGCTCGTAATCCACAAATTGATTTGGTCCTCATACTGGTAAATCCAGGCAGGTGAAATTAGTTCTAATTTATTTAGCAAAAATTCTTATTCATCAGACTTGTTTTTTTTTTTTTGTGAAATATTGTAACATAACCTGCCTTTTCTTGTCAGCAACATCATTTGCAAAGATTGCATTGCAGCCAATATTGCCTCTTTTGGAAGTAATGCCAAGCAACCTTCATGTTACAGTACCATATCTTCTCAGCTTTGTGTTGGGTATACCTCTTCTTAGCTTGCTAATTAATTTATATTTTAGTTTATTTCTTCTCTGCATTTAGTTAAATTGTCTGACCTAGTGACCTGATATACTTCTAATAAACTTTCTTGTTATTTCTGTACGAACTAAAGAACTAGCAATACATGCTGTTATTTGTTATTTACTTTTATTGTGCGAATGTTAAGACTTAGGCAAAATTCATCTTCAGTATATCAACCACTAAAATTCAATATTTTATTTACATAGAAAACTGTTCAGACTTGAAGTGTCGATATTTCTATGCTTTTGGAGAAAAATTATGGACTTCGATCGATTACCAGTCCTCTATCTATGTATATATCCAAAGAATCATTTTAAACTAGGGGTGGGAATGGGGGGGGTGGGGCGAACCGAACCTTACCCATTTTGGCCGAGGATAGTTAGCACGATAAGGGTCGACCCATTTTGGTGCTGCTACAGTAACCAATGACCCAATGGATATTAAGGATCAAACCATTTTAACATATCAACTGTGAAACACTACATGTATCAGGGTATTACAACAGAGCCACTGTATTACAACCACATGTATCAGCTGGTGAGACGCAACAGGAGTGGTTCAACCATTGTATCAGGCCACTGTATTACAACCATTAATTGTTCAATCATGCAAAATTAGACTATATAAAGCAAAATCTCATCACAGTAGCTTCAATTGAGACAGCCAGAGACGCTTTCCAAGGGCATGCTTAGCAAGGGACTTGGACACCAAGCAGCTGAACATATCATATTAGTACACAATAACAATACCAGGTCAACAATCATATCAGCTGTATGTACGTTGGATTCAAGATAATCAAATAGTAATTTCACCAATATCTAAATGTACTACTATAAAATGGTGCGTGTATAACTTGAGAAGAAAATTCTGTAGGCAAAGAAGATTCAGCAGAAAAAAGCATTCCTTTAGACCTGCCCATAATGGTTTCATCATAATACGAGTACTAATGCTCACTAATAAAATGTTCTTGAGAATTCTGTCCAAAATTAGCAAAATCACATCCAACTGCCAAGAAACAGCTAAGTAGCTCCTTCCACAGCCAAGACTTCTTTTCTCTTTTATTTTCTGGACTTCTTTTCTCCTTTGCTTCTTTTCTCTTTTGTTTCACAGCCAAGAAACAGCTAAGAAAGGGCAGCGCCGAAGCTCCTTGTTACCATAATACTTTAGATGTCCAACATTTCCAAGAAGGCCATAAACGTTAACCAACAAAATATCAGTATGCATGCTAAAAGCCATTTATAATACTCCTATGAAGCACAAGCTATAGCTAGGGTAAACCAGAAAGAAAGGAAATTAAGAAAAATCTTTAGTAGTTGGTTAATGTCCGCCAAGTTAATAGAAGCTAACATCTCCACATGCAAGACAAAATATTATTCGTTCACACAATAATATTCCCATCCAAACCTCAGTTTATTTTAAGCAGGCATTACAATAGCAAATTGACCCATCAGATATTACAATATAGTGATAAGATGGAATGAGCAGCAAAATGACTCCAAATTGTAATAACCAACAAAGATATCTAAGTTCTTACCATGAAAAAGCCACCTTGAAATACATAAAAGCAACACCAGTTGTAATTGCATTTGCAACTGGATTAGGAGTTCCCATTCCACTAACTATGGAGAAGAGAGTGCTAGAACCAAAAGCAGCTGCCATGCTATACAAATACAAACAAGACATTTGTCAAGCATAAAGTAACAAATATCTATTTATTATAGCTCCCACTCAAAAATCTGAAGCTTTGATGCCTAGATGAAGGGAACTCAAGGAACTAGATCACAACAAAGTGGCATGCCATGCATCATAGTTGAAGATTACAAAAAGAAGGTACCTGATCCAATAGCTTATAGTTGAAGATCATCTTCCTTAATGAAGTTGTAAATCGAATCCATCTTAAATTGACAGGTACCTATGGTTCAAAAAGAAAGAAAAATTATTACATTTAAATTTATATAGAACAACCATTGTCCAATTAATGGAAATTGCAAAGATTTCTATTTAAAGTTTACGGATGCTCTCAACCAATCTTGTAGGCACACAAGTGCTTCAACTGTCTCAGAGTAATTCGGCTTCGAAAATTAGAGACGACTCTTTGACCCATGCTAAAAGCCGACTCGGATGCTACCGTTGAAGCAGGCACAACCAAAACATCCTTAGCCATTCGAGCAAGTGGGATATTCAAGGCAGTTCATTTCCACTAGTTCAAGATATCAAAGTGACCACCTCGAGGAATGGGGCCTTCGCTAAATCGTATCAAGTTAGAGGACACCAAACTTGCGAGCGGGCCTTAAGGCTAAGGTGATGATCCCAATCGCCGACGGTGGCTACCATCGCACCCATCTCCACATCATCACTTCCTTGATTACACGAACTCGAGTTGTCATTATTCAATTCAGCATATGCCTTTGAAGAGCCATCTAAACACCTTCTTCACTTTTACAAGTTTAGATGTAGCGTTACCCCAAAGCTTCGGAGAAAGCGGAACTCGAGAAAGACAAATTTGAGCTGTGGGTCCAAAATGACTGGAATTGATAATGCAATTGTAATACCCCAAATATATTCGAGAGTAGAAATAAATTAGAGAGAAGGACCAATTAAAAAGTGTTTTAACAGGAGATTAGAGGGTGATTTATGCATAATTTGGACAACCAGAAATTTGTCAGGCTTAGGCCCACAACATTTAGGCCCAAGGGGAAGGGGTAGCTGGCCACATAAGAAGGAGAGGGGGCAACCCTAGGGTTGCTACAGTAGCATGGCTACAGTGCCGCCGTCATGCTACAATACCACACCGTGCTAACCAAGAAGGAGGAAGGGAGAAAGCTCCTCGGGTGTGCTGCCAGCCAAGGAAGAGAAAGGTAGAAGAAGGAAGGGGAAGAAGGGAGGAAGGAAAGGGAGAGATCGTGGCCTGGGGTTGGCGTTCATCGCGTTCAGCGGCGGTTCTTCAAGGGTAAGATGCGATCCCCTTCCGATTAGTGGATTATTTGATCTTTACCAATGTCGGTATTTAGGTCTGACTAGAGCAGATCGGGTTGGGCGACGTTTTTGAGTTATTTAGAGGCAGAATTTGATCTGTCCATCTCCTAGATATTTGTAGGTCACATCTTTAGCTTTCAATAGAGTCTTAGATCATGTCATTTGGATAAACGGTTCAAAAGTTATGAATTTATTAGTGTGACTGTTTTGCAAATCTATCGGTATTCTCACAGGTTTTAGTAATCTGATTTAAGAGATCCGTTAAATGAAAAATTGGAGGATCTCAATATAACGAAAGTTGTAGATAATGGTCGTAGCTTTCAGGGAAGCTCATGTAACATCCCAATTTTGGGCTTGTGTTTCAAATGTAAGAAAATGAGTAGAAATTAAAACTTTTTCTTACATCATGTATTTCCTTTGTGTACTGAACAAGTATTGTACCAAAGGTTATGGAAGTACAAAGTCACAAGTCTTTTGATCCAAATCTTGTTCTTCCAAAAACAATCTTGTCAAATCTTATGATCATCCTCTGGATATATTTTTCCTAAGTCTCTGTGGTGGTATGTGACCCCTCTGAAAAATTTCACAATTTTTAGAAATTGGTTGAATATTTTTAGAGCGATCAAACCTGTTTGACTCTCAGTCAAACATTAAAACAGAGCCTTGCAGAATTTTGGAGATTTATTCGCAGCATAAAACTCTCTGAAAATTTTACACAAGGTCAATGTCCCAGTCAGCAAGCTCCTGTAAAAATTTCAGAATTTTTGGAGTTATTTTGCTACCCCAAATAAATCCTCAAAAGTCTCGACTTAATTAAAACCTAAAAACCAAATTCACTATTCATTGGGTTGAGTCGGGCTCGAGTCCGAGCCACTTGACTCGGTTGAACCACCTAAGCGCCAAGAGCCGCGGTTTAAAGCAGCGCGTGCAATCTCGGCCGTTGGATTGGATCGCGTGGCCACGTTCGTGTGAGCATTCGGACCCTCGGTTACATTAACAAATTGGGACCGTTGGATCTCGATCCAACCGTCCGATTCTGAGAACAGCGGTGTCCGGCGAACTCGTTTAATCGTGACCGTCCATTTTTAATCCAACGGTCGTGGTTTATCTTCTCTGTTCTTCTTCCTCCTCGGCTTCTCGCGCGGCGTTCATGGCGAGAGAAAGAGAGCATGGGGGCTTGTGGTGTCACCTCAAGTTGCTTTCGTCAACGTCTCTCTGCAATGCATTTAATGCGCAACAAGCTTTCTCCTCCATGGTCACCGTGCTCACTTGCTCCCATCACTTCTTGGTCCTTGACCGCGCCATGAACCGAGCTCACCATGGGCTCATGTTCTTGCTCGAAACCCTAATTCCTTTCCTATAAATAGCCCCTCTAGGTCCTCCTGGTGTTCTTTTGCGCTACACCTAGCTACTCTCTGTGTTTGAGCTCAAGAACACCTCTCACCCTCAAAACACCATTGTTGGCCGTAGAGCTCCAATGGCGGCCTTGGTGTCGATGGTTCATCTTCAACATTTCTTGCACCCTTTTGAACTCCTCAACCTCCTTTATATTTCCCTAACTTGATTTTGGGTTGCATTCACGAGAATCACTCAATTTTAAGTTTGGAGATTTTCAGTTAGTTTCACCCCTTTCTTCTCACTCAGTAAGTGATTCTTTTGCAATTACTTGCTTTTGGAACCTCTTTGAGCTATAATGAAGCTGTGGTGATGATTTGGTTCCACTCATTTTGCTCGAACCTCATCTTCCACTTCATCTTCTTGGCTCGGTGGACTTCATCGTGTTCAAGTCTTCCGGCCATCTTTGAAGCTCTGTCGGATAAGGTAGCTTCTATATAGTCCCTAGAAGTCATGGCACCCGCATCCTAGGTCTGCTGGTGAGCTTTTCGCTATTTTCGTGTTTAGCCGTAGGGTTCCGTTTTCGTTTCCGGCTGGCCGCGTTCTAGTCCTCGCCGCGAGAATGCTACCATTAGGTTAAATCTTGTTATTGCGAATCCATTTTGGGTCTTGTTCGCGCGCGCATGGCCAGAGTCGCGGCGACAAGCCGTCAAAGCCACTCGGGTTTCTTGGTTGAGAAGCTCCGTTTCGTCATCGATTAGGGCACATTAATTGCTAATCATTAGTTGTTAATTGTGTCTTAATCATTATTGTTGAGCCAGCGACTAGTGGGCCCAACATCCTTTAATCACTCTCTGGTTCAATCCGCATTGTTCGACATCATTAATGCTTAATCATTGATTAATAAAAATGTCGGCACTTAATCTGTCGGAAACCTTCTCTCGATCGACAAGTGGGCGGTGCGCGTGCGTGTGTTAAACGGTGCGTGGGTGACTGAAGTCAGCGACATGCGGTCCCACATGTCGGCATCCCTTTTGAAGCTGCGATCATTATCCACCGTTCATTTTTAGATCTCGGCCTTGATCGTAAGTGCATTCGGACCATCCGGTTCCCTCATCATCTGGGCCGTCCATCTCGTGATCTTGGTGAGATCATGTGTGCAATCGGACCTTCAGGTTAGATTTGGGTTTTGAGCCGTTCATCTTTAGATCTGCGATGCGTGGTTCGCCGAAGTGTCGCATCCTCCGGTTGCATGCTTCCTCGTGGCCGTTGGATCTTAATCAACGGTGGGTTTCTGTTATGAATCGCGCGCGTCGCGGCTGTTTTTCCGTCGCGTGTGGCTCGTTGGATTTTATCGACGGCCACGGCGTCCACGTCGTTATTTTCGGTTGGGTTGGTTTTTATTTACGTAAGTGTTTATTTATCACTGAAAATTGTATCAAAACTTTAGAAATTCATAACTAATTCTAGATAAATCCTTTTACATGAAACCAATTGCAATAAATTTGTATTCCACTATAGTTTAATATAAAAATGCTTTTAGCTATGCTTCAGTAGTAGAAAATTCTGTAATCTTTAATAGTTGGTTTTCGCTATTTTTATATATTCGAATTGTATTAAAACTTGGAAAATGCATATCTTTTACGTATATCTGCTAATTGAATGATTTTAACTTTGATAAATTTGTCATTAACTAAACTTTAATCTAAAAATGGTGGAAGGTCTATATCATTTTGAGAAAAATATGTTAGTAGATTTAACCTTATCATTAGCAATTAAAAATTCATTTAATGAGGTAATAGACACAGTAATTCCTGTAAATCCTAAAAATAGAAATTTGATGTTAGAAATCCCTCTGTTATCATACTATAATGTGAAATAGGTTTTGCACATGTTTATATTTTGGAAAGTGCATTATGCTAGTTTTGCATCTTAGGAAAATCATAACTAAATCATTTTAACTCCAAATGACCTGAAATTTTACATGAGTTACCTCTATACCAGTAGGTAGCTACCATAAAAATTTCAGCTTCAAAATCTTTCTAGAAAATATTTTTGCTACTGTGCTAATTATGGTAGAAAATGTGTTTTTAGGCAATATCTTTTGCACCACAAATCCAAATTAGGTTTTCCAGTTTCTATGTCTAGGTATATTCGTATTCTACCTTATGTATAAATTTTGTCGCATTTGGATAATTGTTGCTTGCTCATTGGTTTATTTGTGGCTCGTCTTATTGGTTGTTCTTGGTTCTTTTGCCTCTCGCTTAGGATTAGACATTTGCGGTAATCCGAGAACGACCCTCCACAACAGATTGAGCAACGACAAGAAGGCAAGCGGTTTGATCATGTTAATCCCAGTATTTTAAGTAATTATGTTGATTACAAATTCTATGTATGCATTGCTACTTTGTTTTAATAGTTGGCCTAGTAGATGCATTTCCTTAGCAAATGATTATCCTCTACTACCATGAGCCTAGGTTACTTGCTGTGATTTAGAGTTCATGGATGGGCTCTTGTCACTTAGTAGTTCTGAATTAATTGCTTAGCCATGCTTAGTTTGGTAGAAATGGCGGTTATCGACTTGTCGATAACCTTGATCATAAAACTTATTATGATTATGATTTCCACCTTGTGCCATGTCTACTTATGAAAACTAAAGCGAAAACAAAAGATTTAGACTTGGGCACAATGGTATGATGGTGTGATTTTGGGTGTATTGGAATGGTGCCGGGTCAACAAGGACCGAACATCTTGTTACACTAAACCAAGCATTTTAGCGTGCTAACCACATTAGAGGGTATGGGACCTCTCTTGACTTAGTACTTTGGCGTGTATTGGCTCCAGTGCGAGAGTCGCGGGAGGGATGGTGTTGGGAGCATTGTAGTGTCGAAAGACTTCACCGTGATGGGATTTGTTGACTTTAAACTTGCAATGTAAGCGTATGGTGTTTCTACCCATACGGCGGCTCGTAGTTAATACACAAGATTGGAAATGTCTCGTAGGACTTAGCCGTCTTGGCATACCTTGATAGTGTGCTTGTGGCTTAAAGCGATGCGAAGTGTGGGTACATTGGTACACCTGTGAGGTTAAAACTATTCGAATAGCCTCGTCTAGGTTATGGACACGCTTGCAAGGTCTTTCAAGAGTTAGACTACAACCTTTTAAATTAAAACTTGATGGGTGAGTACGAATCGGGATTAGTGCTATGTTGTGGTGGCTATTGGGATAGTCACTTCCAGTGGTTACTTGTATGTATCTTTACTTACTGTTACTTTGATAACAAAGCAGATTTGCAAACTTGCTTTTGAAATATATTACATTATTGCAAATAAAGTTGGCTTCATGCAAATGAGACATACAACCTCCACCTAAATAAGCTTGCATGTAGTTTATGAATAGTGCGCTATTCCACACGTCGATCTTGCGGTACAAAGACAATCTTTGTACTCGGATGCTATGCTTAATTGTTCATTGCGAGAGGAAGAAGGTGAGCTGAGGGCCTCACTTTTGCAGTGTGTTGTGGTAGCTTGGGCGACTAGCTTAGCGGCCCGGTCGGTTGCCTTGTGGGTTGTGTGGCTAACAGGTCGACTTTTGTTCTAGCCATCTTATGGCACTTTTGCTTCCATTGTCATTCTTGTATATTGTTCTATTTGGCGGTCGGCTCTCTTTTATAATAACTTTACTTTATGTATGTCGTTGTTGGACTTAGTGATGTATGTTGTATGAAATTGATGTGTAATTTTGTGATGATGTGCATATGTTGCAATTAGGAAACATATGCCCATCGAGGCTTAGAATGTTTAATCAGTAATGCTAGAACCAATTGGAGGTTAAGTGTTACTAGTTAAATATTCAGGTCCTCACAAAGTTGGTATCGAGCCATCTTGACCAGTGAAACCCTAGCTTGGTGGCTTTTAGAATATTTTGAAAACTTACTTTCAAAGGTTTGTAAAAACTTAAGTAAGTTCTCAGTTTTACTCCTTATCTATCTTAGCTTGCTCATCTCACCTTACTCTCACTTAAGTTTGAAAAAGTTGTTCCTCTCTTCCTTTCGAAAATTAGCCTCTATCGATTAACTTGGTTTTGGGGAAAACATGAGAGCTTGGAGAAAGAAATTTGGACAACTAGCTAGTGGTGAGTAAATAAGGTAGGAAATGAGAGGTAAATACAACTAAAACTTGTGGGAATGAAAGGGGTAAGAAGTGATATGAGATTAGCTCTTGCCTATACTCTATCGGTGGTTATACCTTGATTTTTGGACTGTTTTGAGCAGATTTTAGTTCTGAAATTTTGGGTCTTCTCAAGCGATTACTCGTTCTTCCATACGGGTTAGTCGTTTGGGAAGTGGATTCGGTGACTTATGATCTCATGTTCTTTTGTGGTACATTCGTTGGTCATTTTAACTAAGTTTGGATTTCGTGCTCTTGGGTCTTGAGCGTATCTAACTTGTCTTAGTAAATCGGGATGGTGGTGGGACACGTGTGGCGGAATCGTAGGGTAGTCCGATGAGGAGCTTCCCCTTCTCAGACCATGGCGGAAGTCCTCATGCGATCGAGCGCAATCATTCGGAGGACCGTAGGGTGTTGGAGGTCATCGCCAGGAACACCTCCACTCCCTCTGGTGCCTCCCGGATGCGGAGGTGGACATCGGACTCGTGGGGTACTTGCGGAGTTCCTCGTGCTCGCCTCCACCTTCTCCGGTCAGGATCCCTTGGGCGCGACGGTAGGCTGCGTGCGGTTGAGCGAGCTCAGCGTTGCTCGATGCCGGGAGGCGAGGCGGGCGCACCGCATCTCATCGGTTGGAGGTGCGGCACTCTCATGGTGGGAGAATTTCCTCGCCATGCGGCCCGCGGGACACGTGGTCTCGTGGGAGAGTTCGATCGGCTTTCCGTCGGGCCCATGTCCTGTTGGCTGATGAAGGTGAAGAAGAAGGAATTCCTTGCGCTCAAGCAGGCGCAAATGCATGATTGAGTACCTCCATGAGTTCAACCATTTGGCGAGTGCGCTCTGCGAGGTGGCCGCGATGAGGCCAGCGGGAGAAGTTCATGGAGGTTTGTGCGAGGAGCTTGGGACAAGCTCTCTGTGTGGACTTCCCGACTTCCGGACCTTGGTGGACAAGGCCATCATCGCCGAGCACAAGGCGAGAGCGCTGGGCGAGTCCATAGCGCAAGTGGGAGGCCCGGTGATGCACGCAGGCGGCCTCGTTCGTCCCGAGTTGGGCTGCCGGTGGCCGTTCGCCTTGGCTTCACCACGCCGAGGTCTTGGCCTGACCCACGCCCTCGCGAGTCGTGACTCGATCGCGTGCGCTGCGACCAGCCAGGTGTTCCCGCAACCCGCGACCGGCGTCACCGCTTCTACGCCACAACAAGGCCACTACGCGAGTAGTTGTCCTAAGAAATGGCGGCCCCTCGTCCTAATGGAGGGCGGGGGCAGGGGAGTGGTCACCCACGACCGAAGACCCGGCTTGGGGGCGGCCGAGTCAATCATATCTCGGTGAGGAGGCAGGAGGCACCCGGCGTGGTGTTAGGTACGCTCCTTGTTAATTTGCGTCACCTCTGATTTTATTTGACTCTGGGCCTCGCATTCTTTTATTTCGAGGTCTTTTCTTTGTTGATTGTGGGCTTCACTATGTTCCTCTGGGGATTCCACTGGACGATTCGCTCTCGGTTCGGAAATGAGAGTCGACCAAGTATGCGGGATGTTCCTATCCACGTCGAAGGAGTGGGATTCTTGGCGACGTCGTCACACCGCTTCTCACGCCACAACAAGGGCCACTAGTTGTCCTAAGAAAGCTGGGCGGCCCCTCGTCCTAATGGAGGGCGCAGGCAGGGAGTGGTCACCCACGACGAAGACCGGGCTTGGAGGCGGCGAGTCAATCATATCTTGAGGAGGATGCTCCTTGTTAATTTGCGTCACCTACGATTTTATTTGACTCTGGGCCTCGCATTCTTTTATTTCGAGGTCTTTTCTTTGTTGATTGTGGTTGTTCCCTGATTTGGAGTTTTAAAGGTGAGAGAGTTTGGAGGGGATTCCACGATTCGCTCTCGGGTTGGAAATGAGGTGACCAAGGGGATGTTCCTATCACGTCGATTCTTGGCGAATCTTATCCTACTGCTTGGATGTGATTCTTGGCATGGATTGGTTGTCTTGGGGAAAATCCGGAAGATTGTCTACCTCACCCGACCCTTGGTGAGCAGGTTGGGTTTTCACGCGATTGCGAGAACCCCACCTTTTGCCCTTGAAGCAAAGCGGCATTGGAGATTCACGATGTCCCCACAGTGTGTGACTTCACGGATGTCTTTCCTGAAGATTTGCCCGGGATGCCTCCTGTTCGAGATCTGGAGTTTGTGATAGAGTTGCTGCCCGGTACCGCCCCTATTTCTAAGAGGCCGTATCGCATGCCTCCTAATGAGTTGGAGGAGCTGAAGAAGCAATTGGGTGAGCTGCAAGAGAAGGGTTTTATCCGTCCTAGCTCATCTCCTTGGGGTTGTCCATTATCTTTGTGAAGAAGAAGGACAAGACCTTGCGCATGTGTGTTGATTACCGTCAAGCTTAATGAGGTGGCGGTAAGAACAAGTATCCTTTGCCCGTATTGATGATCTTTTCGATCGGTTGGCCGAGCACAAGTCTTCTCAAGATTGACTTGAGGTGGGCTATCATCAAGTCGAGGATCGAGTAGAGGATATTCCTAAGGCGGCTTTTGCTACTCGTTATGGCCTTTACGAGTACTGCAGTCATGTCTTTTAGTTTGACTAATGCTCTGCTTTATTCATGAATCTTATGAACTCGGTATTCATGGAGTATTTGGATAGGTTCGTGGTGGTATTCATCGATGATATCCTTATCTACTCCAAGAGTGAAGAAGAGCATCTTTGAGCATCTTAAGCTTGTATTGGGCAAGCTGCGTGAGCACATTTGTATGCCAAATTCGGCAAGTGCGAGTTAGTTGAAGGAAGTGGCATTCTTGGGCCATGTTCTTTCGGCGGGGAGGTGTGGTGTGGACCCTAGCAAGGTCGGTGGCGTGCTATCTTGGGGTCAGCCAAGTCGGTCACCGATGTGCGGAGTTTTCTTGGTTTGGTGGCTACTATCGCGCTTTATCGAAATTTCTCCAAGATTGCAAAGCCTATGGTGAACTACTCAAGAAAGACAAGAAGTTTGAGTGGTCATTGCTTGTGATGTGAGTTTCGGGAACTCAAGAAGCGGTTGACCTCGGCCCAGTGCTTGTTCTCCCGATATTCACAAGAGTTTTGATATCTATTGTGATGCTTCTCGTCGGTCTTGGTTGTGTTCTTATGCGGGAGGGCAAGGTTGTGGCCTATGCATCGCGGCGATTGAGGCCTCATGAACTCAACTATCCTACTCATGACTTGGAGTTAGCTGCTTGTGGTCCATGCACTCAAGATTTGGCGGCATTATCGATTGGTAACCGTTGTGAGGTGTATTCGACCACAAGAGCTTGAAGTACTTGTTCACCCGGCCAGTCTGAACCTCGGGCAAAGAAGATGGTTGGAGTTGATCAGGACTATGACATGGGTATTCGGTACCATCGGGCAAGGCCAATGTCGTTGCGGATGCACTCGATCGGAAGGTGTCTTGCAACATGTTGATGCTCCAAGAGCGGCGACCTACCCTCATTCAAATTCCAGCGCCTCAATTTGGGTTTGATCGAGCGCGGTTCTCTTGCTACATTGGTTGTGCAACCAACCTTGGTGGACCAAATCAAGCGCGCACAATGAGGCAGATGCGGTGTGAGCGAGATCAGCGAACATCAAGGATGGGATGGCCAAGTGCTTTCGGAGGGCGAGCATGGCGTTGTGTGGTTTGGGCGGCGTCTTGTGGTTCCTAAGGTCATGGAATTGCGGAATATGATTCTCGCGAAGCCCATGACTCTCCTTTGTCTATTCACCGGGGCTACCAAGATGTATCGGGACCTTCGTCGAGAGATACAGTGGACCCGAATGAAGCGGAGATTGCCAAGTTAGTTGCGGAAGTGCGGCGTGTCTTTGTCGTGTGAAGGTGAGCATCGGCGTCCGGCCAGTCTTCTTGGCCTTTGCGGTGCGAGTGGAAGTGGGATTCGTTGGCATGGACTTCATCACGGATTGCCCGCTCGTCCAAAGGAATGATGCTATTTGGGTCGTGATCGACGGGTTGACTAAAGTGGCACATTTCCTTCTGTCAAAACAGCGACCGTGTGGGGCCTTTGGCGAACTTTATGTCTCGAGGATTGTGAGTCTTCACGGTGTCAAGAAGAGCGATTATTTCGATCGTGGTGCACTTTTCACCTCACGGTTTTGGCATAGATGCGCAGAGGCTATGGGGACCGCCTTCATTTGATCTGACCTTTCATCCTCGGGTGATGGTGGGCGAGGGCGAGTCAACCAAGTGTTGGAAGATATGCTCGTGCTTGTGTTCTTTCCTATGGGAAGAAGTGGGAGAAGTGCCTACCATTTCTTGAGTTCTCCTACAACAACGACTTCGAGCCGATCTTGGCATGGCACCATTTGAGGCTTTGTATGGAAGGAGATGTAGAACCCCATTGAGCTAGTGGAGGCGGTGGCGGCGCTTTTTCGGCCCGATTCGATCAATGCGGCGAGAGTCAAGTTCGATTGATCCGCGAGCATCTGCGCGGCCCGATCTGGACAAAGAGCTATGCGGTCGTCGTCGCCGTGAGTTGAGCTTTGAGCCCAACGACTTTGTGTATCTCAAAGTCTCACCCTTGAAGGCCATCGGCGTTTTGGCATCAAGGGCAAGTTGGCTCCTCGATATGTTGGGCCTTATCGTATCGTCGAGAGAGTTGGAGCGATTGCATATAGATTGGAGCTGCCAGTGCACTTGAGGGTGCATGATGTGTTCCATGTTTCACACTGAAGAAGTGCCTCCGTGTCCCAGCGAGGAAACTCCGTTGGAAACTCTCGATGTGCGGGAGGATTTGACCTATCGCGAGCATCCTGTTCGCATTCTTGAGAATCTGAGCGGAGAACAAGGAACCGTGTCATCAAGTTCCTTAAGGTTGATGGTCAAACCATTCGAAGATGAAGCAACTTGGGAGCGAGAAGATCGCCTTCGTGCAGATTTTCCTTCTTTCTTCTCGAGTAAGCGGAATCTCGGTCGAGATTCTTGTAAGAGGAGAGTTGTAACATCCCAATTTTGGGCTTGTGTTTCAAATGTAAGAAAATGAGTAGAAATTAAAACTTTTCTTACATCATGTATTTCCTTTGTGTCTTGAACAAGTATTGTACCAAAGGTTATGGAAGTACAAAGTCACAAGTCTTTTGATCCAAATCTTGTTCTTCCAAAAACAATCTTGTCAAATCTTATGATCATCCTCTGGATATATTTTCCTAAGTCTCTGTGGTGGTATGTGACCCTCTGAAAAATTTCACAATTTTTAGAAATTGGTTGAATATTTTTAGAGCGATCAAACTGTTTGACTCTCAGTCAAACATTAAAACAGAGCCTTGCAGAATTTTGGAGATTTATTCGCAGCATAAAACTCTCTGAAAATTTTACACAAGGTCAATGTCTCAGTCAGCAAGCTCCTGTAAAAATTTCAGAATTTTTGGAGTTATTTTGCTACCCCAAATAAATCCTCAAAAGTCTCAGCTTAATTAAAACCTAAAACCAAATTCACCATTCATTGGGTTGAGTCGGGCTCGAGTCAGAGCCACTTGACTCGGTTGAACCACCTAAGCGCACAGAAGCGCGGTTTAAAAGCGCGTGCAATCTCGGCCGTTAGATTGGATCGCGTGGCCGCGTTCGTGTGAGCATTCGGACCCTCGGTTACATTAACAAATTGGGACCGTTGGATCTCGATCCAGCCGTCCAGTTCTGAGAACAGCGGGTGTCGGCGAACTTCGTTTAATCGTGACCGTCCATTTTTAATCCAACGGTCGTGGTTTATCTTCTGTTCTTCTTCCTCCTCGGCTTCTCGGCGCGCGGCGTTCATGGCGAGAGAAAGAGAGCATGGGGGCTTGTGGTGTCACCTCAAGTTGCTTTCGTCAACGTCTCTGCAATGCATTTAATCGCATGAGCTTTCTCCTCCATGGTCACCGTGCTCACTTGCTTCCATCACTTCTTGGTCCTTGACGCGCCATGAACCAGGGCTCACCATGGGCTCATGTTCTTGCTCGAAACCCTAATTCCTTTCCTATAAATAGCCCCTCTAGGTCCTCCTGGTGTTCTTTTGCGCTACACCTAGCTACTCTCTGTGTTTGAGCTCAAGAACACCTCTCACCCTCAAAACACCATTGTTGGCCGTAGAGCTCCAATGGCGGCCTTGGTGTCCAGTGGTTCATCTTCAACATTTCTTGCACCCTTTTGAACTCCTCAACCTCCTTTATATTTCCCCTAACTTGATTTTGGGTTGCATTCACAGGAATCACTCAATTTTAAGTTTGGAGATTTTCAGTTGGTTTCACCCCTTTCTTCTCCAGACTCAGGTAAGTGATTCTTTTGCAATTACTTGCTTTTGGAACCTCTTTGAGCTATAATGAAAGCTGTGGTGATGATTTGGTTCCACTCATTTTGCTCGAACCTCATCTTCCACTTCATCTTCTTCGGCTCAGGTGGACTTCATCGTGTTCAAGTCTTCCCAGGCCATCTTTGAAGCTCTGTCGGATAAGGTAGCTTCTATATAGTCCCTAGAAGTCATGGCACCGCATCCTAGGTCTGTGGTGAGCTTTCGCTATTTTCGTGTTTAGCCGTAGGGTTCCGTTTCGTTTCCGGCTGGCCGGCGTTCTAGTCCTCGCGTGGCGAGAATGCTACCATTAGGTTCGTCTTTGTTATTGCGAATCCATTTTGGGTCTTGTTCGCGCCATGCGTGGCAAGATCGCGGCGACAAGCCGTCAAAGCCACTCGGGTTTCTTGGGTTGAAGCTCGTTTCGTCATCGATTAGGGCACATTAATTGCTAATCATTGGTTGTTAATTGTGTCTTAATCATTATTGTTGAGCCAGCGACTAGTGGGCCCAACATCCTTTAATCACTCTCAGTTCAATCCGCCTTTGTTCGAGCATCATTAATGCTTAATCATTGATTAATAAAAATGTCGGCACTTAATCTATCGAAACCTTCTCTCGATCGGCGACAAGTGGGCGATGCGCTCGTGTGCGTGTGTTAAACCGATGCGTGGGTGACTCGAAGTCAGCGACATGCGGTCCACATGTCGGCATCCCTTTTGAATGCGATCATTATCCACCGTTCATTTTTAGATCTCGGCCTTGATCGTAAGTGCATTCGGACCATCGGTTCCCCTCATCATCTGGGCCGTCCATCTCGTGATCTTGGTGAGATCATGTGTGCAATCGGACCTTCCGGTTAGATTTGGGTTTTGAGCGTTCATCTTTAGATCTGCGATGCGTGGTTCGCGAGGTAATGTCGCATCCTCGGTTGCATGCTTCCTCGTGGCCGTTGGATCTTAATCCAACGGTGGGTTTCTGTTATGAATCGCGGCGTCTTATTGTTTCGTGCGTGTGGCTCGTTGGATTTCGCATCGGCGGCCCACGGCGTCCACGTCGTTATTTTCGGTTGGGTTGGTTTTATTTACGTAAGTGTTTATTTATCCATGAAAATTGTATCAAAACTTTAGAAATTCATAACTAATTCTAGATAAATCCTTTTACATGAAACCATTGCAATAAATTTGTATTCCACTACTGTTTAATATAAAAATGCTTTTAGCTATGTACAGTAGTAGAAAATTCGTAATCTTTAATAGTTGGTTTTACGCTATTTTTATATATTCGAATTGTATTAAAACTTGGAAAATGCATATCTTTTACGTATATCTGCTAATTGAATGATTTTAACTTTGATAAATTTGTCATTAACTAAACTTTAATCTAAAAATGGTGGAAGGTCTATATCATTTGAGAAAAATATGTTAGTAGATTTAACCTTATCGTAGCAATTAAAAATTCATTTAATGAGGTAATAGACACCGATAATTCCTGTAAATCCTAAAAATAGAAATTTGATGTTAGGAAATCCTCTGTTATCATACTATAATGTGAAATAGGTTTTGCACATGTTTATATTTCTGGAAAGTGCATTATGCTAGTTTTGCATCTTAGGAAAATCATAACTAAATCATTTTAACTCCAAATGACCTGAAATTTTACATGGGTTACCTCTATACCAGTAGGTAGCTACCATAAAAATTTCAGCTTCAAAATCTTTCTAGAAAATATTTTTGCTACTGAGTGCTAATTATGGCCGAAAATGTGTTTTTAGGCAATATCTTTTGCACCACAAATCCAAATTAGGTTTTCCAGTTTCTATGTCTAGGTATATTCGTATTCTACCTTATGTATAAATTTTGTCGCATTTGGATAATTGTTGCTTGCTCATTGGTTTATTTGTGGCTCGTCTTATTGGTTGTTCTTGGTTCTTTTTGCCTCTCGCTTAGGATTAGACATTTGCGGTAATCCGAAACGACCCTCCACAACAGATTGAGCAACGACAAGAAGGCAAGCAGTTTGATCATGTTAATCCCAGTATTTTAAGTAATTATGTTGATTACAAATTCTATGTATGCATTGCTACTTTGTTTTAATAGTTGGCCTAGTAGATGCATTTCCTTAGCAAATGATTATCCTCTACTACCATGAGCCTAGGTTACTTGCTGTGATTTAGAGTTCATGGATGGGCTCTTGTCACTTAGTAGTTCTGAATTAATTGCTTAGCCATGCTTAGTTTAGGTAGAAATGGCGGTTATCGACTTGTCGATAACCTTGATCATAAAACTTATTATGATTATGATTTCCACCTTGTGCCATGTCTACTTATGAAAACTAAAACTGAAAACAAAAGATTTAGACTTGGGCACAATGGTATGATGGTGTGATTTTGGGTGTGGTGGAATGGTGCCGGGTCAACAAGGACCGAACATCTTGTTACACTAAACCAAGCATTTTAGCGTGCTAACCACATTAGAGGTATGGGACCTCTCTTGACTTAGTACTTTGGCGTGTATTGGCTCAGTCGGGAGTCGCGGGAGGGATGGTGTTGGGAGCATTGTAGTGTCAGAAGACTTCACGTGATGGGATTTGTTGACTTTCGGCTTGCAATGTAGCGTATGGTGTTTCTACCCATCTGATGGCTCGTAGTTAATACACAAGATTGGAAATGTCTCGTAGGACTTAGCGAGTGCGGCATACCTTGATAGTGTGCTTGTGGCTTAAAGCGATGCGAAGTGTGGGTACATTGGTACACCTGCGAGGTTAAAACTATTCGAATAGCCTCGTCCTAGGTTATGGACACGCTTGGCAAGGTCTTTCAAGAGTTAGACTACAACCTTTTAAATTAAAACTTGATGGGTGAGTGCGAATCGGGATTAGTGCTATGTTGTGGTGGCTATTGGGATAGTCACTTCCGGTGGTTACTTGTATGTATCTTTACTACATGTTACTTTGATAACAAAGCAGATTTGCAAACTTGCTTTTGAAATATATTACATTATTGCAAATAAAGTTGGCTTCATGCAAAATGAGACATACAACCTCCACCTAAATAAGCTTGCATGTAGTTTATGAATAGTGTGCTATTCCACACGTCGATCTTGGGTACAAAGACAATCTTTGTACTCGGATGCTATGCTTAATTGTTACATTGCGAGAGGAAGAAGGTGAGCACGAGGGCCTCACTTTGCGAGTGTGTTGTGGTAGCTGCAGGCGACTAGCTTGGCGGCGATCGGTTGCCTTGTGGGTTGTGTGGCTAACCGGTCGACTTTTGTTCTAGCCATCTTATGGCACTTTTGCTTCATTGTCATTCTTGTATATTGTTCTATTTGGCAGTCGGCTCTCTTTGTAATAACTTTACTTTATGTATGTCGTTGTTGGACTTAGTGATGTATGTTGTATGGAATTGATGTGTAATTTTGTGATGATGTGCATATGTTGCAATTGCAGGAAACATATGCCCATCGAGGCTTAGAATGTTTAATCGGTAATGCTAGAACCAATTGGAGGTTAAGTGTTACTAGTTAAATATTACAGGTCCTCACAACTCAAAACATAAAGTTGGACAACCGTCTTGAAAGTTATGGTAGTTTTAGTATTACGTCGAGAGAACTGGCGTGAAATCGGTGTTCTGTTAATTAGCTTGATAGGGGTATTAGATGGCTGAATCAGGAAGCCTCATCAACTAGGTTTAGTTGGAGAATTTCATAAACTTTCAATTAAGTCCAATAACACCTCATTCGGACTCCTATACTAAAAGATATGAATTTTAGAACGTGACTGTTCACAGTGGGGACAGATCGGTCTTTAGGAGTTGGAATTGGGAATGCGCTTGAGAGTATAGCGAGTGCGGTTGTGCTATTGGTTATGTTTTTGGTTCAGTATGGTTGTATTAGCATGCTTTATATTTATATTCAAGTGAGTGATTGGTCCCGGGGGCAGCGCCCTCTTCACGTCCTTCGTTCTCGCACGGTTAAGACAAGTACTTGTTTGATAAAATGATTATGGTGAATGATCTGGTTTGCTAGTATTGTGAGTATATGTGATATTTATGTATGCTAGAGTGTTATGGTTCTCAATGATCATGATTATTAGTGTTGTGGAAATAAGTGTTATTCATGGATGCTTGACTGTTACGAATGTCGATGAACTTGAATGATAGAAGAATGAATAAGTTTATTCATAAGTGATGTTGCTAAGAATGCATGATTATGATGAATTAAGATTTGTTCATATGCATCATCTTTGATATATGGAGGACTTGGTCACGTGGTGACCAAGCATTTGTTGAATCCCCATCATGAATATGACAGCATGTTTGTTGAGGTCCCCGTCGTGTATATGGCGAGCTTGAGGTCCCCTTTGTGGAGTGCGAGCTGAGGTCCCACACTTGTGGAGTGTGGGCTTGAGTCCCTTTACTTGCGGAGTATTGGGCAATTGGTCCCTACGCTGTGAGCACGAGCATAGGTATGCGGCGACGGTTGCATACTTTGCATTCAGTAAAATACAAAAGATAAAAAAAAAGAAAGTGCACTTGAGCATCTTGCATAGCATGAACATATGACATGTTTTTAATAGAGATTGTAGATGGATATTGATGATTACAGTTGTTCATGTTATTGTTGCCATTTATTGTACTTGCTGAGTCTTTGGACTCACTCTTGCTGTTGTTATGTTTTTAGGTACCCCTTTACAAGAACGGCATGCATGGGAGGGAATAAAATTTAGAATGGTTGCACAATGGCACGAACTGCTCACATTTGGATTGATAGAGTGATAATTTAGTAGTTGAATAAATTTCTTAAAGAATTCCTTATGATTACTCCCTATACTTGGAATAATTTGTAATAGAGTTGATTAGAGGATTATGAATGTCCTTTTATTTATGCTTTAGTTGTTTAGCATGCTATGGATGATATAGTGATGAATAGCATAGTTTTGGTAGTCTCTTGATTATGCTGGATGTTGGGTTATTTAACTATGTTATGATTAAATGTTGAGACCTCCGGTTTAGTAACTAAACAAAGGAGGTTTCTGTCGAATTTTAGAGAATTGTATCAATGTTAAAATGATTATAGTGTTAGTTTAGTAGCATTCCAGGTCTTTGTCAGGCTGGGGTGTTACAACAATCCATGACAATTTCCAATATTTATTGATTTTTTTTGCATGTATGTAACCATGTCGTGAATACGAGAATCCTTGGATCCTTCTCTCTAAGGCAAGCTTGACTTCCCAAATATCATGAAACCACAAGTTTGAGGTGGGGTACTTGACCACAAATCATACGTAGCATCATAGAACACTTTTAGTAGTCTAGACAACACTTCAGCCCTTTCCCAATCATCAAAAGATGGTGTGTAGGTGTAGTTTGGATTTTGCTGCCCCAAAGAATCAAGCGCTCTTCTAAATTCCATATTGCAGACAATCATATGATAGGTTGAGTTCCATCGGTTGGAACATCAAGGCATGGGTGCAAGACTCGAGAAATGCCACTGTTGTGCAACTATCTCTTCAAATCTTTCCTTAGAGATTTGGAACCCGAATGTATTTCACACTCTCCGAATCTTGTTGACAATGGGGTTGATAAATGATAGGCCGCTTGGCATATCAAATTTAGGATATGTCTTTGCATAACACTGATGCAAAAGCCTGCCATTGCCAAGTAACACACGCTTAGCTAACAAGTTATCCTTCAACAACCTAGCCATTGCACCATTGTTGCTTGCATTGTCCAAAGTGATTGCAAATAACTTGTTTTCACAAATTCACTCTTGGATGGCCTTCAAGACTGTGTTGAACATAGCTACACGGTGTGAGTGTCTCCAACACAGAGAATTTTATGATTCTCTTCTGTAACTTCCAATCATCATTGATGTAGTGGACGGTGATGCACATGTAGCCCAAGTGCGATTGGGCGTTCACATGTCCATCATCAAGGAAATCCTTGAGTTTGAATTATTGAGTACCTCCTTAGAGATTGTTTACGCTCCTCAAATGCTTTGAGGCAATCATTCTTCAATGTTCTTCTTGATACCACCTTGAAGAGTGGATATAAACTAGAGACAAACTTCCGAAACCCATCATACTCCACAATTGAAAATGGTAACTCATGCAACACAATCATTCTCACCAACTCTCTTCGTGTTACCTAAGGGTCAAAACTCCACTCCCTCAGAGTAACTTCATCTGGTGACATGACAATGGTATTCAATTGATCCACAACTCTAAGAGCCTCTTTCCTTTCTTTGCATCTCCTTAAATGATTACTTAAAGCACTTGTTCCATACGTTTAGCACCAATATTTGCATTGCAATACTTGCATTGTCCCTTTATAACTACTCCATCGATACTGATAGACATATATTCTCTCCAAACCTTAGACCTGAACTTTCTTCCACCTTCAACAAGTGAGGTCCCAACATCAACACAATCTTCGTCGTCCTCTTCATCACTTTCTTCGTTCTCATGCATTTCGATATCAATAGCAATGACTACAAAGGAACATTGGGGAAAAACATTATTTAAAAAGGCTTAGACTTTTACAATACCTCTGTGTAGGTAACCTATGTAGACAAATAATGCACAAAGGAAACAACGGACAAAGAACAATAAGCGGCGCTTCCACTCAGAAAGGAGCATTATCAGAATCATTAGCACTGAAGATCACCATCACGAGTTAAAGAGCAAATGCTAGCAAATATAAATTAAAAGGTGTTTCTGTTTTCCTAGGTAGAACACATATGCTACAATCCACAAAACAAATTATCAAACCAAAACCGGCAATCTTCCTGAGAAAGATAACAACATTCTGGACATGATAAGCTACACACCCTTTCCTATGCAACCCCAAGAGTTGGTTCTGAATTTGTATTCTCCACTATACCTGCTTTGCTCTCGCAAGAACAAGTGGTGTCAATTTGATTTCCCTATTGGAATGTAAGCTAAGAATATACTCGCACTCAGATAGTCAAACTTAAGGTTTCATCATAGAAGAGGGCATACAACTCTAGTTTGACCTTAACTGGACAATCATACTGTGAAGCTAAAATCGAATACTGTGAAGAGCCAAGCAAGGAATTAGCTGGACAATCATACTGTGATCAGGTTAACTAGATGAATATCTTCACAGGAGCAAGAGAGCTTCACAGAATGCATCACAAGTAGGGTAACTACATTCACAGAAAGGAGTGACCAAATCTCACCATTAGGGGTACTGACAAGGGCAATTGGTGTAGCCGGAGACCTCATCGCGGCAGAGAGCCTTGCCGCTGGAGACATCACCACCATAGCCCTTGCTACCAGCGATGACGAAGAGCAGCCTTGCTGCCCTTCTTGAATCTGGATCTCGACCCCGCCGCTGCCCTCCTCCTCGCTCCCACCTTCGAAATCACCCTCTCCACCACCCTCCTCCTCGCTCCCACCTTCGATCCACCTTGATCCTTCACCCCCACCGTCGGCTGTCATCCTCTTCCTCTCTCGCTGCTCGTGCTTGGCCGCCGACCGCTTCATGTTCACTTCTTCTTTCCCTTCTTGTCTGCGCACGGGTGGAGGGATGGAGACAGGGCGCGATAGGGTGGAGGATCGAAGCGGGGCGCGTCGGAGGCGGCGGATCGAGCGGTGGCGGGGTGGAGGCGTCGAACTCTAGAGGACTGGAGCGGTGGCGGCGGACTAGGGGAGGAGGCTTAGCGATAGGGTCGATCCTTACGATCCAACGAAGCTTTTGGTTCGATCCTCTTTCGCGTCAAATTTCTTTCGGTTCAATTCTCTAGCCCATTTGGTCGAATTTGTTGGGTCGGTTCGGTGGTCCATTGGGCCAGCCTGATCCATCCCCACCCCTATTTTAAACTACAACTTTCTGTAACTTAAACCTTTCTTGCTCATAACTCAAGATTTGAGTCGTGAGAAATATTAACTTCAACACTTTTAGATAAGTATATAGATTGCAATTGCATACTATAATAAAAGCTGGAGCAACCGGACTAGTCCGTGCTTCTTTTAGCTCATCTTGTAGCAGTCTTTCGTGTGTTGTTCTGTCATGGGCATCCCCAATAGGGGTAGGAGATCGGGCATATGGCAAATAAAGATTAAATAAGATTAGTTAGGGATTACTTTCGTTAAGATAAAGGTTAGATTTGAATAGATCATTGTTTCCTACCATTTAGGGATTAGTTTTTTAAGTGTCAAGTCAAGCCACCACTATATAAGGGATAACATTGTATCTTTTTGAATCAACCAACAAATATATTAAGAGTTCATAGTATCTCCTCTATCGCTAATGGATTTGACTTTCACTCTTTATGGCATCTGGTTCGCTGCCCTTGTGGTGGTGCGTCAACCGCTCATTGGCATGGTCACGCTGCTTGGGTTTAGTGCCATATAATCCTAGCACATGACAACTTGGTATTAGAACAGTCGATCCTTACTCATGGCTTCTGCTACCTTGGCAAGCGCGATGCTCACATCATCGTCAATGTCGACGCCGCTGTTGGTTTCACCATTGCCATCCCCAAGGGCAACACCATTGAAACCAGTAGTGGCGCTACCTACAACCATGGCTTCCAGTGCCGCACTATCTCCCTACGTCCGAGTTGAAGGCCAGTAGCACCAAGATGGGGGCCTCGATCTCAAACCTCATCGCCGCCCTCGACGACATCAAGGTCACCACCACGACCATAGAGAAATTGATGGCGGAATATATGGAGGTCGTGATGGAGGCCATGATGAAGAAATCAATGGTCCAAATGAAGGAGCTACTAGAGGCAACACGTGCCGCTGCAAGGGCTGCACCACCACCCTTGGAGTTGGTGCCACCGCTGGTTCCGCTGTTGCCATCCCCTTGGGCAACGCCACCGGAACCAGCCATGGCGCTGCCACACCTACCTACGAGCATCCACAACTTTTGTCGTGCTTATTGCGGGTGACATCACCTGATGCCATCCTCGGTGTCGACGCCACCGCTGGTTCTGCTGTTGCCACCCCCATGGGCGACACCACCACAATTAGCCTTGGCGCTGCCATGGCTGCTACCATGCTTGACGTGGTTGCTACAGTTGTTGTCGACCTTGCTACACCCACACATGGAGGCCACGATCTTCAAAGATCCATACCAATGTCGTAGCATGTCGTCGGCATGGGTGCCAAGGCGCAACCTTAGCGCCACCACGACTCGTCGAGCTATTTGAAGGAGGAGAAATGTCATGGGCATCCCTAATAGGGGTAGGAGATCAGACACATGGCAAATAAAGATTAAATAAGATTGGTCAGGGATTACTTTCCTTGAGATAAAGATTAGATTTGATTACATCAAATTGTTTCCTTTCATATAGGGATTAGTTTCTTAAGTGTAAAGTCAAGTCATTCCTATATAAGGGATATCATTGTATCTTCTTGAATGAACCAAGAAATATATCAAGAGTTCCTAGTATCTGTTGGAAATTGGGCCATATAATTGAGGCTCATTTTCTATAATTCCAAAGTATTTATGGTTTAGTACCATATTGCTAAGGCAAGGTGGAGGTGACCAACATATAAGATGCAGTCCTTGCCACTCCTTGAAACATGTGACACATAGATGAGGGTGTACGAGGAGGGCTTTGGCTAAACACTGCGCGCAGCGCGCGTTCGTGTATTTTTGCGTAAAAAATCGCGTGACTTGTGACTTGTGACGCACGATCGTGCCGTGACGTGGCGCGCCATTTGGCAGACCAAGTCCACCTTATTTTTGCTGAACCATGCATCTCTCTTTCTCTGTTTGAATGAGATTCAAATGTTTGAATTTGAGGCTTTATTGGGTGATGATGACGATTACGGTGGGTAAATGGTAGTTAAGTGTGTAACATCCCAAAGTTACATTACCAAAATAAAAATTAATAAAGTTATTCTTTTATTGGATTTTCTGAGTTTCAATAGTATTTTCTTGGTTTTCTTAAATTTATAAAATTTTAAAAGTCAAAAATAAAATTTATTGAGTTTTATGAGTTTTTATTGAATTTAAAGTGAAAAATAAATTTTAAGTAATTTATGGAATTTTCTGGAATGCTTATTTGGTTGTTTTCAGTCTTGCGAGGACCCCAGTTTATTTGGCTTGTAATGCTTAACCAACCACCCGGTCCTAGCATCACAAATCAAATAAACTAAGCCTCGAGACATGCATACTTCCCAGAACTGCAGTATGCACACCTCTTCACAAAATTATGCATCAACTCCATTCTAAACATAGAGTCCAAGCATCACAGCACTAAACAGTAAACAACAAAGTAGAATTATTACAACAGAGGCCGACCGGCCAAATTACAACAGAAAACTAAATAAACAGCGGAAGCAAAAGTGCCATAAGATGGCTATAAACAAAGCCAATCAGTGTGCCTTAGCCCACAAGGCAACCAACCGGACCGGCAAGCTAGTCGTCCCAGAACCCGCACATCTCACAGAAGTAAGGCCCTTGGGGCTCACTTGCCTCCTCTGCAACAAAAATATTAAGCAAAGCATATGAGTACAAAAATTGTTTTTTTTGTACTCGCAAGACTGACGTGTGGACTAGCAGACCTATATATAACTACATGCAGACTTATTTGAGTGGAAGCTATATGTTTCATTTGCACAAAGCCAATTTGATTTGCAATAGTGTAATACCATTTCAAGAGCAAGTTTACAATTCATTTTATTGTTGAAATAACAGCGAAATAAAGATAGGTACAAGTAACCACCTGGAAGTGACTACCCCAATAGTCACCACAACATATACGAATCACGATTCGTACCACCCATCAAGTTTTAAATTAAAAGGTTGTAGTCTAACTCTTGAAAAGCTTACCCAGCGTGTCCATAACCTAGGGCGAGGCTATTGAATAGTTTTAACCTGCGGGGTGTACCACTTTGTACCCACACTTGAGGCGCCTTTAAGCCAAAGCACACTTAGAAGGTATCTTTGTACAGCTAAGTCCTACGAGGCGTTTTCCAATATTGTGTATTAACTACGAGCGCCGTATGGATAGAAATCCATCTGTTGACATAGTAAAGCCGAAAGACAACTACCCACAAAGGGTAAAGCTTTTGGACAACTACCATGCTCCCAACACCATCCCTCCTGCGACTCGGAGCCAATACACGCCAAAGTACTAAGTCAAGAGAGGTCCCATAAACTCTAGTGTGGTTAGCACGCAAAAATGCCTGGATAACAGGTACTCACAAGATGTTCAATCCTTAATTGACCCGGGCACCATTCCAGTCACACCCAACAGATCACACCAACTTACCATTGTGCCCAAGTCCAAATCATTTTATTTTCAGTTTTTAGTTTTAACAATTAAACATAGCAAAAATGTTGAAACAAAAAGTTATAATATTTTGTGTGATCAAGGTTACCGACTAAGTCGATAACCGTCCATTTCTACCGATAACTAAGCATGTCTAAGCAGTTGAATTCGTATCTACTAAGTGACAAGAGATCATCCACGATCTCAAATCACAGCAAATAACCTAGGCTCAGGTAGTAGAGGAATATCATTTACCTACAGATTATGCAACTAAAGGGCCCATTAACCATATTTAAACAAAAATAGCAATGCATACATAAAAGTTACAAACAAAATATTAGTTTGAATATAAAGGGATTAACATGATCAAGCGCTTTTTGTTCTTTGCTTTGCTCAATATGTTCTTTGAGGCTCACTCTCGATAATACCAGAATCATCGCAATCTATCGATCGAGCAAAAGAACGAATAAGACAAATAACACCGACAATGACCAAAATTCAAATTTAATCCAAAGAGTACAAATTTCACACAGCAGCTAAAACATGATTTTACACAATTTTAGAAACAGAGAACAATATTTTTGGAGTTATGAAGAATTTTCTAAGAATTTTCTAAGTTTAACAATACATAAAAGCATCATTTAATTATTTATCAAAATTTATGAACAGAGACATATCTAAAACTTATTCGATAAACGACACATTAAAAATGAAAATTTACAAAATTGGATTCATTCGATTTGGATCAAAATTGAATTAGATATGAATTTTCTAAGTTTAATTGAATTAATAGTGTAAAGAAAATCAATTCGAAATTCTAAAAGCATTGAAAACTTTTCCTCTGGCACCCGACCAACCCACGGTCACTAGCAGGTGGGGCGCGCGAACGCCGACCAGTCAAACGACGACCACCGCCAGAAGGTGACGTCGAAGGCGTATTCTATGAATACGTCTTGACTATCAACACGTAATCTAACAAACATACAGAGAAATCGCTGCCACCGCAGAAAACGTATTTCACTATTTTCGCAACACCTTAACCGTGAGAGGGCCCACATGTCATGGACTCAGAGGGTTAAAACAACCGGAATTAAAATTTCTAAACGCGCTTAAACTAAGGGGGCCCACATGCCAGAGATACAGCTAGAAAGGAAATTAGAACTAATGAGAATGGTTATACCTAACGCTGTCGGCGGCTTCTGCGCGCGCCACGAGGCGGCGCGGCGCGCGGCGTGGATCTAGAGGACCAGTGAGCCTCCGGGCACGTGAGAGATACTACCAGGTTCACCGCGACCTCGCGAACTCGATGACGGCGACACGGGCCCTCGAGGATGCCGGCGGCGAGCTGACGGCGAACGGAGGCGGAGACAAAGAAGAGCTCCCGAGGCGGAGGCGCTACAGGCGACGAGAAGCTTCGGGAAAGTGCGCCAAGGGATCGCCTCGGCTCCAGGAGCAATAAGCACAAGATGATGACGACGAAGGAGGTCCGAGGCGGCTGGAATCACCGCGGCGGCGAAACACCGAGCTCGGAGAAGAACCGGTCGTACGCCCTCAACAATGCACCAAAAGCGAGAATGAACCTACCATAAGTCTCAGTGGAGAAATGCGATCACAAAGGATCAAGTGCTGAGGCTAGAGGCTCACCAGAACGTCGAAACGACTGCGGGGCCGAGGCTGCCGGAGATGGAGACGAAGATATTGCCCCCAACGATTTACTGAATGCCAAGGACTCGGACTGGGCAAAATGGAGGCGACGACGAGCGTGGATCACGCGGCGGTGCGGCGGGCTGAGGCGGCACCAACACGGCGACGCTGCTCTCGGCTTCTTCTGCGCGAAACCAAGAAATGGGCGGAGAGAGCTAAGAGCGAAAAAGCGAGGAATGAGTGGGCACGGTGAGGTAATGAAGGCTGGCGACACCGAAGAGGACACGCGTCCGCGATGTGGCGGCGGCGAGCTGCGTGGCGCGCATGCGATTGCCGGCGAGCTCGGTGAGCGCGGAGAAGGCGAGGCGAAGCCGGCAGTGGGGCCGCTCGTCGTAGCAATGAAGTGGCGTGGCGGAGGCAGTGCGGCACGATGAGTTGGTCGACTCAATCAAGAAGATGTCGATCGTTCAATCTAGAATGGGCGGTTGAGATGAAAGGATGCATTAGGGCGATGCGATTGTTAGAGGCGCCACGAGGGTCAGGCGATCTGCATCGGACGGTCACGAGTGGCTGGACTCGGGTGGCGCGGCTAGTTGGTGCGGTCGAGCCGGCGGCGTGGTCGGACTCAAGTCGGTCAGTCGAGCAGATGAATAGTGACTCAGTTTGATTTTCAAAAGGCTAAGAAGGTTTGGGGAATTTTTAGAGGTAGCTCCAAAGCTCCAAAAATTCCTAAATTGTTATGGGAACTTTCTGGGACAGAGAACAACTTTGTGTAATTTTTCTAGGAATTTTCCTGTATCACATTTTCCTCCAGAAAATTCACAAGCTACTGACCTAGGGGTTTGACCAGAGTTTAAACTAGTTTGACTTGCTCTTTTGAAATAGCAAATAAAATCTAAAAATTGTGAGATTTTTCAGAGAGGTTACTAGGATGGTTAATATGATAGGAAAAATATTCCCAGAGGATGATCATAATCTTAAGGTTGAAAATTTTGCTGACAACAACTTCCATCACAAGAACATGGTTCTAGAAAATAGAAATTGCTAAGGAAAAATCTTAGAAAATTTCAAAATGATTTCATGAGGCACCAAAAGTTTTAATTTATCCTTATAATATTACATTTGAAACACAACCTATTCTTTGGGATGTTACAGGCAACGCCACTGGAACCAGCCATGGCGCTGCCACACCTACCTAGGAGCATCCACAACTTTTGTCGTGCTTATTGCGGGTGACATCACCTGATGCCATCCTCGGCGTCGACGCCACCGCTGGTTCTGCTGTTGCCACCCCCATGGGCGACGCCACCACAGTCAGCCTTGGCGCTGCCATGGCAGCTACCATGCTTGACGTGGTTGCTACAGTTGTTGTCGATCTTGCTTCACCCACACATGGAGGCCACGATCTTCAAAGATCCATACCAATGTCGTAGCATGTCGTCGGCGTGGGGCTACCAAGGGCTGCAACCGTAGCCGCCACCACAGCTCGTCGAGCTATTTCGAAGGGAGGGAGAAATGTCATGGGCATCCCTAATAGGGGTAGGAGATCAGACACATGGCAAATAAAGATTAAATAAGATTGGTCAGGGATTACTTTCCTTGAGATAAAGATTAGATTTGATTACATCAAATTGTTTCCTTTCATATAGGGATTAGTTTCTTAAGTGTAAAGTCAAGTCATTCCTATATAAGGGATATCATTGTATCTTCTTGAATGAACCAAGAAATATATCAAGAGTTCCTAGTATCTGTTGGAAATTGGGCCATATAATTGAGGCTCATTTTCTATAATTCCAAAGTATTTATGGTTTAGTACCATATTGCTAAGGCAAGGTGGAGGTGACCAACATATAAGATGCAGTCCTTGCCACTCCTTGAAACATGTGACACATAGATGAGGGTGGCACGAGGAGGGCTTTGGCTAAACACACGCACACGCACGTTCGTGTATTTTTGCGTAAAAAATCGCGTGACTTGTGACTTGTGACGCACGATCGTGCCGTGACGTGGCGCGCCATTTGGCAGACCAAGTCCACCTTATTTTTGCTGAACCATGCATCTCTCTTTCTCTGTTTGAATGAGATTCAAATGTTTGAATTTGAGGCTTTATTGGGTGATGATGACAGGCAGTTACCAGTGGGTAAATGGCTGGTTAAGTGTGTAACATCCCAAAGTTCTGTTACCAAAATAAAAATTAATAAAGTTATTCTTTTTTTGGATTTTCTGAGTTTCAATAGTATTTTCTTAGTTTTCTTAAATTTATAAAATTTTAAAAGTCACAAATAAAATTTATTGAGTTTTATGAGTTTTTATTGAATTTAAAGTGAAAAATAAATTTTAAGTAATTTATGGAATTTTCTGGAATTTTTAAAATCTTTTTACTATTTATTTTAAAATAAAAATAATTACTATTAAAAAATAAAGGCCAACTTTAAGTCGAAATTATTTTTATTAAGTTCAAAATAATTCAAGGTATTTTTGTGAATATTTCTAAAATTTTGGACTCTATTTTCTATGCTATAAAAATATTTGTTTTATTGAGTTTTCTGTAATTTTGAAAATAAAAATAAAAATCTAATTTCCCGTTGGTCACGGTCACCCATCATTTTATTGCTCCCGTGACTTATTCACTCAACAAACAATCCTTCCTATACACTACCACCTTCCCTTCCTTCTTTCCTTAATTCTATATTCTTCATTTATTCCTTTTATTCTTTCCTTTCTTTCCTTTCTTCCCCAACAGAACATTTTCTTCTTGCCTTACAGAGAGCACAGCACGCAACCGACGCCATTAATAGGCTTTCCAACCTTTTGAAAACCGTTATTTCCTCCCCAAATCTTCGCGCAATCAAGAGCATTAATACCCCCACATCATGGCTCCTCCAATCCGGCCAAAATCCCTTCAATCCATGCACTATTTTTGCCCGTACGTGTCGCTGTCCGCCAATGGTCACACACGCGGTTCTCCCTCCTCGGCTCCTCTCCGTCCCTACAAAAGGGAGCATCGGGTACCCCTCATATCCCTCATCCAACCCCTGAAGTCTCCCCTCCTCCCTCCCTTCCTCCACAACGCAGTGAAACTTTTTCTCTAGCCGGCCGATCTCGTTTCGCCGCCTCTAGCGTCGCCGGCAGTGGAGCTCCGCCACCTTCCAGCATCGCAACGTCGTACTCTACACGGTGCACCCTCCCTCTTCGCCGGAGAATCGCCAGAGCATCGCCGCCACCGTGAGACCATGCGCTCGCCGCCGCCGCCACCGACCACCGTCCGCCGTGCCGTCACCTCCTACGGCATCGTCGCGGGGTAAGCAACCCATTTTTGTTGTTCGCCGGCCACCTCTGCCTTTTCCTTCTCTAGGCACCATCATTTCTTTTCTTGCTTGCTGTTCGGCTGGAGGAAGAAGACAGTGCACTGTAGCCAAAATTATCTAGTCGATGCTTTCTAGTTTGTACATACACATTTTATTCCTTCTAGAAATTCGTTCTCTCATATGCAAACTCCAAATCCGTTGATTCTTCCTCCTAAATTCATCTAAATTCATCTAGTATTTTCAATATTTATTTCAGAATTTTTAGATTTTATTTATTTTCTGTCATTTATTTGATCCATTAATCATCCCTCCTCCGTTCTCTCTCCTCGGTCACTCATTTCCCGAGCCGACCGTGTCGTGGTGTGCCCCTCGGCTTTCTCTTCATATCCTGGAATTCGCACATCTATCTCGCCTCAAGCAAAAGTTTTGCGCTAGCGGTCGAACCACCTTGTGTCGTCATTTCCGGTGCCGTTTTTGATCCCCCGACGACATCGTCCACAACGTTGGCTTCGCCTCGCAATGTTCTACGCGGTGCTCCCTTCCTTTTCTCCAAAACACCCCAGCTCACCGGTGCTACTATTCCTCCGACACTATTTTTCGCACCGCCGTCACACCGTACCTTCGCTGGCGACGCGACCACCACCAGTGGTTCCGTCTTACTTCCGGGATTCCATTTTTGTAGTTCACCGGCCGCCTATACTTTCCTCTCGCCCAGCGTCGCCATTTCTCTATGCATTGTGTTTGCTTGTGTCTACGTTGCATGGCAAGGAACAGTGCCATGCAAACTAGTCCATGCATGCACATGCATCTCATTTTTGAGAATTTATTTTCTACAATTTCGTTCTCCCTCATACGAACTCCAATTCCGTCGATTCAACTTCCTAAATTCATATAAAGTCAATACCTTCCTCCCAGTATTTATTATATTTTTTTTAGATTTTATTTGAATGCTATTTGAATTCGGATCGTTTACGCGTATAGATTTCGACGACTTCGGACGACCAGATTTTGACGCCGTTTAAGACCAACGAGTAATCAAGCAAAGCAAGTTATACCCTTAATCATATCGATCCCATTATTTTAAATTATTTATATTCTATTTTAAATTATTACTGCATGCTTATTTATATCAGTAATTTAAATTCCTGCTTTAAATGTATAGTTAGTCCTAAAATCCTTTGTATGAGCAATTTTGATAATTGAAGCAAACATATTGTCACCATAGATAAAACCTAGTTGATACGATAGTATGAACTAGAACATTTTGAGAAAATTATGCTTAGCCATGCTTATAGACTAAACATGTTTAATTTGGGGAATTTCAGCCAAAAATCAATTGTGGTTTAAATTGTATCCCTGACATCGGTATGTTATGGAAGTTTATGACTTTGAAAAAATTAAATAAATGAAAATAGTTTGGACTTGGGCCTAATGGATGTTCGGTGGGTGCAAGTTTATGCATGGGCTTAATCGGGTATGGTTGAGGCCCATGGGTTTTGTTAGAAAGTTGCCCAAGTGAGTTAAGGAATGGTCTTCGAGTGTATGATGCTAAGCCATACCGTACCACCACATGTCCTCAGTATGGGGAGTAGGACCTGGCTAATTAATCTACAATGTTCCACCGTGGTCGTTCCCTACAGATGCAATGGGTAGTCATGTTACGACTTATGTTAGTCCCACCTAGCGCAAGAGGGGGCCCGAACCCGGAGGTCTTTATTCCAAAGGGGGTGGCGAAACCTTAGTGAGGGGTAACTGCGGTGGAATGGCGCATTGTAAAGGCCCTGACACATGCTCTAGACCGCTTACCAAAGGTAGTGAGTGGTGGCATAGATATATGCCGGATAAACTAGAGAAGTCTTGTCATGTGGGTAAAGTTGTACAACCTCTGCAGAGTGTAAAACTATTTGAATAGCCGTGTCCACGGTTATGGACATGTTGGCCAAACTGCTCAAAGTTAGACTTTGGTTTTTGTTTGAAAAAGACTTCTTAAAAACTGGTTTATCCAGATGGGAATTGGGCAGGGAGCCATGTGATAGGAGAGTATCCTTCACCATTCATATGTGAATGTTATCTGACTACAAAAGCGAGAATTTATAAAATGATTTGTAGTTATAGAATAACTGTTTTGGAACTTAGTACAAGTATGCATGTCATTCTGTTATTTGACGGGTGTAACTTGCGAGCACGGAAGTTGTGCTCATCCTTGCTTCATTCAAATAAAATTTCAGAGGAGAGGACTTTACTACCGATGTGGACCTCAACGACTAGGCCGCTTCCCTAGTCGATTGCCTGTGGCAGATTAACTGGACCCTACTACTTCTTCGTCTTCCGCTGTGTTTATTTTATTGTTGGCCTGTAAGCCTCCTTTGTAATCAACTCTGTTGGTATTTATTAATAAAGTTGTGATATGATTTTGTTACCATATTTGTTTACTGTGTGAACTAACTACTGATCATGGGACTAATTCAGAAATACACAAAGGATTCGGGAGTATTAATTCCCGAGTCTGACAAAGTGTGACAGTTACCAATGGGTAAATAGCCGGTTAAGTGTGACAGTTATCAGTGCGTAAATGACTTGTTAAGTGTGTCAGTTACTAGTGGATAAATGGATGTTTAATTTGTCAGTTACCAGTTTGCATCTCTATATATATGCTTGGAGAAGTCCAGTGTATAGCGCGTAGAACAATAGTCTCCATTCCTTCTTCCTTCTGAAAATCTGTGCTGTTGTATTGCGCTGTTTGAACCTCGTCAACTCTTCTTCTCGACGTGCATCGTGAAGAAGGGGAGCGGTATCTCCGAGCCGTTGCTGCCATGAAGACCTGCACGGGGGCGAAAATAAGGTTTCTGGGCAGCGCATTTGCGTGACCGCTTGCTGCACTGCGACATCTACGTTTCTGCACTGCATCGAGTCTGCGCTGCTTCCTGTTCTTCATCAGACCCATCTGTAAGTCGTAAGTCTATCGTGTGATTGATTGACTTGTTTACATCCTGTTTTTCATATATTGCGAAGTACAATGAGTTGTCCGTTGTTAGTACTGTTTTATGCATCATTAATCTTTTGCAATATTTGTTTTCTAATAAAATCTAGAATTAAAATATTGCCCTCATTTTCTAACGTTCTGATCCTCTTTTGCCGTTCATTTCTAGATTTGCGGCTCAGATCTCGTGAACGTTGGGACCTCCGAATGTGATCTTGATCTAAGCCGTTCTTTTTGAGATCCATGACCCAGATTTGGTGAGGCATTCGGGAAGTCCGAATGTCCCATCTCTCGTGGACCATTGGATCTAAATCCAACTGTGGATAGTGTGGGTTGCGCGCGCACGTGTGCTGTGTTCCAGAGCGCGTGGGCTGTGCGATTCTAGATCAAAGGCCCACGTTTGTCCACATCTTTTCCATTGAGTTAAGTTTGTTTAAATTCCAGTAAGCTTTTATTTGTCAACTGAAAATAGTATTAAACTTCAAAATTTCATAACTAATTCATTTTAACTCCGATTTAGATGATTCAAATTGTGTTAAATTTCTATTTGACTGAAATTTAATCTAAAAATGTGTTTTGACACTGTTCAGTACCAAAAAATTTGGTATATTGAATTAACTTGCTTTAGCATTAATTATTATTCTAGAAATTCATTAAAACTTGTAAAATGCATAAGTAATTCTCTGTAGCTCTAATTTGAGCAAACTAAAACTTGTTAAGTCCCTCTGATAATATGCTTTAATATAGAATATGTTTTATTCATGTCCTTGCCTCTGAAAAAGGATATGCCCTAGTTTCATGACTTAGAAAAATCATAAGTAATTCAATTCAACTCCAAATGAAGTAAATCCTATTTTGCTGCTCTTAGAGTGCCATGTCTTGCCTACCATAAAAGTTTTAGGTTCTAAAACTTTCTAGAAAATTGTGCCATAAACAGTAACAGAAAATAATTTAATTTGAATTTTCCAGGTGAGGAAATTGTTTGGGCCATAACTTTTGCATACTTAGTTCAAATTGAATGGTTCCTGTTGCTAAATTCATTTAAAATCATGATCTTACTGCTGTGTAAATTTCATGGAATTGTTTCGGTCTTTTTCGGTGTTCTTCGTTCTTATTGGAATTTCACGTTCTTGCGTTAGGTTCCGAAGAATTTGTTGAACCTGAGAGCAATCCTCTACAGCAAGAGAACTACCAGCAAGGCAAGCAGATGTAGTATCATTTGATCATATCGCTGGTTGAGAGGGGCGACGGAGAGCAGATGAGCGAGAGGAGAGGGGGCGGTCGGGAAAGGAGATCGAAGGGGCGGTAGAGGAGGGAGAGGGAGAGAGCAGCAGGGCTGGTGAAAGAGGGCAGCGTGAGGATAGAGATAAGTGAGATGAAGACTCACGAAGATGCAGCTGGTGAGGTGACGTGGCCCGCGCGACGCCGCGTGTTCCCACAAAGCGCTCGAGCACGAATCCGATGGATCGAAGCGGCCGCGAGCGAGATCGGACGGAGCAAATTTTTTGGACGACGTGACCATGGCTGGAGGAGGCCCTTTCCACCAAGATTAAAGTTTAGTAATGCAAGATGCAACATGCATGCATGCAGTTTACTTGAGTGCGTGCATGTGCCCAGACCCATCTACATCGCCAACTACCCAGAGTATACCTAGAGTCCGATCGGATCAGATATTTCAAGTCATCGTGATCATCTTCCTTTTCTTCTCCGAGCACAACATCTCCTGCTAACCGTTCTCAATGGCCAACATATATTTGTCTGTTAGAGTACATGTTTGGCAAGATTATAAGAGATAGAGTATAATCAATTAGGATGATTTGTATCTGATATAGTTCCTTTCATATCTCTGGTAACCTTCCATATCTCTAGTAGATTGACCTGATCTCCAAGTCATTCTGTACTCTATATATCTACCTCCAAGGCTCAAGCAATACATTCAACAATTATTCTAGCTATTCTATCATCCAACAGGTGAGCTCGGCAAGGAACTGGGTCACCTGAGTGTTGGAAACGAAATGGGCTGGATCTACTCAATGGACAGCATGTGCAAGAAGCTTATAAACTCAACCTTGGTACAGGATCAAAGTGAACCGATTAGAATCAGCTTTGGCCTCCTCCCTCTGTTTCTTCTGTCTCGTTCCCAGTCCCTCCTGCTCTTCCTCCATCCCCTCCAATCCTCCTCCAATCAATCCCTCTATTATCCCCAATTATTTCTAATCTCTGGAAATCTACCCTTATTCCAGTGTTATTTGTATCCAACAATGTTATTTGCATCCAAAGGTTTAGGAGCGTTTTCTCTGCATGGTGTGAGGATTTAATGCAAATAACCCTCAATTACATTGGAAGACGTCAACATTGACCAGTTAATGTCATGGGAGCTAAGCATAATTAGTAGGGGCATCGCTGGAAAAAATTCACAAATTCTACCTTGACTATTGAGTGCGCCCAACAATTTTGAACAACAACAAAAGGAAAGTGTGTCTTAGCTAAATGAATATAGCGAGTATTTAGTACCTCCACCATACTAAATCCTAGAAAAACATTCTGTGCAAATCTTTGGTGTTTACACCCTCAGTTTAGCAGCCTAAAGAACACTGCGAGAAAGAAACTTTGGTTTGCCACAGTAGCCAAGTGAATTTGCTTACCATAACCAGAGTACATGATTCAATGTTTGAGGATCGCTTGGATACTGGATTTTCCAAATAGATTTGTTGGAACCATTTTTAGTCCAAGTTTTGAAGAAACAAAAGTTTATTCTAGTAGCTGGTTAGGACAAGAACATAGCGCTGATGTAACCAAATAACTGAGACCAAAATCTTGTTTTCCTTCTCCCTAGCTAGGAACTCTGTTTGTCAAAGCATAGCAGGTAATGGCATATTTCCAGATGTATTCGAACAATAAATGGAACTGTCTAATACAATAAAGGAAAAATAATTCAGAAAATGTTGACAGTAAAATACATTTAGCGAGGTAAACTAGTCCAAGAAACTAGTTCTTGCTCCATGGTATAGTTTTGGGTGGCATCTTGAGTTACCAAATTACCAACTGTTCCAATCTCGACATACTGGGTCTGAGAAGTATAGATGGATTTAGACAATAATAGTGGCTCCATTTGATTGTCCCTTTGTAATTCCTCTTGATTCTTCTTTTTTATCTTACCTCTGAGAAGTTGCAGCCTTAACTCCACTTCTTTCATTGTAGGTCTCTCTTCTCCTCTAAGCGCTAAACATATTTCTGCCAGTGAGGCCATCTCATCAATTTCCTTATGGTTTGCTTCTTCCACAACCCGAGCATCTACTATTTCTATTGTGGTTTTATTTTGTTGTCTCTGAAGGAAATGATGGCACAAGTTCTGCTTCTCACCAATAGAATTGAGGAAGATTGGTTTCTTTCTTGTTAGGAGTTCAATAAGTATTACACCAAAGCTGTAAACATCACTCTTCTCATTTAATTGGCCTGTATGGTAATATTCAGGATCCAAATACCCAAATGTACCCTGCACAATTGTGACCACATGAGTTTCATCAATGGAAACGGATCTTGAAGCACCAAAGTCTGAAACCTTTGTAGTGAAATTGTCGTCGAGGAGTATATTGGCAGATTTCACATCTCTGTGAAATATTGGTATTGAAGCAGCACAATGGAGATAGGCAAGAGCATTTGCAGCCTCAAGAGCAATTCTGATGCGATCGTCCCATGTTAGCAAGCATTTTTTACTCAAATTACCATGGAGACGGTCATAGAGTGTGCCGTTGGAGATGAACTCATACACGAGCAAAGGTACCTCAGTTCAAGGCAACAACCAAAAGCTTAACCACATTACGATGCATAATTTGAGATAAGATGGCAACCTCATTGACGAATTGATCAATCTCAATTTGCTCTACAATTTTGGACTTTTTGATTGCCACCACTCGTTGATCTGATAAAATGCCCTTGTAAACTGTGCCACGACCCCCATGGCCAACAATACGTGTTGAGTCAAAGATATTGGTTGCTTTCTCTAGTTCTTCTAAGGAAAATATTTTTGTATTGTGTGCAACACTTTCATCCGATGAGATAAGTTGCTCCAAGATCAGGCCTTTGTTTTTTCGGAAGTGCGCCCTCCTAACTTTCTTTTGGATGCGTCTCTTCCACCTTCGGACAAATGCGGTTGAGCTTATCGTGAGAGCTAGAAGTCCAAAACCACGGCCAAGTCCGATAGCAAGTGCTGCATAGTTCACATAGATATATTATCTTAATGAACAAACCGTTTTTTTTATAACTGAGGAATATGAAATAAAATAAAAAGGTTAAGTCAGAAGACATACCAAAAAGAAGGTTATGTTGCTTAGTGGAAGTGTATTTCCTTTCTGCAAGATGAAAAGGTGTTAAAAAGAAGAAAAAAGCAAGATCAACAGATATCCCATGATTTTTCCTAGGGGCAGTATATATTTTAATGGGGTGTTAAATTATGAAACGGGTGAATAAGAGTTGTGTACCTTTACAGCCATTCTGGACATAAGGATTTCCCTGGTAACCGGCAGAGCACTTGCAACGATAACCAATTCGGATATGCCCGGGGACATCAAGACACTCACTTTTAGGGCTGACGCAAGCATATGCAGTAATGTTGCTTCTCGCCGTTTGACAAGTCATATTTGCGACAGCCCACTTCAAAACACCATATTGCTCGGAAAAGTCAAAGCTTTCCAAGTATTCGATTAACCGTACAGACCATCCACCGGCAATGTCATGTAGTTCATACATATGTGTTTTATCATCTCCAAGGTTGGAAGTCTCGCTAACGGTCAGAGATCCGTCATCTAATGAAATATTTGTCACTTGGTATTGCGTGGGTGGTGCTCCAATAAGAGTTTGATTGGCTGTGCAATTCAGTTCAAACATCTTATTTCCAGAACAGCCATCCTCAAGGCCAAATGGAAAAGGAATACTTGTATTGCCACATGTTCTAGAACAATTCTGCCTGTCCCGAGTGGGATCATACTCTGTTCCTATTAATAAATATTAAAAATAATAAAATCACGTATATTAATGAAAAACAAATACTGATAAAAGTTGAAAAATAAATGTTTCACTAAGTACTTATAATTGCTGCTTCGGCAATATCAATCAATTGGACGGCCTTACATCTAAAATTTTTAAGAGGTGATTTCTAATTTTCCATCGAAAGTTTGCATGATCCTTTATGTGCTAATTATTGTGTCACCGATAAAACCAGGAATTTTGGAAATTTTCATTGGCATATAAGGAATTAACCTAATTTTTAAACGTATATGTAGGCACCATTCATTGTATTTATGCTAAACTAGAAACACTGACATTACATTTATATTGCCAGCTACTTACAGATTGTAAGGGCATTTTGGGCAACAGAACAAAAAACTGACATGGCTAACAGTTGGCCACTAACAGGGGATAAACTTGTGAAAACCGAAGTCCCTCAGTCGCAACCATCCCATTTTTATCTTTATCAGTGCCTCTCCACCCCTCCTCCAACATCGGGGTATGCCTGCCCAGCCCACCATGGCTGTCCTCCTTTTTTTCCAGCCGAGGGGGAAGGACTTCTGTCCCATCTCTCACTGTATAACAGGTGGACCCACTCACAAGAACTTGTTTTAAACAAAAGAATAAAAGTTGGGTGATTTTGATCTCAGGAGTAAAGTGAACGGTTTTAAGATTTAAGTCAAAGGTGTCGAATGTCTTGTTCTGTAGTTCATGGTAGAGATTTCTAGACTTTTGCAAGAGTTCAGAGGGTTAGATGGATTTTTTCATAACAAATAACAAGACATAGAGGATGATTTATTTTTGGTAGGATAAAACATCATCATCATTTACGAAAGAATCTATGCACTAGAATTATTAGTCATGACACGTAGTATAGTAACTACATACTAGTACAACACCATCTATCCAAGAATACATAGTAGAAGATATAAACAAAAAACCCAATAAATAAGTACATGGATGTTTGGACTGAATTTTTTCGCAGATCTGCAAAGTTCGTGATGAAACGTAACAACGTGAAGGTGGAAAAAAAAGAATATAAAACTTGGATGCAGAGACGATTAACAAGAGTATACCTTGGATGCAGCCACCCTCAAGGTAGGGATTGCCATCATAGAAATTACTGAAGCAGGTGCAATGATAGCCTCCGTTTTCATCATCATCATCCACGCACTTGTTAATACCACACGCATACCACTTCGGCTCCGACTGAGCTCTTCGACAGTTTGGTTGATCTGTGATAACTGTATGCAGGTAGGCCGAAGTATTACCAATGGTTCTTGCGTCTATCTTATCGGACAGGAGATCTGCTATGCTTAAATTATACTGGTCCGGACCATAATCAGATCCTTCTGCTAAGAAAGCCTTAAGAGTAGCATTAGCAACTTCAATAGGCTGTGTTGCTTCTTTCTGAACGATGGAAATTCTAAAGGCCCGAACAGGTCTTTGGAAGGTGATCGTACAGCAGCCCATGCCACTGCATGCTCTTCCGTCTGCTTCCTTCTTCATGATCGCCATGTCAGCACACATGCTTGAACAATACCCCCACACGTCGTCGGTGTCAGGATTGAGCATGTAGACATCGATTCCGCAGCCGACAATCACCAAATTATAATAATAAGGGCGGATCTTAAGGCTCTTCCGAGGCGACTCCCATGACCTGTTGTAGGTGCCGAGTACACCGGGTGTGGTGGCGATGTTGAAGACGATCGAGGCATAAACACCAGATGGATATTGTTCAACAATCTCAGTGGTGGTGTTACCCAAGAAGAGCTTCGGAGGTCGGGAGCTATGGTTGCAGGTGACCTCGAATCCCGGTCGGAAGCAGTCGGCTCCGATGCCGAAGGGATAGCTTATGTTCACGCCACCGCATAATTTAGGACAGTGCGCAAGATTGGTGGGGGAGGGCGGCGTGGCGGATGCCCACCGCGCGGCTGCGGCGGCGGCTAGGCACGTCAATACGGCCCACATGCTGGCTCGGACAATAGTTGCACCCATTTTTAACAGAGTGAGGATGCTTTGTGTTGCTGAGGGACGAACTTAATTACCCAGATTGTGTTATATACTATACTAGCGCGTAGAGGTAGAGCGTTAGAACGCATTGCCTGCGCTGGTTACTTGTGAGACTTGGAAGAGTGTAGTCGACGCGCACGATGGTGAAGATGTGACAGTACGGGCGTACATGGCGGAGCTGGCGGCATAACAAGTACGGCCGCAAGCCTCCTCTTGCACTCGCATATTGGACGTACGCGCCGCTGTCATGGGCCATGCAGCTTGCCCAATCGGCTTTCCGGCGTCAAGTCAAGTCAACCAATGGATTCTATCGGATGTACCGGCCCGGCACTGGCACTAATAGTAAGACCACAGTCCACATGGTTTCATATCATGTTCAGCCAGGAGATGATACCTTGGAAGAGATAAGATTGACGTATACCGGTATACGACACTCTTGAACAGTTGCTTCCAATTCTAAACAGTAGCAGAGCCAGGAATTTATCACTGGGTGCATATTTCAAAGATAAAAAAAATATATTGTATGACACATATATATAATTTTATAAATCCAACACAATTACACAAAAGAGTTTGAAATTAGCTAATAATACAATACAAATAGTTCAAATAAAAATCTTACATGAATAAAAGAGGCCTAAATAGTTAATGAAAATCACAATACCACACGACGCGATCTCATTCCTTGAAAACACTTGATTATATCATCATCATTAACTTTCGAGAAGATATCTCGCTCTATAAATGTGACTAAACAATCATTCAATACTTGATCGCCCATACTATTTATCAACTTGTTCTTCACAAGATTCATCATCGAAAATACTCTTTCAACACTTGCCGTTGCTACCGGTAGGAGCAATACCAATTTAAGAAGCAAGTACACCAACTTGTAAATATCATGCTTTCTTGTTTCAACAAGCTTAGTAGAAAGCTTACCGAGATTATTTAGGCCCTTAAATCTATCATCGCTTCGCATATCATCAATGAAGTTATCAAGTTGGAAAGAAAGTTTCATTAAATCCGTGCTTGAAAAATCATTGGGATGAAAGTTGGCAAGAGTAAACACTTTGTCACTATCATAAGAAGCAAATGAATTCATAGGATTTAAAGTGGACATGCAAACAAGCAACTCCATATTAACCTTGTCAAACCGATTGTCAAGCTCTTAGAGAACATTATCAATGATGCCAAGATACACTTCCCTTCTAAAATGATCATCATTTGTTTGTTTTGGGTAAAAACGTGATGATCTTCCATAAGGCACATATCTACCATCCGACTTAGGAACTTTGATGCCATATTTAGTGCCAAATGATGTTACCTTTTCTTGAAGGAATTCTTCCCACCCATCACACCTCATTCGTTGTATTCTATCCTTAGCCAAATTAACAAGTGCTATAACATTAATAATATCTTAGTCTCTCTTTTGCAAAGACTAAGACAACTCATCTGTGTATCCAAGTATGACAAGCATCAAGTGTGCATTGAAAACAAAGTCAAATGACTGAAAGGCTCCCACCATAGCATGTATTTTTGGCCAATCATTCTTCTGTGAGAGGTCTTTTCCAAGCTGTATGAGTACTTTGCGGATTGTTGAATACATACTAATAATGTGCAAAATAGTTCTATAATGAGAACCCCAACGAGTGTCACCAGGACTAGCTAACCCCATCTCTTGATTTAATCCACGTCCACTTTCTATCTCACCCAATTCTAGTGCTTTCAAAACTTCTTGAGCTCTAATATCTCGAAGTATGTTATGACGCTTACAAGAAACTCCAATAATATTCAGCAAGTGAGAAACTTGTTCAAAAAACCACACACAATCAGAATTACCCTTGGCAACAACTATGAGAACTAACTGGAGTTGATGTGCAAAATAATAGATGTAATAAGCAGAAGGATACTGTAACATCCCAATTTTGGGCTTGTGTTTCAAATGTAAGAAAATGAGTAGAAATTTAAAACTTTTTCTTACATCATGTATTTCCTGTGTGTACTAAATAATTATTGTACAAGAGCTATGGAAATACAAAGTCACAAGTCTTTGATCCAAATCTTGATCCTTCAAAAACAATCTTGTCAAACCTTTTGATCATCCTCTGGAAATATTTTTCCTAAGTTCCTGGGATGGTATGTGACCCCTCTGAAAAATTTCACAATTTTTAGAAATTGTTTGAATATTTTTAGAGGGCAGTCAAACCTGTTTGACTTTTAGTCAAACCTTGAACCAGTACCTTGCAGAATTTTTGGAGAAAAATGCATAGCATAAAAACGTCTAAAAATTTTACACAAGGTCAATATCTAAGTCAGCAAGCTCCTGTAAAAATTTTAGAATTTTTGGAGTAGTTTTGCTACCTCTAATAAATCCTCAAATGTCTCGGCTTTAATTAAAACCTAAAAGCTGATTCACTGTTCATTGGGTTTGAGTCGGACTCGGGCTCGAGCCACTTGACTTGACTCAGTCAACTAATTGCACCAGCCCCCCTTTCTAGCGCACGGTCGATATCAGCCGTAGGATCTTAATCAAACGGCTCGGGGAGATGGTGCCGTTCGGGCCGCCGCGAACGCGCCATCTAATTTAGACCGTTGGATTAAGATCCAACCGTCTTGATTCATTGGGCTGATCGGGTCACCCGAACGTCTCCTTTGATCTCCACCGTTTGATTTTGATCAGGCTGCCCTGGTTGGTTTGAGTATTAAAAACCCTCAGCCGCATCCTTTTAATCGTGACCGTTCATTGTCAATCCAACGGTCATGATTTCCTTTTCTGTTCTTCTTCCTCCTCTGTCTCTCCGTGCGCGCGTGCGTCCATGGCAGGAAGAAAGAGAGAGCGAGGGCGGCTTGTTGTGTCACTTCGAGCGTGCCTCGTCAACATCACTCTGTGGGGCATTTAATGCACCCCAGGCTTTCGGCTCCTACATCCCGAGTCTCACTTGCTCCCATCATTTCTTGGTCTATGACCGTAGCATGAACCGAGCTCACCATGGGCTCATGTTCGTGCTCGAAACCCTAATCCTTTCCCTTTATATTGCCCCCTTAGCTCCTCCTGGTGTTCCTTTACACCACCCCTAGTTCTTCTCTGTGTTTGAGCTCAAAACCACTCCAAATCAGCTGTGCACCATTGTTGACCCGAGGCAGCTCCAATGTGGATCTTGGTGTCCAGTGGTTCACCTTCAATATTTCTTGTACCCTTGTGAGCTCCTCAACTTCCTTTGCATTTCCCCTAACTTAATTTTGGGTTGCATTCATATGAATCACTCAATTTTAAGTTTGGAGATTTTCGGCTGATTTCACCCCCTTTCTTCTCCAACTCCGGTAAGTGGTTCTTTTTGCAATTGCTTACTTGTGGAGCTTGTGGGGACCCTTATGATGCTATTTTGATCACCCATTGGTGTTCATTCTGCTCAGATTGTCGTTTTCCACTTCATCTTCCTCGGCTCCGGTGAACTTCATCGTGTTCAAGCTTCTCCGGCCACCTTTGAAGCTCACCTTGGCTCAGATAGCTTCTTTTTAGTCCCTAGAAGTGTTGGCACTCGATTTCGTGGACTGCAGTGGAGCGTTTTGCAATTTTCATGTTTTGCCGAAAATGGCTCCATCTTTGTTTTCCGGCTCGCCGGCGTTCTAGACCTCCACCGCCGGCGAGGTCATCACCATTGGGTCCGCAACACTATTGCGAACCCATTTTGATATTTGGTTGGCACCGCCGCGACCGAAGTCGCCGACGACAAGCCGTGGAAAGCACTGGGTTTTTGGTCAGCTGAGAAGCTCCCATTTTCGTCAAATTTTTAGGACACATTAATTGCTAATCATTGGTCATTAGTATTTTATTGCTGTCCTAAAATCTCCTTGTGCCTCGCTGCCATGTGGGCCCCGAAGCCCTGTGCACGTGTGTTAAAGCTTGCATGTGTGTCGAACCCGGGAACGAAGGATCCCGAATTCTCTGTGTTCAAACACCGGTCTAGGATTTCCAGCATACACAGTCTCACAAAAAGGATATCACATTCATATCACGAAAGCGTAAATGACATTAATTAAATAATTGTTTAATACAATGAGGCTGAATAATAATATCAAATGTCAAATGATAAACACAGCGGAAACATAATAATAGTGGGAGCCACACGATGCGCCACAGGCAATCGTCTGGGTCAAAAGGCCTACTCGTCCGGGTCCTCACCGTCAAGGTAGCAGTCTTCTCCTGAATAAGATTTATTCAGCAAGGATGAGCACAACTTCCGTGCTCGCAAGTCACACCCAATATTGAATTTAAATGCATGCATAAGGAAACAAGTGAGTATGGCAGGGGTTGTTTTGCATAAACAGCATTTTCAGTTTGAATAGGCATAGTAGTTTCTAAGGCAATTTTATACTATGGATAAAATCATATTTTAAAATGACAATGATATAATGTGGATAACCTCCAATGATAAAGTGAAGGATCCCCTCCTAACACTTGGCTTCCCGCCCAAATTTTCATAAGGATTAACCATCCTCAACATTTAATAAAGCATTTAAAACCAAAACAATTCTAACTTTAAGTGACCCGGCTAGCATGTCCATGACCATGACGCGTTATTCGAATAGTTTCTACTCTGCAGAGTTGGTACAACTTACCCACACGAGGTGACATGCTCGTTATGTCGCCAATACACGCTCAGTAGGCGTGTGGTGAGCAATTACCATGAGGCCTTTACAATGTTTTATCCTAGTACATTCATGCCCGCTAAGGTTTCGCCCCTTTGGACTAACCGTCCTCCGGAAGTCCCCTCTTGCGCCAAGTGGGAATAAAACGTCTAACCGACACCCACATAATCACATGACATAAATATACTAGAACATCACAAATTAGTTAGCCAAATCCTGCCCATACAGGACATGTGGTAGTACGTTATGACATAGCAATAAGTGGCTCAAAGACCAGTCCTCAATTGACTTGGGCGTCATTCCTACAACCCATGGGCCTTAATCTTAACCAGATCAATCCCGTGCATAAACCTGCACCCACCATTCCGACCATTTCGCCCAAGTCCAAACCCATTTTGATTTTATTTTGAATAAAAACTTTATTTATAAATCCATGTGGTAAGACAATACCACAATATCAAGTTTGAAACAATTTATAGAAATTTGGTGTAAACCCTCCCAAATTCTGTAAATGTGAACTAAGCTTGGCTAAGCATATATTTAAATTGTGGTAATATCTTGCCTATGGTATCAAGGTAGTCAGATACAACATTCAAATTTGGCCATACAATAACACATGGAATTAACTATATGTAAAACATGATATTAAAATATTTATAACAACATATGCATGCAATAAGGAATTTAAAAACTGAAAATAATTTAAATTACTGGGGGCAATATGGTCAATGGTGTAACTTGCCTTGGTCGATGTCTTGGAATTCTAAATCTTCAGTTTGATCGAACTCTCCGGAGTCGTCGAAGTCTAAACGCGAAAATACGACAAATTCAATATTCAAATTCAAATAATTTCAAAAACATAGATCAAAATAACTCCAAATTGAAATATTTTGATTTAGTTAGCAAGATTATAATTTTATCTAAATTTTGCAATTTGAATCACTCAATTTGGAGTTCATATGCAAAAGTTATGAATTTTAGAAGTTTTAAACCTAAATCTGAAATTTAATTGATTTTCCCGAATTATTTTTCTACTGAAAAAAATCTATTTATTGCGCAATGATTACATCAGCACAGAAATTCGGAATTAAAAACAATTAAATTAGAATTCTGACATGCGGGCCCCTTGTGTCAATGGGTCGGCTCACGGTGGACCTTGCCCACCGAGCCTCGGATTGGGTCACGGTGGACCTGTGCACGTGTGTTAAAGCTTGCATGTGTGACTCACAGTCACTGACATGCAGCCCCACATGTCAGCGCTTCGTTTTGAACTTCGTTCATTGGCCGCTGTCCATTTCGCGATCTGCGGTCAAGATCGTTGCGCCGATCGGGTCACCCGATCCTCCCATCATCGTGGGCCGTTCGTTTGAGGATCTGCGGTCCTGACTCATGCGCCGATCGCAAAGTCTGAACCTCCCTCGATTCTTGGCCATCTGATCTTCGATCAACGGTCGTGATCGATTGGGCCGTTCGGGTCGCTCTCGCGCACCCCTTGCGCGCGCCGTTGGATTCCAAATCAAGGGCCCATAGTTGTCCACGTCGATTTCTTTCTGTTAAGGGTTGTTTATTTCTGTAAGTAGTTATTTGTCAACTGTAAATTGTATCAAATCTTTAGAAATTCATATTATTTCAAAATAGATCCTTTTTAAATGAATCCAACTGTAATAAATTTGTATTTCACTGAAGTTTAATATAAAAATGCTTTTAGCTATGCTTCTGTGGTAGAAAATTCTGTAATCTTTAATAACTAGATTTCAGCCATTTTAGATATTCCAGAAATTAAACTAAAAATTACAAAATGCATATCTTTTTCTGTATATCTCCAAATTGGGTAATTTCAACTTTGATAAATTTGTTATTAACTAAAATTTAATCTAAAAATGGTTGTAGACCTAAATCAGCACCAGAAAAATATGTTAATAAATTTAACCTTCTTGGTAGCATTTAAAAATTCATTTAATGTTGTAAAAGACACAAGTAATTCCCTGTAAATCCAAAAATATAAAATTGATGCTAGAAAATCTCTCTGTTATCATGCTTTATTGTGAAATAGGTTTTGCACATGTTTATATTTCTGGAAAGTGCATTATGCTAGTTTTGCAACTTAGAAAAATCATAAGTAAATCATTACAACTCCAAATTTAGTAAACTCAACTTTGCTGTGATTAGGATGACATAAACTACCTACCATAAAAAATTTTGGGTTCTAGATCATTATAGAAATTTTTGCCATAAACAGTACTAATAATTAATTTAGGGAATTTATAGGCTGAGAGAACTTATTTTAGCCATAACTTTTTCATGATAAGTCCAAATGAAGTGATTCTTATTTTTGGAATTGTCAAAAATCAACCTCTAGCTGCTGTGTAAATTTTATGGGATTTGGATGTCTTTTGCTGTTGAGTTTTGTTTGGTGTTCTTCGTTCTTATTTGGTTTTATCGCATTTTCGCGTTAGGTTCCGAAGATTATATTGAACCTGAGAATCCTCCTCTGCCGCAAGAGCAAGACCAGCAAGGCAAGCAGTTTGATCATGTTAATCCTAGTATTTTAAGTATTTATGTTGATTACAAATTCTATGTATGCATTACTACTTTGTGTTAAACTATTGTCGTTAGTTTACCTAGTAGATGCATTTCCTTAGGCAAATGTTTATCCTCTACTACCGTGAGCCTAGGTTATTGCTGTGATTTAGAGTTCGTGGATGAGCTCTTGTCACTTAGTAGTTTGCGAATTAATTGCTTTGCCATGCTTAGCTTCCGGTAGAAATGGGCGATTATCGACTTGTCGATAACCTTGATCACACCAAACTTATTATCACTATGATTTCAGCCTTGTGCCATGTTTACTTGTGAAAACTAAAACACAAAACAAAATGATTTAGACTTGGGCACAATGGTATGATGGTGTGATTCGGTGTGATCGAATGGTGCCCGGTCATTAGGACCGAGTTACTTGCGCCAATCGTCTTGAGCATTTTTGCGTACTAACCACACTAGAGGGTATGGGACCTCTCTTGACTTAGTACTTTGGCGTGTATTGGCTTCGGGTCGCAGGGAGTCGCAGGAGGGATGGTGCTGGGAGCATTGTAGTGTCCGAAAGGCTTCCCCCATGATGGCTGGTTGTCGTTCGGCTTGCAATGTAAGCGTATGGATTCCGATCCATACGAGCGGCTCGTAGTCAATGCACAATATTGCAAAGCGTCTCGTAGGACTTAGTCGTGCCGGCATACCTTCGGAAGTGTGCTTTTGTGGCTTAAAGGCGGTCTGAAGTGTGGGTACATTGGTACACCCCTGCAGGGTTAAAACTATTCGAATAGCCTCGTCCTAGGTTATGGACACGCTCGGATACGCCCCGTGAGAACTAGACTACAACCTTTTAATTAAAACTTGATGGGTGGTACGAATCAGGGATTCGTGCTATGTTGTGGTGGCTATTGGGATAGTCACTTCCAGGTGGTTACTTGTATGTATCTTTATTTCGCTGTTATTTTGACAACAAAACAGATTTGCAAACTTGCTTTAAAATGTATTACATTATTGCAAATAAAGTTGGCTTTGTGCAAAATGAGACATACAACCTCCACCTAAATAAGCTTGCGTGTAGTTTATGAATAGGTCTGCTATTCCACACGTTAGTCTTGTGAGTACCTTTGTGTACTCAGTTATCTTGCTTAAATGTATTTGTTGCAGAGGAAGAAGGTGAGCTTGAGGGGCCTCACTTTTGTGAGCTGTGTTGTGGTAGCTTATGGGCGACTAGCTTATGCCCGGTCGGTTGCCTTGTGGGTTATGTTGGCTAACCGGTCGACTTTTGTTCTAGGCATCTTATGACGCTTTTGCTTCCGCTGTCATTCTTGTATATTGTTCTATTTGGCCGGTCGGCCCTTTTGTAATAACCTCCCTCTATATATGTCCTCTACTAGACTTGTTGATGTATGTTGTATGGAAATGATGTGTAATTTTGTGATGATGTGCATGTGCTGCAATTATGGGAAGCACATGTCCATCGAGGCTTAGAATGTTTAATTAGTAATGCTAGAACCATTTGGAGGTTAAGTGTTACTAGTTAAATATTCCGGGTCCTCACAGATACTCTTTCATAACCAATGTTTTCAGCCCTTTAATCTCGTCTTTCATGTTGTTAGCCCCATCATATCCTTGTCCACAGATTTGAGCAAGAGTCAACTTGTGATCAACAAGTAAGAACACAATTTCATTCTTAAGTGACAAGGAAGTGGTATCAGCCACATGAATTACTCCAAGGAACCGCTAACATACCCGTCCTTCTTTATCAACATAACGTAAGCAAAGAGCAAGTTGTTCTTTGTGGGATACATCACTAGACTCATCAGCTAGAATTGAATAGTGAACATCACCAATTTTTTCAATAATGTGCTTGGTAGTTTGGATGGCACAACAATTAATTATGTCGGTTTGTATCTTATGGGCAATCATCTTACATTCCCAGGGGCATTGCTTAAGATAACCTTAGCAACCTCCTCATTGTTATTTGCAAGCCATTCTAAAAGTTCAAGAAAATTCCCCTTATTGCTAGAATTTGCACTTTCATCATGTCCTCGACATGTTAGTCCTTGACGTAAAATAAACCTCAAGCATCTAATTGAGCTTGATTATGGACACTTCTCATACTACCCACATGCTTGTCAACTGAGTCATACCTATTCCAATTTCTAAATCCTCCTTTAACAAAACTATCGCCTCCCATATTTTTCTTCTTGAACAAATAACAGACAAAGCAAAATGCAGCATCCTTCTCGACACTATATTCAATCCAATTGTACTTATCAAACCAACTAGCATTGAAGTGACGCCTTTTACCTGATATTTCCCTTAAGGGGAAATCATGTTGACGAGGTTGACATGGGCCTTTAAGAATAAATCATCTTCGAACCGCATCTTGATCATTGATAGCATATCTCATGATAGGTATGGGATCATGTGGAAGAAGCTCAACATCATAACACAATTCATCACTGTCATTGCCGGTTACTTGTGCTTCATTTTTCGATTGGGGTTGAGATTGAGATAGTGCATTCACAGATGGAATTGAAGAAGCCACAACCAAAGCCAATTCATTTCTAATTATACTTGCTTTAGTTCCTCCTTCTCCTTGAGTTTGAGTAGTTTCCGCTTCAACAGATTTTGGCTTTACTGTCTTGCTATCTCGAAAGAAAGAAATGATATCTCTATTCCTTTTCATTTCAAAGATTCAACTTGCCCTACATATACAAATCACAGGAGTCAGGAGGCATTGAAGAACAGACAAATTGATAGCATAATAGCATTTAGATAATTAGATTGGCTATTTGGCTGTGTATAAAGTATAAACTACAAGTCTATAAAAGTTGTTCCGTGCAGTGTATAAAACTAGCTGAACTGCCAAAATGTCGGATCCATCTGTTTCCTTAAATTGCCTTTGGGGGAAATCAGAAGGGGATGGAGCCGCCTCCGGCCTTGCCGCCTGGCTCCCTCCTGCGCCGCGCTCGGCCTCCGGCCACCGGCCGCCTCGCCTGGCCCGGTGCCGCTCTGACGCTCCTCCCTCTGTGGCCTAGCGCCTTGCCCTAGCCCACCTGCGCCGCCCCCATTGGCCCCTCCCCCAAATCCAAATATCCAACCCCGGATCCCACATTCCCACTCCCAGAGAAGAGCGTCCACCGAGCACCGGTCCATGGGCCACGACAGCGGCGGACTGGCGGAGGAGGAGGCCGAGGAGCCGAGGAGGTCAGGAGGAGAATTGGAGAAGCAAGGAAGCGCTGCCGGCCGCCCTACCTTGGCGACGGTCTCGTCGTCCTCGGCCTCTTGACAACTCGACGCCGGACGCTCTCGTCGTCCTCGGTGGCGGAGGAGGAGAAGCAAGGAGGCGGCGGACTTGCGGAGGTCAGAGGAGCCAGGAGGAGAAGCAAGAGGGGAGGCGGGCGGCGTCGAGAAGCAAGCTGCCAAGCTCCAAGGGTCTCCTGACCTAGAGATGGATTGGCCGATTGGGGATTTGGGATTGGGCTGAAATTGGTAGGCTAAATTTGGGATTGGGCTGAAATTGGTGTGGGCTGAGTTCATACGTATACCTAATCAAAAAAAAATTGCACTTTTTTTGGGGGGTGCCCGTGCACCAGGGGCACCCCCCTGGCGCCGCGCCTGCTTCCAAATGTACCTTCAAGTATTGATGGTGGCTAGTTTTAACATTTGCATATGTGGTATATACTCATATAACTCAAGATGGCATATTAATTAATTGGAAGTTTCTCAGTCAGAATACCTACGGATGCAGTCATCTCAAGTTGATTTAGAAAATCTCAATCATTTTCGTTGCATTGATAGTTTATACTTAGAAACTTAGATCCCAGGCAACCACTAGCGACCACAGATACAAACTGTCGATGCTTTAATATCGAACTTATGAAATGAATGATAGTCCTTGTTTATGGGCATTTCTTCAACCTTCCCTGCGTACTCTGTGCTTTGGTCTATTTCAAAAATACTGGTTGATGGTCCGCCAAGAAAGCCCTCTGTCTCGAGATCACGCAGATCCAAGGATGTTTCAAAGCTTTCTTAGTCTGCTAAGCTCCTCAGATACCTCTTTCATTGAGGGCCTATTGTCACCGCACATATCCAAGCATTGCCTAGCTAGCTCCGCAAGCCCTCCAAGCAATTTCATGCTCTCATGACTTTTTATTTGACTGTCCAACATAGCATCAAGATTGTTCTCCTTCATAGCCGATAGAAAACTAGACAACACCTCTACTGCGCTCAAAATACACTATAGGAAGACCACCACACCCCACCGTGTGGTAGGCAACGTGACAGGCTGTCATTCAGCGATAGCCAGCCCGCCACGCGCCCACCGAGCGGCAGTGCCCACACCACCGCCAGCGGATGAGGACTGTGAAGCTTCTGATGTGGATTGTTCTGAACTACGAAATGAGGGGAAGCAAGCCCAGCCCTAAACCAACTAGGGCGTGGAAGAGGCCCATATCAATTTCGTGAGAAACTTGAGGCTTATTAGTGTGTGGAAGAAGCAGCCTATTAGATATGTATGGGCTATTCTTAGTGAATGATGCGCCATGGGTTGGTACCGAAGCGCCATGGGTTGGCACTAAATCCCATCTCTCTTTCATGAGCTCAAAAGGGGCAATCAAATCTCAAATGGATTAGTCTTTTTAGTACAGTATCTTAGTAATATTATTCCACTAGCTGAGTGCCCACTGGAAATGAATTATGACTTACTACCTATTATCACAAGATCTTACTTTTATTCTCCATTCTGGATGCCTTAAGTCATGTACAATGGGGTGATGTAAGCTATCTATAAGCATTACCACCTAGGATTTTTAGTGACATGGATGAAAGAGAAACAAGAGAGAGAAAAATATTGTCTATTATACAGTAGCTGGCTACTGCACGCGAAACAAGAATGAATCGACGACTACTCGCTCCTTTGTACGCAAGAAACCGTCTGTAGTGATTTTTCTTTGATCCCGTGTGCTCCGTGCTTTCTCTCTCTCTCTCTCTCTCTGAACTCAAAGCATTGTTCCCCAATTCTTCCTCCGTGCGCGCGAAAGGAATTCTCCCCCTCCGCTCGGCGCCAGTTTTTTCCTCCTCAGTGCGAAATTCTCCCCAAGCCGCCCTCCCTATTTCCTTGCGCGCGCAGCCAGCAGCTCCAATCCATTTGCGTGCCCCTCCAAATCCCCTCTAATCCATCCCCAAATCCATTCACATGGAGGTTCCTTGACCCATCCAATCCATTCCCATCGCCTTCTCCTGCTGCTTGTCCCGGGGAATCGAGGATGCCTCGGGAGAGGAAGCGTATTCTTTCGCCACCGCTGCCGCCGCCGCAACAGAGGCCTCCGCTGGAATCGCAGCCAAATGCCTCTACGGAGGTTTGGACTGATGGCGGCCGCGGTAGCGTCGGGGTTTGGTGGGAGGGCGCATCCACCGATAGCCCCGTCACGTCCTCGTCTCATGCGTTCCACATGGAGAAGCCGTTAGACAATGTTGCGGCGGCCGAGTTCTCATCTCCGACTACAGATGTGCATAACTGGTACATTGTGCTCTTCCCAATTCTCATCTCCTAAAGGGATGTACACAAACACAGCATAACCGATATTTGATGATTTATGATTTCTTCTGAGTAGCACGAACAATAAATTGGTTGTGGCTTGAGATTCAGTTTGATGGACAAGTGTTGTGGTGGGCTGTGAAATTATGTCACATTGCAAATGTATTCCTAATCATTTATAAGGGCAGCTGGATTTTGGTTTTGGGTATCAGTTGGTTTTGGCATCAGTTTGTTATTTGAACCTTTAATCTGTTTGTATGTTTTGCACTATCATTCATCTCGTTAGGCATTTGCATACTTAAAGTATCCTCCAGATAATTTAGTCCATTAACCAATCTTTTGTCACTGTGATTAGTATGGAATTCATAATTTTGCTTCCTCCCATTCATCTGGCTGTTAAAGTCCATTAGGCACTATCAAACATTTTTAATTACTAGTCTTACCTAGTATCATGTGGTTTGCAAATCTGAAGCTTCCATTAGGGGTTTACCTACTGTTCTTCTCAGATTTTTTGTATCATATTAATCCCTTGCCAAATCAAAGCACTCTTTGATTAGTTAGTTCACTTAGCCATTGGTTGTTCACTGTTTGTTTTGGCATACACATGACAATTATCTTCAGTCTGGTTTACTTGAAGTTGTAAGTTATATGTCCGCGACGCAATATGAAATTATACCCTGTAAAGTTCATATTAAAGTTGCAGTTGCCATTGATAATTTTTACATGCCTTTTTTATGGTTCTCTGAGAGTATAGGGCCCTTTATAGTTGTAGGACCCCGAAATCGAATCTGTTTCAAGTCAAGAACTTATGCCTGAGGCATAATTTTTAACAGGAAACAAGCTCGATTTCAAGCTCCCAGATATGTGTCTCGTGTTAGCTCCCAAGATCAAGGCTAACACGCACATACCCTCAAACAACATGGTACACAGACATACACAAGTCATACATATATTACAAGATGCTCAAGGTAGGACTTAGGTACATAATACACAGAAATGGTTGACCGACCAAATTTAAGACATTCTTATAAGTAGCAGCGGAAGAAACATAAGTAGCATAACAAAAGATCTAGCCAAGTGTGTCCAACCCCGTAGGCAACTGAGTGGAGGATAGAAATAGCGTTATTCGTTAGCGTCGCCGTAGTCAGCGCTAGCGAACTGATCATTAATTTAATCTTCTTCACCTGAAACAAGTGGTCAAAGCACTTGAGTACAAATGGTACTCGCAAGACTTACACAAACTAATAAAAGAAAGTGTATGGGATGTGCTATACAAAGGATATGAGATTATACATGATAAGGTTGTCCAAAGAATGGTTATATTGGCATAACTTTTTGCATAAAGCAACAAGTTTGTTCCTACACATTCTAGTTTTACCAAGGCCATTTAGTAAACCAAATTTTTGGACTAACAGAATACAAGTATCAATAATTTCAATGTAGATCAATTCATAACCAAGTGACTGCCCACTTGATAAATTAACACGCATGAACAACCATCCATGCCGATACCAAGTTATAACCATGTCAATTTTATTAGAAAAATTCTAACAAATACTGTCTCGAACACAAGTGGTTGTCCGTAACCGTGGACACGGCTATTCGAATAGTTTTAACCCTGCAGGGGTGTACATATTTACCCACACGACTTGACTAGCCTATAGCCTCATGAATAATGGCACACTTCCTTTGGTATGCTGGCCGGGGAAGTCAAGACTCGGTATTTTTCAGCAAGTTGACATTATTGAGTTGAATCACCCATACAAGACCTGATCCCGCTTAGTACAAGTTTCCGATAGAACCTGCTAACCGGGGCACGCAAGTTGTACCGGGAATGTCGACCCAATTGACAGAAATTAAAATTGTGCTCACTGCACATAATAGATTGCAGTCGGAGCCCTTAAGAACAACATGATCATACACATGCGTCCTTACCCTTAAGAACATATGATATAGGCATGAGACCAAACACATATATCCTTATCCACCTATTTTCCAACGCAATAACATCATCCCCTTACTTAACCAAGTGGCGCCCATAATACCGTATGTGGACGTACGATTGATACTTAGAGTAACGAAAGCACAAAGTTCGGTCCTTGATGATCCGGACAAGACCACCACAGACCCGATTCTCGTGCACGGAGGCGCCCACACTAGCAATCACTTGTCCAGATCTGAACATGTTCAAATAACCAAATTTTAGACTCCAAAACCAGATACGAAGATCTGAACCAAAACATAAAGATAAATGGTTCAGTGTTTCCCCCGATTGATGAGATAAGCTCATCAACCGAACTAACGTTTCTAATGACTTGCAGGGCAAAGCATTCATACTGAGTATAAGTACTATAACAAGATATCCAACTTAAGCTTAATTGTATGGAATGATTAAGGATAAACCACAAGCATTAGGATATAACTAATCTAAACTCACAAGTTAAAAATATAGCAAAAATAGCATGCAAGCAATTATTATTGCAATTCAAAATACTAAAGTACCAAAAATTCGGGTATATATTCACTCACGTCTGGCAATTCAGAATCTAGCAAATAATAATTACAAATAAACATCGAGAACAATTGAAATCCAAAATGCTCAACATGCATGAAATTTATACTTCAGTGAGGTTATGATATTATATGATTTGAGATAAAAATTTTAGTTCATTTAGTGTTCATATGAATTTTCTATAATTTTTTCAATGTTAAAGTCATTCGAATATAATTAATTGAAATATTAATATTTTCTGTAATAGGAACATGTTCAAAACCTATTCCAATTAAAAGTACAGTAAAAATGTGAAATAAAAAAAATTTGTTTCACTTAATTTGGAGTTAAAATGAATTAGTTATGAATTTTAGAAGTTTAACACACTTTTCAGTTTAAAAGTAATTCACTTCGGAAATCCTAAACGCACTGAATACTTTTCTTACTCAGCCAAAGCTAGCCACTGTCGCTTACAAGCGGGACCGGATTCAATCGGCGACGCAGTCTGCTTTGACCCAGCCCTAGGCGAGACGACGTCGGAAACGTATTTAACTAATACATCTTCGGCTAAAGAAGGCGTAACCTTAGATTTAAGCGTATAGGAAATGCGTTTCTTTTAACAGAAAACTCACAACGCTGAATTACACAATCACTTAACCGACCGCTTGGCCCACACGTCAGCGATACAAAGAAAAGATTAGTTGACTGTTAAGAGCACTTAAGCTTAACTTAATCGTGATTAGCGTTAACCCAAAGTCTACAGTAATTGTCGGGCGTCCGACAACAGAGCAGCCCTCTCTGGCTCGCTTCCCCGGCGGTGTGCTGGCGCGGTGGTGCATGTCCGTGTGAACCAAGGACCAAAACGGAACCAATAGCTTGCTGGACTCAGTGGTAGCCGGAGCTTGGCAGACGGTGAACTCTAGCGGCGGCGCGACATGAAGATGTGGTGGCGCTGCTATGGTAAAAAAATGGCCAAGACAACCCGGCCATGCTTCAAGAAAATAGACGCATGCTTAAACATCTAGAGGACATAGAGGACATACCAGGAGGTCAAAGATGATTAGAGAAGCACGGTGGAGCTCCGGCGACGTTGGACCGGCGGTGGCAACGAAGGCTCAATGCGGACACGATGATATGAGCATAATGAACACAAATGGATGATCGGGATCACTTAAGGAAGCTCAAGAGATACTATAGCCGAAAGTAATCGGCCAAAATCTCACCAGACCGGAGTTGGAGAAGATGAAGTTGTTTTCGGCCGAAGATGGAGAAAAATTAAATTCCCAAAGATCCCGTGGATGGATTGCAAAATACCTTGAGGGGAAATACTCCTTATAACCGAGAAAATAATGTGACGCGCAAGAATTAGGGAGGAGCTCACCAGTTGCACCAAAGACAGGCAATGGCGTTAAGGGCGCACTCTGGACAAGCCGAGGAACAACCTCACGGTCCGGAAGCTACGGTCAAAGACACAGCCTCAATTTAGGAGGATGTAACCGGCATATTGAGAGTAGAAGAACGACAAAATATGGGAGGATAAGTATTCTTGAAGAGGGAGAACAACGGAGTTTTTCTTTCTCGTTCGGAAGAAAGAAAACGGTGCGTTAAGGAGTTTCAACTATGGAACGGACTCGTCGCCTATGCGTGGCATCACTAGGATGATTAACGACCTTGGTGGCGAAATCACGTGGCCTTGCATGCTCAGAATCGCCCGACGCAATGACACTGCAGTGCCACCTCGTCTTTGCGCTGGAGGAGCTCGTGGCGTGGAGAAGACGGCGCGCGACGGATGGGGCCAGTGTCGGCAGCGGCGGGCGTGAGTCGATAATACGAGCGAATAGATGCGGTCCATTTGAAGACCGACTGTCCTGATCGCGAGGACAGTCGGATGTCCAAACAGCCCATAAGATCTGGACGGTCCACTCTAAATCGGACGGTGTGCGCGAGCGGGTGCGGTTGGACTCAGGCGTGAGTGAGTGGCTTGGTCCAGTCAAGTCAATATAGTCAGGCTCGGTCGCTACAGTGACAATTGGTTTGGTTTGAGCCCAAGAGTTGACCTGATTTTAAATCAAAACCTCTAGTTTGACTCGGGTGTTAAATATAGCAAATAAATTTGTAAAATTCTAAAATTTTTCGTAGAAGATACTGGGATACCAAAGAACCCATATAAATTTTATAACCTCACTGTTCATGAATTAATTTATTTATTTAAAATTCTTTTTAGATGCTATTTATGAATTGAACATGGATATTTATCCATGTCAAGATGAGTTCTAAAAATTTGACAAAAATCATATTAATTCATGATAATTATTATAGTATTTTAATAATTTATTTTCCAGAGATGTTTACAAGTATCAATTTCAGTTTTCTTTTGGAGTTGCATTTTGAGATGTAGGTTTTCATTTGCTTTGAATAATTCAAGTGCAACCATTTATGCATATGCTCCAAAAACAACATGTATGCTCATGAAATGCATATAATTACCATATATACAAAATGGGGCTGTGACAATAGTTTTATGTTGTATGCTGGGCTTAACCATTGAAAGAAACTTGTTTTAGTTACTACTTTGTGGATTGGAAGTGTCCGGATATAATTCTTTGTGAATTGGATGAAGATCAATACTGCCCACTCCTAGATCATCACAGAGACTTTCTTGAAAGTGTTACCAGTACCTAGTAACCAGAATAGGGAGCCATGTTGACCAACATTTGTGTCTAAGCTGGAGCTTGGAAGTTGGAACATAAATAAAAACACATACCATGGCAAACCTCTAAGTGAAATAATACTACAATAGATAATGTATGCCATTAGAGATCTCCCAAGCTGTTAATAAACTTGTCTTAACACTGAAACAATGACTCCATCATGTCAAGTGGTGGCACTTCAGCACTTATTTAGTTACATTCAACGCTTATTTATTTTAAATTCAATTGGTATGTTTAACATAGGATGGATTATTATTTGCCATTGCTAATTTTTACATGCCTTTTTTAGGGGAAAGGACTATCAGCCGGTCGGAGGATTCCTAAATTATTTGCAAAATTCATCCGGTTTTCCTTTTCCACAACATGCTCCTCATCGGCCCCACATGTCACAAAATTTGCACTACATTGGTGGCACTTCATACTACACTCCATCCCTGGCACCACAGCCACTAGCAGCCAACGGGAGTCCATCACCATCACTCTCTAAAGCGTGCAGTCCACGATCCCAGTCATTCGTCCATATTGATAGTGGAGATGACGATGGAGAAGGTAGGATTGAGAAGCGCTTGCTCTGGACACAAGAGGAGGATGTGAGATTGGTAAGTTTTAAATACAATCATATTTAGTAGTCCATATGAATAATTACATAAGTTTTTCTTATATGTTTTGAACATAACTAATGTTCTTTGTTATCATTGTAGATGAGTGCATGGTTGAACAATTCAAATGATCCTATCATGGGCAATAACAAGAAAAATGATAAATATTGGGGAGATGTTGCTACTTCCAAAAACAGCACCACTCCAAAAAATCGAAGACGACTAGTGAAGCAAGCCAAGGACCGTTGGCATAAATTTAACAAATGGGTCAATGAGTTCCAATGCTCTTGGTTGAAGGCTTCTCGTATATTTGCCAGTGGACAGTCCGATTACCAGTTGATGGACAAGGCCCACCGTATCTATGGTGAAGACTACAGAGGATAGTTTTTACACATGGGTACTTGGAAGGCTGTTAGAGACCAACCCAAGTGGCATGCTTACAATAAAAAGCTCAATGCGGGGGAGGCGGGGGACCACACATCATCTCCTACAAATATTGAAGATATCCAGCGCCCGATAGGAACAAAAGCAGCCAAGGCTGATCGCAACGACAAAGACAAACCAAAGGCAAAAACAGTAGAAGCGGAAGAGCTTGACAAATATCTGAATATGCAGGCTGAAACTAACAAAAAACGCAGCGAGGTGATGGAATTGCAGAAACGTATCTCAGCTGAGAAGCTTGAAGCGGTAAGGCTTGCTCACCTTATAGCAAAGGAGAATAAAGAGGCCAAGATGATAGTTAAGGATGCAAAAATGGTTGATAAGGAATAAAAAATGCTAGGAACATACATGGCACTTATTACTCATGACACTAGTAACATGCCTGACGATGTGAAAGCTGAGCACATGGAGGCAATTAGGTGTATGCGGTTGAGGTTGAGAGGTAAACCTTTTTTTGAACATAGTATTACTTTAATTTTAAATTAAGTAACATGGTTTTTTTTGTTTTGATACATGGGAGCATTTGACTCTGTGATGACTGCCTTTTTGTTCCGCTGTGGCAAAATTGATGCCATTTTTATTTGGGGTTGCAACAGACAATGAACCTTGGGGTATGTACTAAGAAACTGTTATTTGATGCAATTTTCATCTACAGGCAATTGAAGGACATTGCAATTGTAGTAGGAGTACAACTGCTGTCATGTTGACAAACTCAGCAGGGAAAACGTTGCAAGTCATCTAGAGGCAAGGCACCCATTTCACTTTCTTTTATTTATCAATACTGTATTTGTAATGCTAAGAGTTGTGGAGTGTAAATCTGTACTGCAGCTAGCTGCTAATGTAATAAAAGGCACCATCTAAGTTTTTTATGCATGAACAAGTTATAGCTATGAGAGATATTTTTATCAGATCGGCACTAGGCCCTGAAGAGTTCTGATATTAGAGTTTTTGAATGGCTTGAATACATTACAACTGCTATCATGTAGGACATTGCAATTGTTGCAATTGTAGTATGCTAACAAGGACCTACTTCATTCGTGCAGGATAACCATTTCTGATACTTCATTTGAGAGTTGGCAATTCATGCTTCTAAAGAAGGGACACCTTTTTCTTCTTTCTTTTGTGGGAATGGCTGAAGTACTTGGTTGAATGTTTTATGATAATTTGTAGCACTCTTTGTAGTATGGCTACCTTGGTTATTTTACAACATTCAGTCATTGACATGTCTTCAGAGATCTTGTAACCTAAGATTTTGCTATCTTTGAGTTCTTACCCAACGTCATAGGTGCAGCTAGAGTAGCTACGAGGTATTCAGAAATCGACCTTTGAAATGACTGAGTTCGCAATCTGTTATATCATTCTTGCTATCTGTAGCCAATGGGTTACCATATTATTATCGGAATATGTAGTCAATGAGCCGTTTTGTTATGTCATTCCTCAAGCCTGGCCAAGATGACATGATATTTGAGACATCATTCTATGGTCAAGATATATAGTCCAACATTCAAATCGCTGATCATGGCCATACCATCTTCTTTAGTTTTACTTGGACCATTTGATGCTATAGTTGCAGTGGCAGAGTGCAACTGGTCTCCACAATTTCACATGACTGGTACTTCTTGTTGAGAAATAATTCAGTACTATGTTGCGAAATGTGAATACTGAATAAAGTAACACAAGTAGTCCACAAGGATAATGTAACACCCCAGCCCAACATGAGCCTGAAATGCTACTAAACAAACCCTAATAATTCTAATCAAGGCAATCTTAATAAATTTAGTGAACCTCCTTGTAAAGTTAATTACACGGAGGTTCCACTTCTGATAATCCATATATTAACTAAACTATCATCCAGAGACATCAAAAGATAATCAAAGACGTGCTAAGTGTCTAACATAATAGAGAGGCAAGAAGTTCCACTACTCAACATTATTACAATTAAACCACTACAAGAGACAAGACATAAAAAAAAAACCTTTGAGCACCTTGCCCAATTACTAAAAACAAATACGATCTGAAGACTATTCAACTTTATTTAATTCATGTGGCATGTGCGTGACTACCAAACTACTTTCCCCCATGCATGTCGTTCTTGGCTTGGGTACCTAAAACAACAATAAAAGCAAGAGTGAGTCCACAGACTCAGCAAGTACATAAATAAAGAGACACATAATTCAATCCATAACATCAGCATCCATATACAGAAGAGCAACAATAAAACATCTCACATGCAAATGCAATGCTCAAGGATCCTTTCTCTTTATCTTTCTGTGCATTACACGTGTAATGCAGTATGCAACCGTCGCCATACCCATGCCTGCACGCGCACGCACAGGGACCAATTGCCCATTACTCCGCAAGTAATGGGGACCTCAAGCCCACACTCCACTAGTGTGGGGATCTCGGGCCCGTCACATTCATGACGGGAATCTCAAAGGGAAACATACTTGGTCACCACATGACCAAGCCTCAGTATGATCACAATATGCACATGTTCATCATTTAATCATCATCAAATTACCACAAGACAGTAACAACATATAATAATAGAGCATGGACATATATGAAGCATCCATCGATCTTAAATCAACATCAAGCCAACAATCTCACTATGCTACCACATATCGAGAAGCACACAATCATGACCAATCAAACACAACCACGAATCAGACAATGCACTTGCCTTAACCGCGTGAGAAAGGAGGACGTGAAGACGGTGCTGCCTCCGTACCAATCCCCACCTAATACATTAAGAATATAAACTAAGACCACAGTAACGAAAAACAAGAATTAAATACACGAGCACAACAAGTAGCGGATTGCAACGCGATCCCGACCCCACTTTCCTAAGTGCTGAACTGCCCTCTGAACACAGTCAAGTTCTAAAATTCATATCTTTTGTACAGTGGTCCAAATTAGGTGTTCTTGGACTTCATTGAAAGGTTATCAAATCATCTAAATAAACCTAGTTGGGAGCCCTTCTGATTCTGCCCTTAACTGCCCCTAACAAACCAATATTTCAGACCTCAGAATTCACGTCGGGTTCTCTGGACAGTACGCTAAAACCCCATAACTTTTGCTACAAAAGTCCAAATCTTGCGTTCTTTATCTCTATGAAAAGGTACGGAAATTTCCCACATTTTTGTTATACTGAGGTCCCTGATTCTCCCTTTAAGTAATAGTTCTAACCAGTTTTCCACAGACTGTCCAGAATCTGACAGAACAACAGGACAGCAACACTAGAAAATCATAAATCCCAGACCGTTAATCGGATTTGGGCGATCTTGGCGGCCAACGAAAGCTAAGAGCATAACCTACAACTCTCTAGGAGATCCAAACTCCTAATTCTGCCTCTAACCACATGAAATTGACCGCGCAAGCTACTGGACAAAACACGATCTATTAAACCGACGCAAAACAATCTATCCAACGGCACCAACCGCAACTACGGCACCTCCACCAATGAAGAACACGCGACGTTACCCTTGTATGATCGCAGGAAGATGACGGTTACCCCACGAAGAAGATCTCCACTCTTCGCCCCCTTCTTCCACCTAGAACCGATCTCCACCGGGGAACTCCTTCTCCTTCTCCCCTTTGGACAGCAGCGAGAACGGGGATGCCTTGGCCGGCCAGCAGGAGGGTGATGCCATGGAGGAGGGGCTGGTGGAGGGGAGGGGGTGTGGGGAGTGGGGGAGAGGAAGTGGTGCGGCCACAATGGGGGAAGAGGAGGAGGTGGGGTGCGGCTAGGGTTGGGAGGGGGGAAAAGTGGCGCCCCCCCTTGGCCGGCCACCCCCCCTTGCCCCCCATGGGCCAGGCCCAAAGCCCAGGTTGGGTTAATTCTGTGAAAATCCCCCTCACAAACTATTGAATTTGAGCAATTACCAGCAGGTCCTCCCCGTATTTCCATTTACTTCTCTCCGAATAAAATAATCTCTCCGACTACTAGCTTATCACACTTTGGGTATTACATTCTACCCCTTAACAGATTCACCCGAATCTAACGCCAACTACGCAGAGTAACGCAACTAGCACTTAACAATGATACCAACGCGATCAACTCTTGCTAAACTCGCTCATGCGAGACTCCAACTCTCAAGTGGCCTCTCTCTCAAACCGTTGAGACCACAACACCGGAACGAAAAACGACGTTTGTACTGACGCTCGACTCGACATTTCTGAGAATGTCATCAAGAGAGACCCAAAGGTAAGATCCCGCCAAGATCAATGACGTTAACAAAACTCAACCTCTATATCTCTCGGTACTCACTTGGCACCAAACACGCCGATGTTGCGTATACCGTGTATGGACCCGAAACGGTCCTAACGATACGCCAACTTTCAAACTCCCGTAGCTAACTAGAACAAAGCAAGGTACCTTGGGCTATCTTTTCCCTTAACACTGAACCACACAACAAGCACCCAGAACATAGAACTCTCGTTCCACCTCTCAATAGAACTCTTCAATGAATCAAGGATCACCTCTTTGACCATAAACACACAACCGAAATCCTTTGAGCAAACTCTTGAACCAAAGAAACCCATCTCGAAATAAAAGACTCACATCGCAACTATGCTACCATTTCAGTAGTCAAAGAATCAAATCCAGAATCGAAATCCATCACAAAACCTTTCCATCCTCAAATTAGAAAGTTTGCAAATAAATAACACGTCCGCCAAAAGAGAAATCACCGAATGACCAAACCAATCATTTGTTTTGTTCTTTCTAACTCGATAAGAACCGCACAAGCCAACATAGAGCCAAGTTCAGTTTGAGAAAGACATCGCAAAAACTCAAAGAGTGTTTCAGACTGAGGAAATATTTTTTTCTCAATTTCTCCTTTAGAAACAAAATTTCTCTCAACTTTTGGAATCCCGATTCAACGATAACACACTAACCTATCTCTCTTAACTTGGCATTCTTAACACTATGCTCAAACGGAAATACATCAACCACACCTCTGTAGAGAGGCTCTATCCACTCCACAGAAACAATACTCTAGTCAACTCCTCTACCGACAAAATTACTTTGATAGATAACTTCGATGCATCCTAAAGATGGATCTTCACACATAATCACGTTACCTCAATCCTTAAGAATGAATAACTCTAATTCACTTCACATAGTCTCATGTATTTCATCAAAAGATTTCTATCAATGATCATCCCACTATTCAAATCCACCCTTATACTACTTCTTCACATTATCATTGGGCGATCAAAGTTCTAGCATAATAATGCAAATCCCAAATTTAACCTCTAAGACTCTTGCAACGAAATTCTCATGTACAAGATAGGAAATCATCGATTAAATCCCTAAAATCCCACAATTCCAACATACTCACTCATTAACATCATCATAAAAACATTTTCTTGACCAGTTTACCTTTACAAAGATTATAACTCTCGAAGGTTACTCATTTAAAGCTAAATCACTCTTGACGTTACTCAACGCTTTCCATTATCCCATTAATTGACGTGGCGATTCGATTACTTTGTAATCCCACTCATTAAACCACATCATCAAGAATAACTTTCATAGCCTCGCAATACTACCAAATTGCGATACTCTAATACATTGATCTAGATTTTCATACTTGCTATTTCTAATGCTCGGTCAAAAGAACACCAAATCTTGGACTACATCCCGCTATAGGTCCTACTAGTTGTGACAACGAAATCTATTAGCTCCAGAGACAAATATTCTTTTAACTCAAATCCTCTCCAATGATTATTCTAATAAATCGATTTATTAATCCAGCCCTCGCACAACCCGACACCTAAGGGTTCACCAAACCATCTACTAGACCACCACTGTCTAGATGCTAAAACACCACCTACGAGACTTTACAATACAAATCGGTTAACCCTTTCTTGGAAGAAGAGGCAAATAGAAATAAATCTCAGCACAAAGGAAAACGTTACCACTTACAGAGTTACAAGATCAAGAGAAACAATCGATAAAACTGTTTCGAAAACCAAAAGATATGATCAAAGTTGAGGCGCACGCCCCACAATCGAGAATATCAAACCTCGACGAGAATAAAACACCGCTTTTAGAATTTGGGAAAACTCTTATGGGCAAGAACAAAAGTTTTAGACAATCTTCAATAATCTGCAAATTATGAAACTTTACTTCAATCTCAAATGCTTCTACTTCACTGACTTTCGTTGGTTACAAAGATCACCATGGCAATTCGACAAAGAGTATTTGAAGATCACAACACCTATTCCACTTAGGAACTAATAAAACCTCTCAACATGTCACTTTGCTCTAAACAAATTCAGCTATCACATCAACACGGTCCGAAAGATCACAAATGCGAACTAGAAACATATTCAATTAATCAACATCTGGCGAGCGATCCAGTCCCTTTATACAAAACATTTAATATTATCATCATAATCCCTTACTGACAATCACATTAGTAATGTAATAATACACTCTTAGCGAGACTCATCATAGCCTCTTATCGCATCATAAATTTCTCCAAAAGAAACATAAGCCACAAGGGTGAAACAAACCTATTTTAACTAGTTCATACTATCAAATGATACTTTCGCAAAGCACACTATCAGAGACCACTTACTCATTCATCCAGTCAACCATTAGTGTTACTCACACCCGCTCCAACTGTCATTAACAATTGTTAATTGTATGTATCATGTATACAAATAGGGTCCTACTTCTGTTTGGTAGTCACATAACCATCTATAAACACAAAGTCAACATTTAATAATCTCATCGCCTGTACAACAGAGTTTCACAACATGCTACCTCAACGTTCGTCTAATCTAATATACATGTTTCAATCTAGCAATTATGTATGATCATCAAGTAACTAGTTTATGAAAATTTCCAAATTTGATATCCTCTATGGCATCGTTCAAACACATTCTTAACATAACCATCACTAATGGTAGGCTAATCCATAGAGATGCATTACTCCATGCTATCCAATAAATCTACCTGATTCCACAATCCTAACGATCATACCAATTCATCAAAATACCACACCTCTTAATAACTCTATTGATTCCAACTAAATATTGTCATACTCATAGTCACAGCTCATCAAAAACTACTAGAGGACAACCTCCACTTATTCAACTTTCCTTGATAAGGACCTTAGTTAAGATCGATTATATACCACACTACAGACCCAACTTGATAACCCATATAATATCCACTATTTTCTCCGATTATAACTGCTCACTTAACCACGAGACGACATCGCTAGAGGGTTTAGCATTTTCTTTCGTAAAAGAACCTTTCAACTTCAACACTCAAAATACCCAAAAGAGATATATTGAATCAAAACTTCCACGTACTACAGGACTTGCAAAAGGAAACTTTCATTATCCAAATCATCAAGCGAAATAGATGGGTCACGATTTTCAGTAAGAAAGACACAACTCCAATACAAGGGTCAATATTGACAACTAAACAAGTCCACCACCATAAGATTAACTCAACAATTGGAAAAAAAACAGGAATTGTTTTAAGGGACAAGTTAAGCCAATGAAAGCACATAAATCCTTCTCAAAGAAACCCACCAACTGCAATGAACTATTGACCCAAAAGAACCTCATCGACCACTACTGGACAAGAGTTGACCAAATTCGAACTCAAGGAAGAGAACAAGTTTCTAAAGATACACCCTATCGACAACTGTACTAAGACATCCAAATAACCACTTCCCGATCTCATACCACAAAAGATGGTGTGACTGTAAAGCCAGGCCACAACCACGACCTCAACCTCTCAACACGCGCTACCAACACTCATTCTATTCATATAGTCATATTATAGGTATATAAGGTCATCTCATAATAGGAATCATCAATACAATATAATGAGCGTAAATGCAATGCTTGACCCATCCCATCCTATCTGCACCAAAGGTGTCAGTTTTCATTAATTAACCATTAGCAAATTTTTTTAACAAGCTAAGTTACCTAAGTCGTTAACTGTTCACCACGGACCTCACAGCCCGCTCGATACCAATCTGTAACAATTCACCCAACATGAGCACGAAATGCTACTAAACAAACCCTAATAATTCTAATCAAGGCAATCTTAATAAATTTCGCGAACCTCCTTGTAAAGTTAATTACACGGAGGTTCCAGCTTACAGATAATCCATATATTAACTAAACTATCATCCAGAGACATCAAAAGATAATCAAAGACGTGCTAAGTGTCTAACATAATAGAGAGGCAAGAAGTTCCACTACTCAACATTATTACAATTAAACCACTACAAGAGACAAGACATAAAAAAAAAACCTTTGAGCACCTTGCCCAATTACTAAAAACAAATACGATCTGAAGACTATTCAACTTTATTTAATTCATGTGGCATGTGCGTGACTACCAAACTACTTTCCCCCATGCATGTCGTTCTTGGCTTGGGTACCTAAAACAACAATAAAGCAAGAGTGAGTCCACAGACTCAGCAAGTACATAAATAAAGAGACACATAATTCAATCCATAACATCAAGCATCCATATACGTAAGAGCAACAATAAAACATCTCACATGCAAATGCAATGCTCAAGGATCCTTTCTCTTTATTTTCGTGTGCATTACACGTAATGCGAGTATGCAACCGTCGCAAGCATACCCATGCCTGTGCGCACGCACGACAGGACCAATTGCCCATTACTCCGCAAGTAATGGGGACCTCAAGCCCACACTCCACTAGTGTGGGGATCTCGGCCCGTCACATTCATGACGGAATCTCAAAGGAAACATACTTGGTCACCACATGACCAAGCCTCGATGATCACAATATGCACATGTTCGTCATTTAATCATCATCAAATTACCACAAGACAAGAACAACATATAATAATAGAGCATGGACATATATGAAGCATCCATCGATCTTAAATCAACATCAAGCCAACAATCTCACTATGCTACCACATATCGAGAAGCACACAATCATGACCAATCAAACACAACCACGAATCAGACAATGCACTTGCCTTAACCGCGTGAGAAAGGAGGACGTGAAGACGGTGCTGCCTCCGTACCAATCCCCACCTAATACATTAAGAATATAAACTAAGACCACAGTAACGAAAAACAAGAATTAAATACACGAGCACAACAAGTAGCGGATTGCAACGCGATCCCGACCCCACTTTCCTAAGTGCTGAACTGCCCTCTGAACACAGTCAAGTTCTAAAATTCATATCTTTTGTACAGTGGTCCAAATTAGGTGTTCTTGGACTTCATTGAAAGGTTATCAAATCATCTAAATAAACCTAGTTGGGAGCCCTTCTGATTCTGCCCTTAACTGCCCCTAACAAACCAATATTTCAGACCTCAGAATTCACGTCGGGTTCTCTGGACAGTACGCTAAAACCCCATAACTTTTGCTACAAAAGTCCAAATCTTGCGTTCTTTATCTCTATGAAAAGGTACGGAAATTTCCCACATTTTTGTTATACTGAGGTCCCCTGATTCTCCTTTAAGTAATAGTTCTAACCAGTTTTCCACAGACTGTCCAGAATCTGACAGAACAACAGGACAGCAACACTAGAAAAATCATAACTCCCAGACCGTTAATCGGATTTGGGCGATCTTGGCGGCCAACGAAAGCTAAGAGCATAACCTACAACTCTCTAGGAGATCCAAACTCCTAATTCTGCCTCTAACCACATGAAATTGACCGCGCAAGCTACTGGACAAAACACGATCTATTAAACCGACGCAAAACAATCTATCCAACGGCACCAACCGCAACTACGGCACCTCCACCAATGAAGAACACGCGACGTTACCCTTGTATGATCGCAGGAAGATGACGGGTTACCCCCACGAAGAAGATCTCCACTCTTCGCCCCCTTCTTCCACCTAGAACCGATCTCCACCGGGGAACTCCTTCTCCTTCTCCCCTTTGGACAGCAGCGAGAACGGGGATGCCTTGGCCGGCCAGCAGGAGGGTGATGCCATGGAGGAGGGGCTGGTGGAGGGGAGGGGGTGTGGGGAGTGGGGGAGAGGAAGTGGTGCGGCCACAATGGGGGAAGAGGAGGAGGTGGGGTGCGGCTAGGGTTGGGAGGGGGGAAAAGTGGCGCCCCCCCTTGGCCGGCCACCCCCCCTTGCCCCCCATGGGCCAGGCCCAAAGCCCAGGTTGGGTTAATTCTGTGAAAATCCCCCTCACAAACTATTGAATTTGAGCAATTACCAGCAGGTCCTCCCCGTATTTCCATTTACTTCTCTCCCGAATAAAATAATCTCTCCCGACTACTAGCTTATCACACTTTCGGGGTATTACAGATAAAAGTTAGAGTTGATCACCATATTTTTTAGGTCCATGAAAGTATTAAATGATTGTGTGATCGATATAGACAACTAAAAAGACAACCTATTGTATGAGCTATCTGTAGTGCTGTCTATAAGTGACGTGGATGGTTGTTATAGACAACAACTGCCTATACCATTGTACATGCCCTTAGAGCATGTACAATGGGCTTATGTCAGCTGTCTATAGCCCTGCTATGTAGGATTTTTGCTGACGCGGATGAAAGAGAATGAAGAGAGAGAAATATGCTGTGTACAATCCTGTAGTCGATTGTAGCATCAGAAACAAGAAAAACATTAAAATATTATGTGTTGTCTACAATCCTGTAGCCGACTGTATTACCATAACCCATTGTATGAGCTGTCTTTAGTACTGTTTACAGGTAACATAAATAGTTGCTATGGACAACAGCTTCCTGTATCATTGTATATGCTCTTAAAAGCTTGTGAAGTTGAATTTTTTTACTACAGTTCAGTATTAAAGGTGACATAGTAATGCAACTATGCAAGGATGCCGTACAAACAAACTTGTACAATTAAAGAGGCCTGGATTCGTTTGTCTCAAATAACAGTAAGCAGTGCATTGACATTAGCTATTGGTAGTACTAACTCCTGAACCATAATGTTCCAAAGATTGAGCATAAACAAGGATGAACTTATTATTCTGAACAGAAATCCTGCAGTGAAACAGGTCACAACAATTTATTTCCACTTCTTCTGATAAAGGAACTAAGGGTTCACTTTTGTTATGAAAAAAATACCCACATCTTATTTTCATTGCAATATGATAGAGTTCTAACTCAAACTAGTGTTTTGCAACAAGAATCGGACATGAATACTGATGTCATGTGAGTTCTATTCTTCCTAAGCGATCTGATTATGAAACCAGGGCATTTGAGGAGCTCAAGATAGGGAAGTCCTGTTGGAGATATGCCCTAGAGGCAATCATGGAGATGATTATATTTTGTTATGTTCATAATTTATTGGATAATATGTTATCTTGTTCCTTGAATAATATCGTTAATATTTATTATCAAGTATGTGACTTGATTGTGAAACTCTATATTTATCTTTGCGATGATTATTCTAAGGCGATCCCTAGTCGGAAACATATGAATACACATATGAATAGACTAGCATATTTATTGGTTGATGATCATGTTTCATAGATCATAGATGTGGAGATATCAAACCAATAATATAGACACATGCTAGCGAACATGGGGTTGGATCAACCCACCATGAGACACTGCGAGAACGTTGTATTTTTATATGTCATCAGTTGGTCTCATTTACAATATGTATGCTATATCCTTAGACTTGAGATCGTCGCATGTACTCGAGATGTGTAGTGACTTACTTAGGGGTTGCCAAATGCTACTCCGTAACTTGGTAGTTATAAAGGTAGCTTTCGGGTTTGCCATGATACATGCGTCGAGGCATAGTCGATCAAGATAGGATTTGCTCCTCCATGCAACGGGAGAGATATCTCTAGGTCTCTCGAGTGATCGGATTCTAGAAATGCATGGCCATGCTATTCACAGTTAAAGAGTTAACCATAGATGGGGAATTCGAGTCACGTGATCGAAAAATAGTGGTCAAGCTAACCAACAAGGATGGCACGTACTCGCCTTGAGTTTGACCGATATCGTGAGGCAAAGGGAAATACATATGGGATTTGTTAAGGTTCGTCCGATGTGATCTTTACGTATACTCGGGAGTTAGCATATCCTGCTAGGGGCCACTACCGATTAGTGGACGAGTAGAAGTACTCGGGCCATGTCCAAGTGTACGTGAACCTATAGGGTCGCATGCTTAAAGGGTTGGGACACGTTTTGGATGGTGATCCGAATTCTTATGGGCCACGAGTTCCTAATGGGCCTCAAAGTTCAAGACCCATTATGAATACCTATAAATAGAAGGACGATGGCATAGGGTTAAGTCTGATTTTCAGAATTCCTCGAACCCTAGTCGCCACACCTCCCTCGCCCAAAACCGTATAGCCGGAACTAGCACTCCGGCGCATGGTGTCCCTGCCCCGTACGTGTGGATATCTTGGAGGTGTTGCTGCGAGGCTTCAACGCTAGGACGATCCGCAACTTGTAACGGTCACGAGGAGCACTTGGCAGAGGCGCGAGGCCAGTACGTCTACAACTGCACCAATGCGCTACATCGACTCTTCTTCCGCTGCTAGTCAGCGTGTCTAGTGGTAATCCCGTAATATATTTCTAGCGGAGGTTCCTTGGTTGCGCGATAGATTTTTGAAACTGCATTAGTGTAGCCTACCTGTGTTCCTTCAGTGGTATCAGAGCCATCCCGTCTAGTTTTGGATTCGGATTAGATGAATATTGTGATATGTGGGAATCATAGATGTGATATATTATTGTTTATGTTGGTCATTCTATATGATAGATTATTTTTTGTGATGGTCGATATGATCGTCCATGCACTATAGTCTCAAGATGGGGTTCATGATCGTTATCCCGTGATCGTGTTTTTATGGTCGAATCACGACTTGCCTCTACTAGTCGGTTTCCGCCATCGGGGCAAACAGTGATCGTAAATCCATGGAGCACGCGAAGATCAATCTGATTGATCAAATCGGAGTTGCGATCGGAAAGGGTTAATGTGATTAATCCAATACGATTTGCATGGACAGAATAGTAGATTGAATCTACGTAGTCCGAAAAAATTTCGAGACAGGGGCTGTCGCCCCTATGATCCCGCTCTGCTCACCGACAAGTGGAACTACCAAAAAGGACCTTAGTATATGGAGAGGGCTTCGCCCTTCTGGTGCGGGTTGCCCACCCCTGTGGACTAAGATCTTAACTTGGTTTTTGGTATTGCTAGTTCACACCATCCGTTAGATAGAATGCGATTCTATACATAACTTGTTTTTGCAGGATTTTGTGAATAGTATGGCTCATAATGTATGAGATGCATGAATGTGTGTAATATTCATGGCCTGCGTGTCATGCTTATAGCAGCCCAAGGCTGTCATATTTGTATATGGCCTGCGTGTCGACTTATGATGCTTCTTCACTCTTTGTAATTTATTACTAGTGCTATTAGGAGTAATGGCTTAGTGTGAGTACTTAAAGGAATTAGCCACTTGGAGACATGGCGAATAGGAAGCACGGCGATGGAGATCACCATGTGGAAGGGTCATACTATATCACTGTGCAATATGATTGTTTGTGAATGTCTTTATATTCCTGTTTATTTCTGTGCATGTTATTTAGTTGCTCCGAATGTTTTTAACATGATAGAAGTAAAATTCCCTCACATGATATTAAGCTAAATTGATGCCCTCCCAATTAGCTACACCTTCAAAAGTCATGTATTTTAATGGTAGGTTTTGCTAAAGCAGAGTGCCATTAACTTTCCTTGACTAGATGGGCTTGTGTCGGACACTTACACGCATAGCATTGGTTAAACTTGACAATGTCATTATAATGGTTATAGACATTGGGGCATAGGGTTGGGCGCCAGGGCATAGAGATGCCGCCCAACAACAAAAGTCATATAGAGATATGATTAGCAAAGGGTTGCTTATCAATTTCACCAATCTTCTAGAGTGATGCCAAAGCTCACTAGCAGATTAACTGATTGTGGGTCTTGAATCACTAAATGTCATAAGAGGGATATAGAATTTAGTGGGAGTATCTTTATTAAATTGTTTAATAGAAATTACTTTTCTTGAATATATATCTTAGTTTTTGCATATTTTATGTTGTAGATCATGGCACCAATTGTTGTACCTACCTCTAGTTTTGCTTTACGTTCGATACTTAATAAAGAAATACTGAATGGAACAAATTTTGCGGATTGGTCCCGCAACCTAAGAATTATTCTTAAGCAAGATAGAAAGGAACATATTCTAGAGGAATTAATTCCAAAAGTACCTGTTGAAAATGCTACTATTGCTCTTAAAAATGCTTATAAAAAGGCATGTGATGAGTCCCTTGATGTTAGCTATCTCATGCTTGCTGCCATGAACTCAGACCTTCAGAAGCAGTTTGAGAACATAGAGACCTACGATATGATCGTGGCGCTCAAAAGCATGTTTGAGACATAAGCAAGAATTGAGAGATATGAGATCTCAAAGAATTTGTTTGGGTGTAAGCTAGTTGAGGGTAGTCCGGTGAGCCCTCATGTGATCAAAATGGTTGGTTACACACAGAGCTTAGAAAAACTTGGTTTTCCTCTTAGCCAAGAGTTGGCTACTGACTTGATTCTTGCGTCGCTTCATGCAAGATATGGCCCATTCATTCTGAACTTCCATATGAATAGCTTAGACAATAATCTCACCGAAATGCATATGATGCTCAAGACTGCAGAGGACAACATTAAGAAAAGCAACAAGCATATGATGATGGTGCAAAAGAGTACATGCTTCAAGAAGAAGTCTAAGACTTGGGTCAGAGAAAAGGGCAAGGCTAAAGCTTTGGATGAGATCCATACTAACAATCCTAAGCCTAACTAAGTTCGGCCCGACTTCATAGAATGAATGCTTTTACTACAAAGAGCGAGGCCATTGGAAGAAGAACAGCAAGAAATACTTGGCTGATCTAAAAAAGAATGGTGGGACTAAGCCTTCCACTTCAGGTATTAATATTATAGATGTTTTTCTGCCGATTCTTTCGTTAACTCTTGGGTATTTGATACCGGATCGATTGCTCATATTTGCAATTCGATGCAGAGTCTAACAAGGAGTAGGAGCGTTGCAAGAGGCGAGATGGACCTTCATATTGGGAATAAAGCAAGGGTTGCTGCATTAGCCGTCGGGACCTTGCCATTACATTTGCCTTTAGGATTTATTATGGAATTAAATAATTGTTATTGTGTTCCAACCATGAGTAGAAACATTATATCTTCCTCATGTTTATTGGCAGAGGGTTATAAGTTCATTATTGAGGACAATGGTTGTTCTATATTTTTGAATAAAATATTTTATGGCTATGCTCTTGTTATGAATGGGTTGTTTATTTTAAATCTTGATGATGCATCTGTCTATAATATTAATGCGAAGAGGCTTCGGCTTAATGATATGAATTCCACTTTTATTTGGCATTGTTGTTTGGGAAACGTATGAAGAGGCTCCATGATGATGGACTTCTAAACTCATTTGATTTGGAATCATTTGAAACGTGCAAGTCTTGTCTACTTGGAAAGATGACCAAGGCGCCTTTCACTGGACGAACTGAGAGGGCGTTTGACTTGTTAGCACTTGTACATACAGATGTGTGTGGGGTCAATGAGCACGACAGCTAGATGTGGTTTTCAGTTCTTCATTACTTTCACCGATGACTTTAGTAGAAATGGATATATATACTTAATGAGGCAAAAGTCGGAATCCTTTGAAAGTTCAAGGAGTTCCAAAGTGAGGTATAAAATCAACTTGGCAAGACAATCAAATTTTTACGATCTGATCATAGAGGTGAATATTTGAGCCATGAATTTGGTGATCATTTGAAGCAATGTGGAATTGTCCCACAACTTACACCATCGGGCACTCCACAGTGGAATGGGGTGTCCAATCGGCGTAATCGGACCTTGTTGGACATGGTCCGGTCAATGATGAGCCAATTAGATCTGTCATTATCTTTTTGGGGTTACGCTCTAGAAACTGTCGCTTTCACTTTAAATAGAGTACCATCTAAATCAGTGGATAAGATACCATATGAGATGTGGATTAGGAAGAGTACTAGTTTGTCTTTTCTAAAGATTTGGGGATGTGATGTCTATGTTAAACGTTTGACGTATGATAAACTCACACCCAAGTCAGATAAATGCTTCTTTTATAGGATATCCTAGGGAAACCAAAGGATATTACTTCACAACCGAGAAGAGGGCAATGTATTTGTCACTTGAAAACGGTGTCTTCTAGAGAAAGAGTTTCTCTCGAGAAGGGCAAGTGGGAGAACCATGCAACTCGAAGAGGTTCGAGAAACTCCACTTGGGGAGGACCTGGCTGCAGATGCCCCAATAAGGGAAAATGTGGTTGGAGAACCCGCAATCGGAGATACCCTGGTCGGGGAAGCACCAAATCTACAAAGGTCAAACATGATGCGCAAAGTACGTGCTTGGTATTCGCATGATATATTGTTGTTGGACAGCGATGAGCCCGTGACTAGGGATGGCAAAAGGGTCAATCCCCGTCGGGGAGTGGTGGAACATCCCCATCCCCGAGAGACAGAAAATTCCCCGTCCCCATCCCCGTCCTCGGGTGCTATTCTCCCCCATTCCCCATCCCCATCGGGTTATTGGGGCCCCACGGGGACCCATACCCGAAAGTTGGATCCCGAAAGAAGAGAAAATAAGATCCATAATGTTAAAAAAATGAGTATGAACATCCACGTGCAATACTAAAATGACAATATTTTTTGATTAATTAGCATCTGAAAAGTAAAGAACGCAAATGAGATTATCGGGCTATCGCCTTATCGGGTTGTGCGGTAGTGGGCTAGTGGCCTACATGTCTTATCGGGGGTCCATGCGGGTAGCGGGGATGGGGAGTAGGGCAATGGCCTGTTGGGACCACCTCGGGATGTACTAAGGAGATCTCCCAAGACCTCTTAGAGAGGTCCGACGGGACCACCAGGAGGTCGTGTAGGTCCTTCAAGAACACCCACAGAGGAGGTCCTCCAGGACCTCCCAGGAGATCTCAAGGACCTCCCGGAGGTCGTGGACACTTGTGCACTGAGTTAGTCCTAGGAACCGATGCTAAATCGCACAAGTCGACATAGGTGCCATCACAACCACAAAGACCACAGAAGAGAGCAGCGGAGAAAGTACAATAAATAATAAGCAAGGGCCTTATGGTCAAGGTTATTTACAGCAGTTGCCAACAAGGGCTACAAAATCAGACAACAGAGTTTTACGGCAAAACATCAAAAACGCGTGAGGCCAACCGACAAACCCAAAGGCTGTCGAGTGGAGGACGTCTCTAGAAGGTTGGATCGTCGAAGAACTCCTTCTCGAAGAGGTCTGAGCCACCTTGAGCTGGGTCATCTTCGGCCACTACTTAAAACAGTAGGGCAAAAGCCATGAGTACGTTAAATGTACTCAGCAAGTCACAGGTAACAAGTATGCCATAGAATATTCATGCCATGGCTTGATAATGGAGAGCTGCAGGGTTAGTTTTCATAAAACAATACTTCACAGGAAATAACATAGATAGGCTAAGAGCTCAAGTTAAAACAAAAAGACAAAAATACATTTGATTTTTGCAAAGAGGTCGTGAGCACCAACTCACACCCAAAGACCACTCGTGGGAGGTCATGGTCGCACCCACGTCTAGGACAACTCACACGACCACCCTAGAGCACCAACTCTAGGACGTTTGAGGCACCTACCCTGACCACCCTGGACCACCCCCGAGCCAACCACGACCTCTCTGGAGCTGGCCAAGGTCTCTTCGAGAAAATAGCCATGGTCTCTCGTGAGAGTCCAAGACCTCAACATTTGATAAAAGTCTACCCCTTACGCAAAATCACCAGGCAACTATCCATGACCAAGGACTTGGCTATTCGAATATATTTTTACACTCTGCATAGGTGTACAACTTTACCCATAATTCACGACCTCTCTAGCGGGGCGGTTCCCGTCGAAACCTTGCTCATCTCTGAAGATGAGCATCCTAAAGAGCGCGACAAGGCCTTTATAAAGCTTGAAACTGGCTCAGAGCTGCCTGCTAAGGTTTCGCAAATCCCCTTACCGGGTTATCGGGTGCCCCCTCTTGCGCCAGCGAATCACACACTCAGCCACAACAGAACCAAGCCAGCTTCTTACTAATTATTCAGCCCAGACCACCCCCATAAAGTGATCTTGTGGTTGCACAAAAATACCCGGATCATTAGATCACAAAGTAAAATCCTTAATTGCTGCTCAAGCAAGACCATCCAGAACCCAAAGTGACTCTAGGGCACCACCCTAGAGCACCCACTACTCACTCCCGACCTTCTTGCTTGAGCATAAAATAGTTTTAGGGTTCACCCAAGCCAAAGGACCACCAAGTCCAGACACACAAGTTTTAGCAAGGGTGGCATCACACCACAAATGACACAACGGTGGCATCACACCACGGTTGTCCAAAAGTGGTATCTCACCACAGGTTCCATAGATCATTAGTCAAGATTATTAAAAAAAGAAAAATAAGGTTCTTCTAACCTGCGGTTCTAACTAAGCTAAGCAAGACTACGGTCCCAAGTTGGCAAAACAAGAGTGCCATCAAAGGTCTGTGATTTGCCTTCGTTGAGTAATGGGGAGGCTTCGGTAGAGGCTGCTGGATCCAAGAACTCCTCTTCGAACTCGGAACCTACATATTCGCAAAGAACCATATAAACAAGGCGAACTCGAGCAAAAGAACTCGAAAAACTCAAAAGAACTTAAGCCAATCCAACTTAAAACCAGAAACACAGGAGGTCCTGCTCGGAGAGGGGAGGTCTAACTCAAAGAAGAATTCCAGGAACAAGCTCGGAGAGGTCTTGGCGAGAGCAAGGAAGTTAGAAAAAGTGGCCAAAGGTGGTGAAAGAAGGCTCTCCCAGCTACGAATAACTGGAGTTGGCGAGGTGGCTCTGAGGGCTCAGGGCTACATGTCAAGGGTAGGTGAGAAAAAGGTAAAAGGATAAGACAAGGCAGGCCATCAAAAGGAGAGACAAAGTACCTCAGATGTGACTACATTCAGTGTGCCGCAGCAACAATAAATGTTCAGAGACTTTCTACTGCAAAGCGTGCAGAAAGGGAAAAGGGGACAGAGCTGGCTCAAACAAAGATGTTGGTCAAAGCAATGGGAAAAAGTCATGACCAAAGGGGAGGTCCAACAAAGGGGTGGTCCTAGGAGGAGGTCCTGCAAAGGAGGAGGTCTTGCAAAGGCAAAGGAGGTCCTATTCCACCAAGGTGGTCTTTGCAAAAAGACTAGAGATCATGACCACATAGGGTGGCCGTGACAAAATAGGGTGGTCTTTGCAAAAAGACCAGAGGTCATGACCACATAGGGTGACCGTGACAAAAGAAGGTGGTCTTTGCAAAAATACTAGAGGTCATGATCACATAGGGCGGTCGTGACAAAAGAGGGTGGTCTTTACAAAAAGACCACGGAATGGTCCTTAGGGCAAGGAAGTCCTGAGGGAAAGAGAAAGTCCAAATGATAAGGTAAAGGCGCACAAACTAGAGCCACACGATCTTGATCGGGTGGTCTAAGGAGATAGGGACATTCGAACCGCGTGAGCGCGCACTTACATCAAGGTCGTCCAAACTCAATCGGACGCTCCACAATGTAAGGGAATGTTCAGACCATCCGAACACCTTTTCTCAATCGGGCCATCCAAGCATAATCTAACGGTCCTAGAGAGGGGAAAGCGTGCACTAGATCAGGACTTAAAGGAGGTTCGGTACAAAGGGGTTTTAAAGGATGAGATTCAGAGGGGCAGAGGATCTAACAGCGGAGATCCAGGAAAGAGGTCCAAGGCTAAGAAACTCAAGGGCAAAAGGGGTACAAGGGTGGTCCTGACGGTCAAGATCTACAAAAGGAAGGTCCTAACGGTCAAGATCTACAAGGGGAGATCCAAAGGATAAAGGGATCGAGTCCAGGAGGAGGTCCTAAAGAGGAAAAACTAGGCTAAGGAACACACAAGACAATCAAAGAAAAAGATCCAAAAGCCAAAGAACATCGAAGAACTTCAGCAACGAACAAAAAGCTAAAAGACTTTAGTTGTAGTTAAGTTAATTCAAGTTAAGCCTCCAAGATTTCCAAAGTTCCAGGTTAAGTTTGAGCAAACCAATAAATCAAATGGTTCCTTTTTAGGTTTTGAAATCCAGCGAGAACTTTAAGACAAACGGGACATTACATGGCCCTATCCCCGCTTCACCCGATGGGGAATTGTATTTGCATATTAACATCCTCGTGGGGGAAGAAATAGCCCCATCCCCGTCCCCTAATGGGTAAATTCCCCATCGGGGAATGGAGAATGGGGCCCCATTGCCATCGCTACCTGTGACTTATAAGAAAGCGATGATGGACCCAGACTCTAAGAAATGGCTTGGAACTATGAAATCCGAGATATACTCCATGGGAGACAATCAGGTTTGAAACCTAGTCGATCCTCCTAATGGTGTTAAAACCATCGAGTGCAAATGGTTCTATAAGAAAAAGATTGATATGGATGAAAATGTTCACATTCATAAAACTCGACTTGTCGCAAAAGGGTTTCGACAAGTTCAAGGGGTTGACTACGATGAGACTTTCTCGCCAGTAGCGATACTTAAATTTGCACGAATCATTCTAGCTATTGCTTCATATTTTGATTATGAGATATGACAAATGGATGTCAAAACAGCTTTCCTTAATGGAAACCTAAGTGAGGATGTGTACATGACACAACCTAGGGTTTTATCAATCCAAAGAATGCTAGTAAAGTGTGCAAACTTCATAAATCCATTTATGGGTTAAAGCAAGCATCTCGGAGTTGGAATATAGGTTTTGTTCAGGAGGTCAAAAGGTTTGGTTTCATCAAGAACAAAGAAGAACCTTGTATTTACATGAAGGTTAGTGGGAGCGCACTTGTAATCCTAATCTTATATGTGGATGATATTATTAATTGGGAATGACATTCCTATGCTGGAATCTGTTAAGACCTCATTAAAAAATAGTTTCTCTATGAAGGACCTAGGAGTGGCAGCATATATCTTAGGGATAAAGGTCTATAGAGATAGATCGAGAAGGCTAATTGAATTAAGCCAAAGTACTTATATTGACAAAGTGTTGAAATGGTTCAACATGCAGGATGCCAAGAAGGGGTTCTTGCCTATGTCACATGGCATAAGTCTTAGCAAGAGTCAGTGTCCTTCGACAACTGATGAGTGAGATCATATAAATGGTATTCTACATGCTTCAGTTATTGGATCTATCATGTACGCTATGATATGTACTCGACCAGATGTATTATATGCTCTAAGTGTTACAAGCATATACCAAGCTGATCCCGATGAAGATCACTAGAAAGCTGTGAAAAATATTCTTAAGTACTTGAGAAGGACTAAGGATGCATTCCTAGTTTATGGCGGTGATGAAGAGCTCGTTGTAAATGGTTATACCGATACAAGCTTCCAAACCGACAAAGATGATTATCGTTTGCAATCTGGGTTTGTATTCATTTTGAATGGAGGAGCAGTGAGCTGGAAAAGTTCTAAGCAAGAGACGGTTGCTGATTCTACGACAGAGGCTGAGTACATTGCGGCTTCTGAAGTTGCGAAGGAAGGTGTGTAGATAAGGAATTTTATTACTGAATTATGTATGGTCCCGAGTGCCTCGAGCCTAATGGATCTCTATTGTGATAATAATGGAGCTATTGCGCAGGCTAAGGAGCCTAGATCCTATCAGAAGTCCAAGCATTTACTTAGACGCTATCATCTTATTTACGATATTGTGGATAGAGGAGATGTAAAGATATGCAAAGTACACACGAATTTAAATATTACTGATCCATTGACAAAGCCTCTGACACAACCAAAATCACGTAAGTCATTAGAATAAGTAAAGATCACCTCAATAATGAAACTCAAACCCGTAGGCACCACCGATTAAATTATAAGGTTGATGTCTAGCAAATACTTGGAGGTTCCACTTGATTCATGGAACTTCCTCGATAAATACAAATTGATAGAAAAAGTCATAAATAAATTAGATCTCATGTGTTAGTTAAAATCATATCCAACGTGTAGGGCCGTCATAACTATACACAAGTCCTAGTTAAGGCTCATGGAATTTTCTTGATAAATAGGAAACAATAACAAAAGAAATCATTAGATCAGCTAGGCCCTACGTAAGGATAGCAATAAGGTGTTTTCTAGAGGACGATAGTGGTAAACCAGCCAATCATGGTCAAATCGGTCCTACCTATCATGAATTATCATCCGCTTCCAATAGAAGGACAATTCATAACAAATAAGAATCAACAGATCCTGCCTAATAAGGTAACCCCTTTCCATCCAAATAATCTAAGAAGAATATTTCTATGAATATTTTCTCCCTCTCATTTGATCATAAGTCTTCTTCACTAACGAACCCTCCGAGAATCCGACCCCTCTTGACCTAACTCTGGATCAAATAGTTTCCTAGTCCTAGGCCCATCTAAGAATCCAAACCCCCCATTCTTAGACCAAACAAATAAAGTTTGAATTTATTTAGCTTAGTTTGAAGTATTTCCTTCATCCAAAGTATCCTTGGATATACCTCCTTTTGTTGGAAGTATTTCCTTCATCAAACATCCAGGGTTATTTAATTTTGTATGAAGTATTTCATTCATCAAACATCCTTAGGTTATCCACTTTTGTCTGAAGTATTTCATTCCTTCCAAATACCTTTGGAGGTATTTACTCTCGTTTGAAGTATTTCCTTCATCAAGTTTCCTTGCATGTATTTAGTTTCGTGTGGAGTATTTCCTCCTTCCAAAATACCATTCAATATGAATAGTTTTGTTTGAAGTATTTCCTGCTTCAAACACTCTTCGATTTATTTACTTTTGTTTGTAGTATTTCCTTTTATTTCGAGTGCATTTAGATTTATTGGATTTAGTTTGGATGCTTTCATACATTCTCTAGTTCGATCGTGTTTCTGCGTCATTAAGAATATGAAATCATGGAGGAGGAGCAGTCCAAGCAAGAGCAAGAACGAGATAAAGGTTATCAAAACATGGAGCAAGGCGAGTCAATGCTTTGATCATTTTGCACCTACATTTGAATGCAAATTATATTTTTTAAAATTATGAAATTGCATTGTTATGATTTACACAATTATGGCTTATAGTTAATACCTTGATGCTAATTGAGCATAAACTTCCTATCCTTAAATTCAGACACTATCCTTTGTCACCCTAGGAATAATGGTACACATGACTAGTTGCTAAGTCCGTATCTAAGCGTCATGCTTAGTCTTGCTTAGATACATTGGCATGTAGGCATTAATTTGCCCTGACATCTTTCAAAACCCAAAATTGGATTTGGACAGTCGAGACTGGAGCCTGACTAGTATGTTGAAACATGACAGGAATTTCAAAATGAAAACCCGAATACTGTTTTTAGACTTGTGCGAATGGAAAGAGTGGCAGATGCGTATAGGAGTACGCGAGATGAGATTGGGGAAATACCGCTCAAGTCGATTAAGGATTGGTTCTTGTGATGACCACTCATGCACTAATAGTGCAACCACAAGTCTACCATCTGTATGTCCTGACTCACTAATTTTATTCGCCTTGGTGTTGCTTCATCATACCGCGAATGAGGCGTGGTTATAGTCGCAGAAAACTACCTGGAGGGTGGCGTGGCTATACTACACAGAGAAACAACAACGACATAAGAGGGGGCCTCTGGAGGGTGGCGTCTTAACGGTGGTGAAACCTTAGTGAGTGGAGTTGCATTGGGGTGGGGGCATTGTAAAGGCATTGTGAATATTTTCTTAGTCGTGAAAGCCTATGATAGCGTGTTGATATTATAAGATAATCGTCTCTTGTGGGTAGAGTTGTGTGACCTCTATAGAGTGTAAAACTATCCGGATAGCCACACCCATGGTCATTGGTGATGCCGAGAACTTGCTTCATTAAATTTAAATTTTACAAAATAATTTGTGGGTGGAATGAAAGGTCGGGTGGGAGCCTGAGGATTTGATTTGTCCTAGTGATAGCCAGTGGAAAGGGTTGGGTGTGTGCAGCCGCAGGATTCGCAAGAGGAATGCAGCTTGAGATTTGTGGTGGATGCAGCTGGGGATTGGCGGGGGGATGCACCCTGAGACTCGAGGGTGGTGCGGCCTGGGATTCGAGGGTGGTGCAGCCTGCAGAGTTAGGTGGTTGCAGCCTAAGAATTATTGGGTGGTTGCAGCCGGAGATTTGCCAAAGGCATTTAGCCCGGAATCGCCAGGGATATTCCGCCTAGAATTGCTAGGTGGCAGCAACCTTGGGGTCGTCGAGTGGATCAGCCCTAGAAAATGATATAGTATGAGATGAATGGAACTGAAAGTTACTCGTGAATGGATGGAACCTTCGGGTACTGTTCTCCACTAGCAGGTGGATGGAACATTTGTTATTATTATACAACAAAACTCATTTTTTTTTTATTAAAACTGATTTAAGTCAAAATGCTAGGTCTCAGGACTTGTCTAACATGTAGTCTATTTCAAATGGAGCTTTGTGCAAATAAAAGAACCATAAGCCTTCCCTTGATTAGCCTTGCATATATCATAAATACATTCTGTGTATTGGCTCGCTGAGTACGGTTGTGTACTCACACTCGCTCAATATTACCATTGAGTAAGTAAGAATGAAGAAGATTATGAGGGCGCTTAACTGCATTCATCAAGATTGGAGATTGAGAAGGTCAAGAACTAAGTCGTGGGCCCTAGTCGATTGCCTGCGAGTATATCATGAGGGTCCTACTTACACACTTTAATCTGCTTCCACTACTGCATTTTAAAGGTATTTGGCCTGGCCGGCCGTTCTACAAATCCAAAGCTGTAAGGTATATTTATGCATTGTTTATTACTATGTAATAGTTTTACTTTTTGCAAGGTATGTGTTTGATATTCAATAATGTTGATGTGTGCACTAACTACTGATCCAAGGACTAGTGTTATATACATAGAGTGTTCTAAATTATAAATTCGAGTCCCGACATAGGGGTACACAAACCTTTTCTTCCTGATAAACTACCTTTTGTCATAAAAGTTCATTTATAGTGACAATATATTTTGTCACAGTTCTAGACACATTGAAACAAACACAAAAAAATTCCAATCATAGCGTGTAATGGAACCTTAATTGTAAAGCCTTTTTGTCGTAAATAGCATATGGTAGCAATATAGTGGGACACAACATGCTCTAGTTAATTTCAAGTTAACTAGATCCTTGGTGAAATGCTTAGTAGGGGTTATGTACTTTTGTTAATTTCAAGTTATTTTTTGTTTGCGAGATGCAAACTTGGTGGCTCATCTTTACACTAAGCAAGCGTCCTTAAGTAGCTAATGGTGTATGTGGTTAAACGAGACATCAAACTTCTTATGTACCAAGATTGTACCACTATTTCTGAGTAACAAAATTGTAATATCCCGTTAAATTAATTAGGCAATTGAGGAATTGGAAGAAGTAATTAAGAGTGAGATTTCAGAAATATGTGGATTGGGGAGAGTAGTGGGCTGCCAGCCCATAGCTCAAGTGGGGGAGCCCAGCTTTAAGAAGGGGAGGGGAGAGCTGGCCAAAGCCCTAGCCGCCCCAGCCCCTACCCTCCTCTATCACCTCCAACTACCGCCTCCCTGTGTCGTGCCCCCTGCAGCCGCTCTCCCTGCTGTGCCAAGCCGCCCTCCCTGCTATGTGCTGCCACACCTCCTTGTGCAGTTGCCGTGGTAAGGAAAGGTAGGGAGAAGAAGAGGTCCAGCAAGGGGGAGGAAGAGAAGGAAGGAAGGAGAAGGGAAAAAAAGAGAAGAAAAAGGCAAGGTTCATGATCGTCATCGATTTTTCATGGGTAACGATATGATAATCCCTAGATTGATCTTAGGGTAATGTTTAATCATGTTGTAGATTGGTTTGGTCACGGGAGGTAGCTGTTTCGTGATGCCCTAGTTCGTTAAGCTATGTTGTAGAACATTACGGGGGGAATTTGGGGTATCTACACCTAGAATCAGGATTTCATATGGTTAGAAAAGTTGTACATAATTTTCTCACCTTTCTAGCATGTCCTAGATCATCGAATTTGGATAAATGAGTAAAACTATATGGCCTCGGGAGTACTGCTATCCAGAAATTCATTGCCAGTGGCAACAATCGTGTAGATTGGTTAATTACGTGCATTAGATGGAATAATTTAATTGTGGTCATAACTAGGATTATCTAGATAATTCTCTATAGATTCCATAAATATTATTGTTTGTTATTTTTAATGTTATAGAAAAATAGTTACGAAAAAGTGAATTGCAATTTCCAGTATGACCTTCGGGGTTGAAAATGGGAACCTAAATTGGCAAAAGCAGAGGTTGGGCTTAACTAAGATAATGTGGGGAATTCGTTTAGATTCCACAAAACATATATTTTACTATATTTGGAGTCTAGAAGTAAAAGTTATGGTTGTTTTATCACTGAGACAACGGGTAGGTTGTCCTGTGAAGTGGAGAGCATCGGTTTTGCGTGTAGGTGTGCTAATATTTTGGTTGATGATTTGGTTCTGTGGTGGCATATTTAGAGTGCATTATTGATTGTTTGTACAGGGAACGCTGCCTCAAGCTTAGTGCCATGTTTGCATCACTCGAAAAAATTTGAACGCGTGTGCGGGAGGCAAAATATTTTGGCGTTGTCCTTATATATTATAGCTCTGTGGAGTCGAGGCAGGACGCGCTGGGGCGAGGCTCCCACGTGCTGTTATGGCTGCTCAGCTCGGCGGAGGTGGAGCTCGTCATGAGGAGCGAGCGGGAGTACCCCTTTCATCTCTCATCAAGTTGCGTCGTCTTCTCCATTTCCAGCTGTCGTCGTCATTTTCCTTTGTCTCTCCCTGTCCGGTGAGTTATCATCTGATTCATTGGCTTTATGTCATCTCTAGATCCTCTAGATACTAATACCCGTCTCTCGTTGCCTAGTTCTACCTCAAGCTCGCAATTATCATGGACCATGCTCCGTCATATCCGCTCGTCACCGTCAAGCTGTCCCGGAGTGGCTCTGTTGTCGTCAACCACCTTCGTGAGCTCTTGGACCTCGTGAGTGCAAGTGTGAGGTTTAAATAGCATTCCCGTGCCTTCTAGCTCGCTGCCACCGTTTAGCTTCTCGACGCTGCCACTACCGCTCATCGCCGGCACAACTCCAATGACCATAGGTCTTCGTGTCGCTACCGATAGCTTGGTGGTTGCTTCCTGGAGTCATCGCATGCATTCATTCGCTTTGTCCTTGCTCCGCTCGTTTTCAATGTCGCAGTCCTGAAATTTGCGCCGCCTCTCGTCGCTGTCGGTAAGGCTTCAGAATCTAATCTTTTTTGTAATAGAAAAAACTATCACAGACAGTTCTGAATAAGAACCATCTGTGATAGTTACTATCACAGATGGTTCTTGTTCAGAACCGTCTGTGAAAATAAACTATCACAGATGGTTCTATTTTCACAGACGGTTCTGAACAAGGATTGTCTGTGATAGTTACTATCTGAGCGGACCTTGTTCGTAATCGTATCGATAAGTTTTTTCCTGACGTTTGAAAACCATCGTGATAACACTTTGTTATCACAGACATATAAATTCAGACGGTTCAAAAACCGACTGTGATGACCCTTTGTGTAGTAGTATGATATGATGTTGGAATTACCATAGGGATGACATAGTAATGTTAATAATGATAAATGAACATTATTGCATCATTTGTTGCATATGGGCCAAGGCAGTGAGTAATGCCATGTCTATGGCTATTCTAGCGTGCTTCATGTTAAAGTTCTACAAAGGTAGGGACCCCACCAAAAAGAAGGGGGGGGGGAGAATGTGTCATCGATGAGGGAATACTCCGCTATACCGGTTTCAGCTGAAAGAGTTGCATCATTGGCATTGCATACGTTGGTATATAAGAATGATATTGATGATAATTGAGTACATGAGAATGATGTTGATGAGACTTGAGAACATGAAAGATGAGAACGATATTGATTATATTGAAACATGCTTATGTTAGTGATGATAATTTAAATGTTTAAATAAACTATTTGTTTATCGTTCTATCTTGTATTTGCTGAGTTATGGACTCACTCTTGTTTTGTTGTTGCTTTTAGGTAACCATTGACGGCGACACACATGAGGTGGAGTAGCATACGAACTTCATATGCATATATATCACAAATTTATCATTTAGTTTGCTCTATATAATATAGTGACATGATTATCTCATTTATGACTTATTCATGTTGGGACTTGATTATCTTTGTTGGACTTATTATTAGTTTGATTCAGTTTGATCCATTAAATGCTTAGCTTATTGTTGGGATTCTTATTCGCTTTAATAGTAGTTGATTATTATTATTGCTGTCATCTTATGTACTGGGAGTATGATTCCGGCATCCCAAGAGTTTCTCGGGTGGGTATCCCGGGCATTTATGAAGCGCGAGTGTCTTGAGCCGTCTAGGTAATATGTTACCAAGATGTGAACTTTTATTATTGTTCAGGTACTTTGAATTAATATATCTCCTGTGACCTATTGATGGGTAAACATGTTTGCTGTCTTGAGTTATGTTTGCTGTCTTGAGCTGTCTATGCATGTTTGCTGAAATTTATTGTGAGTTAAGTTTTAAATTGGTAGTTAAAGTAGTTTATATGACATTCTGGGCTCAGTGCGGACCAAGGTGTTACCAAAATGATGCTCCTGTAAAAAAAAAATGCTCTAGTTAAGTTGAAAGTGTATAAAGTTAATCGATCATTGTGCAAGTTTTTGAACATGTATATAGGTAAACATGTAAAATTGATGACCTATGCTTGAAGCGGTGGTGTAACCACTCCTTTTCTTGCCACATGACATGGTGTGATAGATACCATCCGTAGAATTGGGTTTTGATAAATCCAAATAACACAGGATGCACCCGGGGATTCTGGTGCGTTAAACTACAGGATTCCTGCCTGCCGTCGATGGAGACATGGACTATGAGATCTTTGCAACGGACGGTCTAGATCGCGTGCACGTCGGCTTCAAGAGTACAGAGCCCAATTGAGCTACGCAACGCACGAGCGGTGCCGTGACGGTGGTTGTTGTGAACATGACATAGACAGCTCAGCTCTGAAGAAAGTTCAGAAGCCAATTTCCTCGTTTAGACCATGGCAGTACGAGATAAGCATCCACATCGAAATCACACGATCCACTCCTTTCTTCTGATCTGATTTGGTTTGGCTCCCACTGCTTTGCTTGCATGTACATATTTGTCCGGTTCCTTTGCATCACCACACTCATTGTACTAGTTCGGAAATTCAGTACTGTTGCTTGAGCACTTAGAACACCACTGCCTGTTTTCCTCTGAAGATCGATGGAATGCTTAGATTTGACATTCTCTCACCACCACAAGTCAGGAGCTTCGTGGCGCTGTCATGGAGTTCCACTTGGCAAGACCAAAAAAATACATGTCTTGCACGTCACTTGTCTGCCGGTTGGAGCTCCATGTTCAACAAGCGAAGTGGACTATTCGTATTTACATGAAAGATTAGGATTTTGGTATCATTTTGTTTTGGTAAATTGGTTACAAGCTTCTAAAATCGGTATTTAGCTAGTGGGCACTACAAAATAGAATTTTTGGCGGATACGCCGGCCATTTAATCGTATTACATTCGACCATTCGCAAAGCGGTATTTGCAAAAATAGCAACAGGCAAGACGGCCACCCCGCGCTTTCGTATTTGTGCCGCATCACGTCGCGCGCGGCGCGCGCCACCCCGCGCCGCCCGGTCCCACCATCGCGCGAGCACGCTCACCCCGCGCTACCAGCGCAGACGCTTTTTTTCATTTTTCCATTTTTAAAATTTTTTAATGTAAAACATTTTTTTAAAAAAATTGCTACAGTGGTGGGCGCACGCTCACCCTGCGCCCACCACTGTAGCATTTTTTCGTTTTTGTTTTTTTAAAAATCATTTATGTTTTTGTTTTTTTAAAAAAATCATTTATGCATATTTTGTAAGAATTTTAAATATAGTAAACAGGGTTCAAAAATTATGAAATTTTTGTGAGCCTTCTGACACTGTGTATTTGCTTGTGTAATATTTTTAAAATTTTATCTATTATGAATTTTCTCAAAAATTCATTTAAGTATATTGTAAATAGGGTTTCATCATTTCATGTGACTTGGAATGATTTCATGAAATTTTGTCCATTATCCCACCGCTCTCCTCCCTACTCCGCACATCCGTCGCCTCGTCCGTAAATTCGGCGCCAACCGACGAATTCCCGCGCCAACGCCGCGACTCTTCTCCGCTCGGCTATAAATACGAACTCGCACTCGCTCGTCGCTCAGCCTTGATTGATTACTTCCCCCGAATGGCTGATTGATTACTTCCTCCAAAGGACAGGTAATTTGTGCTATGTTTTTGCCGTTATTATCGTAGTCATAATTAGTCAGTCTTAGTCAGCTAGTCGTAATTAGATAGTTTAGGGGTAATTAATTAGTCGTAATCAGTTAGTTGACTAGTAATGAATTAGTTTAGTAGTAATGAATTAGTTTAGTGGTAATTAACTTTGTTAGTCGTATGTAGAAAAATTTTATGGTTTAAATTGGATACTTATCTTCTCTTAATTTCAAAAAAAATTAGATGTGTTTCATGAACACCTACGCTGAGAAGGAGGTGGGTTTCTGTGCAGAGTTGTGGTGCATACTTTAGGGTTTGGGCTACGTCCACCGACCAGAGTATCATGACTTCACTATCAACAAGTACGGCAAGGAAATGTGGCGCGTCAAGGTCACCGTCTACTCGAAGAGCCATCTACGAGGAGACATATCCTATCACTTCACGGTAGAGAGGGAGCCAGACAAACTCGGGATGCAAGATGAAACCCTAATGTGGATACTATTCTTTAATACTGCATCGCACCACAAGTTGGATAGGCTTGTACATAAACCAAATAGGGGAAATACGTGGCGTGCAGATCATATAACGATGTACCGTAGCCTTCGAAACGCATACGAGTCGGAGGTTACGGTCCATCGTTATATGATCTGCATGCCACACATTTTTCTCAGTTGGTTCATGTACAAGTTTATCTAGCATGTGGTATAATATGTGTTGTCATATTGTATATCGACATCTCCAATGAAGTTGCAATGCAGCGTTTTTTCTATACATTCCAAGTCACATGAAATGATGAAACCCTATTTACAATATATTTAAATGAATTTTCGAGAAAAATTCATAATGGATAAAATTTTGAAAATATTACACATGCAAATACACAGTGTCAAAAGGCTCCACAAAAAATTTCATAATTTTTAGACCCTGTTTACTATATTTAAAAATTCTTACAAAAAATATGCATAAATGATTTTTAAAAAAAAAACAAAAACATAAATGATTTTTTAAAAAAAAAAACAAAAACGAAAAAAATGCTACAGTGGTGGGCGCAGGGTGAGCGTTCGCCCACCACTGTAGCAATTTTTTTTTTTAAAAAAAAAAAAAATTTACATCTAAAAAAAATTTAAAAAAAAAATGAAAAAAAATGAAAAAAAAAGTACAGCGTAGGTGAGCGTGGCGCCAGCGCTGCGGTGGTGGGACCGGGCGGCGCGGGTGGAGCGCGCTACCGCGCCGACGTAAGTAACACAGAAATACGCGTGGTGGTGGCTGTGGCGCCTGTTGCTATTTTTGCAAATACCGCTTATAATGGTCGAAGTGTAAATACGATTCAGAACTGACCGTATCCGCCAAAAATTCCTACAAAATATGGTGGACATTTGACAGAACACTGAACACAATGTGTGTTCTATAATAATATTATATTGGCCAACAGTAGTGAGAAAGGACACGGAAGGTCTATTTTACCATTGGTGCTAAGAGTGACACTTAAATGGGGGACTGGTGTGAATTGTTAGGCGAATGACCGCAAGAGTAGTAAACTGGTACACTGAACCATAATATTTGGATTTTTTTCTCATCTTGGCACAATTTGCTGAATGGATGCAATTGCAACAGAAAGGTTTAGGGCACCGGAAGTAATTTAGGGTTGTTTCTCTCCAAGTCAGCTGGATATATTATTATAATGGTGATGGTGTTTTATGGCAAATGACCACCATTTTGGAGTGTTCACCAGCTAAGTTCTGCTTTTGGAGTGTCAGGGCAAACACCACATCCTTATGTTTTATAGTAATACACTAGTAGAAATTTTAGTTTATAATACTAATAAATCACTTTCTACGATCAATCTAGTAATACCATTTTTGTGTGACCAATATAAATATTTCAACAAACATTGATGGTCAAAGTTTCGAAGTTTGACTGTGCGTATACCTATAATTTTATAGTTTCTTGTGTCATTGGAAAATTACCAAATTTAGATACTATCCATCACTAATTTTTCATTATTTTCTTTTCCCAACTAGCTGAGTAACCTCTTGTAGTTAATCTAATCATCCATTCAATTTATAAAGTGACCCCTCCCCACCACAATTCAAATCACCATCCAAACAAACGACTACGTTACACACAACAACATCTCTCTTTCCATTCAATATACTTATATACGTGGTCAGCACTTCTCGTTCTTTTTTAAAAAAAGACTCGTCCCTGTTCCTCGAACTCTTCTGTTCCTCGAACCATCCTCTTCTTTCCTTCTCAGCTTCTCCTCACCATGTCCATTGCCATCCACACCCTTCTGCACCCCTTCGGCGCAAATCCGGGCGGGCGCTGTCTTGGACGGCATGCCCGGTTCAGCCACCGTGCGAGCTCCGTGGAGGCGACGGCGGCGGCAGTGAATGGGGAGAAGGAGCTGGAGAGTACGAAGAAGAGGAGGAAGAAGAAGGTGGAGGAGAGGGGGTTGGAGATTCTGTACGACGATGGGTTTGGGGGTGTTACCATGAAGGACTACTTCGAGGCGGTGAGGTCCATGCCCAAGGACGACGGCGGGCCGCCGCGGTGGTTCTGCCCCGTGGAGTGCGGCCGGCCAGAGGTGGACAAGGCGCCGCTGCTGCTCTTCTTGCCAGGTTGGTCCAAATGGTGCGTTCGGTCAGTTGTCTCGGCGACAATTGTTGACTGAAGAAAATTTTCTGTTTGGTTTAACTACTGACTGAAGAAAATTTTCACCAGAGGCTGATTACTAATAGGCTGTTGTAGTGTTCCTCTAACCAATATGAACAACTCAGGTTCAGAATTGACATCAGTTGTGCCAAGAGCAGCCTGAGTTCTGCCAATCTGCCTTGTCAGGAAATGATATGCATCCTTAGAAATGTTAGGAATAGGATATAGTCATCTAGTCTTTCCGGTGTTTGCATCCTAATGCTGTTTGTCGATTTGTGTGGACTGCAGGAACCGATGGTGTTGGAATGGAACTCATTTTCCACCACAAATCTTTGGGCAAGTGAGTATTATTTTTTTATTAAGAAACATCCATGCATTTACCAAGTTTGGTTATCTGTTAAAGACTTGTATCTAGGAAAGTAGTAAATATCTGACAACCATACTTTACCAAATTTATCAATTTCTTTGCAGCCAAGGGCGATAGTATTCTCATCGTATTTGCACTTCCCTTTTCTTTTCCTTTGTAATCTATGTGCTTGATGTAGCATGCAATTTGAGTATGTCACCATGAAGTCATGTAAGGTAGCAAACGAAGCAAAGTATCAAAGTTATTCCAGGTTCTCGCAGAAAAAAAAAAACAGAAAAGCTATTCCTGGTCATGCAGGAAATACTACATTTACTTTTTACTTTCTCGGGCTCAAGAATGCTGCTAGGCTTACTGCCGTCAATATATACTAGATGTTGATTTTTCATTTCACATTTTTCTTTTTAATTTTTTCCGCCCCACATAACAGAGAGATTACCCATTTTCTGTTTTTTGTTTTTTCATGCACTAGTTTTTTCATGCTCCAGTAAAGTACAGTGACTGGAGATGAGTTGCAAATAGATAGTAGGAGTAAATTTTGGAAACTATTATTACTTGCATAGCATTTTCACTGAGATAAAGTTGTAACGCAGAGTTCATGCAATTTAGATTTTGGACCATGATAATTCTGTGTCTTATATGTCACTGTCACTTCTGGCACTTGAGAAAATTGTTAAGTTCAATCTATACTTTAATTTCTTTCTCTCCTTTTTATCCACAGGGTATTTGAGGTCCGCTGCTTGCATATACCAGTACATGATCGTACACCATTTGAAGGTACGAATAGATGGCTTGTTTTAGATATTATCCCTCTGTTCTTTTTAGATATTATAATGCGTGCAGTCAACTTTTCAAAACTTTGACCTCTAATATACAAAAAAGTATATGTATTTGTCATGTGGAAATGGTATTACTAGATTTTTCATAAAAAAAACTTTAATATTATTGTATTTTCAATAATCCTTGGTAACATATAACTAGAAAAAGTAATGGTCAAAGATGTGTATTAGAGACCGTGTCTATATCCAAAATGACAAATGAAAAAAATAACGAATATAGTATTATTTGCATTAGTTTGGCATGTCCACGCCCTCAGAGGGATTAGACCATTTCTGCTTGCTATAGAGAGACCTTAAATCTTAATGTAGGAGACACACATGTGGCCTAATGGTAGAGAACATGGTTATGATGGTTGAGGTCATGTGTTCTGTTTATTCCTGCTAAATCCTAAATGGTTTAATGATTGTAAAAATTCAAGTATTGTAATTAAAAGGTGTAAAATAAAAGTCCTTACTTCCACATTCTGGTATTTATGGACCACCTTTGTAAGCTTCCCCTTCAATAACATCTGTTGATTGAAATGCATACAGGGCTATTACAAGTTGTGGAAGAATCTGTCAAATATGAGCATGCTTTGTCACCAAAGAGACCAATATATATCACTGGAGATTCTTTTGGTGGTTGCCTGGCAATTTCAGTGGCATCTCGCAATCCAAAAATCAATTTGGTTCTTGTACTAGTAAATCCAGGTAGGTTAAAAACTTTTGATTTCTACTTTAATTTGTAGTGGCAGCTTGTAAACCAAAAACCGATTTGATTGTTACGCTATCGATTTTAGAATATTATAATTTAATCTGTTTTTTCAGCAACATCATTTGCAAAACTCCGCTATGGGCAATATTGCCTCTTTTGGAAGCAGTGCCAAGCAACCTTCCAGTTAGACTTCCTCACCTTCTCAGATATTTAATTGGTACATTTCTCTTAACTTGTAAATTATGTCTCTGTTATTAAATATGACTATATGAGTCCCTGTGGTTCGATTGCAGTAATTTTTTTTAACTTTGACTCTAGATATATGTTTTAGATTCGCATATGAAAATGATACCAATAGATTTGTCATCGAAAGCAGATTATTTTCAAGATAATATATACTTCAGGTTTTTGTTAACAACTGATGGTCTAAGTTGTGCATTGCATCATGTAAAAAGTCAATAAAGACTTATTTAGGTACCCGTGGATGTACTTGCTTTGTACTTAAGGTTAGTTCTTATCTGCATTTTGCCCAACTATCCAGGATCGCAAGGGAAGTCAGTACGTAAACTCAACACATTCATTACAATAAATTTAGAGGAGCAGGAGTGAAATATATAAATGAAAATGGTGTCAACAAACATCAGTTTTTAATTCTTTAGGCAGAACATTTTATTCGTCAGTATATGAGCTACTACAGTTCATATCTTATTTCACAGTTTTTCGGTTAATCTAAAAATGTTTCTGAATTCTGGCTACTTTAGTCACTTTGAGAAATCATCTTCTCCTTAAAATGTTGTTCTTTTGGTGAGATAGATGACCCTCTTAAGATGGCTATGGTTAGCATTCAGAACAATCTTTCTCCTCAAGAGACTCTGCAAAAATTTTCAGACAGTCTCACTACAATGCTACCTTTACTTTCAGTAAGTTATCATGTCCTTCTTTTTCCATTTTTATCTATCCTTTAGTTGTGCACAAATAAGGATTGAAATTTGTGGAAATTAAATATTTATTTTCTTTTATAGCAATAATATTTAGCTTTTAACAGCAATCTTCATCAATGCAATTACGCATTCTAAACTATGAAGTGCAATTGCATGGTATGCAATAAGCTAATGAAAGATGAAAGAAGCTTGTTGTCCTTGTTTTGATGGCCTTATGGAACAAAATAATACAGCGAAAACAGATCATCATATTATCCTTTCAGATTTCACGCTCTTACTTTTCAGGAATTGAGAGATATCATACGAATGGATACTCTTGTGTGTAAGCTCAAGCTTCTTAAGTCAGGTGCAGCCTATGCCAACTCTCGTCTTCATGCGGTACAAGCAGAAGTTCTACTTCTTGCCAGGTACTTTTATATAACAATATCACACATTTTGTAGATTCCTAGTCTCTGTTGAATTACAATCTTTACAGATTTGATCTCACACTGTAAATATATTTGGATTTAGTGGCAATGAGAATCTACCGCCAAGTGGAGAAGCAGACCAACTGTTTAAGAAGCTGAAAAATTGCAAAGTTCGATACTTTAGGAGCTGGGGTGATAGACTACTCATGGTACAGAATATCATGCTCACCATTCTCCTAATAAATGTTTCACAATCACTTTTAGTATTCACTTGATCAGTTGATCCTAATACTTATGCCAAGCAATGTACTATTGTTTTACCTTATGTATTGTCCAGTAGAAAAATTATGATGGCCCTATGGCACTTCCACAGGAGGATGGCTTCAATCTGCTAACTGTCATAAAAGGAGCCAGCATGTACCGTCATGGCATACAACGGGACTTCGTGACCGATTTCCTCCCACCTACATTAAGTGAATTTAAGAGAACATTTGGTAAAGATTTCAAGTATGTATTCAAATTCTCGAAGATCCATTCTACTTTCGTATACCATTTTATACAGATGATTGAACTGATCAGTAGCAAGCTGAAACTTCTGCAGACCACTTCACCACTTACTGAGCCCAGTCATGCTTTCTACTCTGAAGAATGGAAAAATTGTTCGTGGCCTCGCAGGTGTTCCCGACAAAGGTCCTATCTTGTTTGTGGGTTATCATGAACTCTTGGCAATGGAGTTGACTTCATTAGTTGAAGAGTTCTTGAGAGAGAAGAAAGCAGTTGTTAGAGCCGTGGCCCATTCTGTATTTTTTGTTGGAAATTTTGAGACTTTGCGTCAGGAACTGTCTCTGTTTGATATAGTCTCTATGTACGGCGGAGTACCAGTCTCTTCGATCAATACATATAGGTTGTTCGAGAGAAATGAATTTGTTCTCCTCTATCCAGGCGGTATTCGGGAAGCTCTACATAGGAAGGTGTGCTTTAATTGAACATTTTCTTCTACTTGTACAGAAGAATTTCATGATCTCTACAACTCTGCATATTTGCAATTGTCACCATCTATATTTATTCCATTGAACTTGGCAGGGTGAAGGATACCAGTTGTTTTGGCCAGATCAACCAGAATTTGTAAGAATGGCAGCAAAGTTTGGAGTTACTGTCATACCATTTGGCTGTGTAGGAGAAGATGACTTTTTAGAGGTAGCTTTCTGTGCCTTTTTACACTGAATCATCTGAAGCAACATGATTGCTACATGCCATTTATGATTTATCATGATCTACATATTGTAGTCGATATTATATTCTACATTTTTATGATCAGTAGAATAAATTGTATTTATGTCTTTTTTTAGAATGAATGTATTCGTGCATTCTTTGTTCTTTCTGCAGATAGTTCTGGATTACAATGATCAAAAGAATATCCCCTATGTCCGAGAATGGATAGAATCGTTCAATGAAGATTGTCCAAGAGTAAGGTCAGATTTCTATTATCCCTATCTATTTTTCCTTAAAAAAAGAGAGAAACAATCAAGTCTTCCCGTCACAAAACTACTTGCTCAACACGACCCATGGTCAGCTATGGTGTGCACACTTTGTTTGTCGTTTCAGGGATACTGTCAAAGGAGAGGATGGGAATCAGATCTTACACCTTCCAGCTGTTCTTCCTAAAGTACCAGGTCGGTTATACTTCCTATTCGGAAAACCAATTGAAATGAAAGGAATGGACAATGTCCTCAGGGATAGGAAGAGTGCAAACGATGTATATTTGCACATCAAATCGGAAGTGGAGAACACAATGTCTTATCTGAAGAGGAAGAGAGAGGAAGATCCTTACCGGAGTATTACGCAGCGCACATTGTACCAGGCAACTTGGGGTGCTTCCGCTCAAGTCCCGACTTTTGAACCGTGAAAATTGCGTGTGAACTATTTTTGCAATAGTGTGATTGTATTGACATCAACAAGGATGCCGAAGAAGATCATGAACGACTATTTTTTACGACAGTGTTTTTCAGAAAGCCAACTGTAACTATTGGGTTCAGTTGCCATGTGCATTAACCATGACAAGCACCCATGATAGAATTATGTAGTATCAACAAATAGGCCCTAACACGTTACTGGTGCATAGATTTCTTGTTTGAACAAAGAAGCTTCTTCAACATAGGGCCTATTTGATAGGGGGATTTGGATTCGAATCCTTAGGATTTAGTTCAAAAAAATTACAGAGAAATCCCCCTCACACAAACAGCTCCTTGCCATTATGGCAGACGGGGCGAGAGGAAGAAGAAAGAGCTGACGTGTGGGCCCGACATGGCAGTGAGAGAGAGAGAGAGAGGAGAGAGAGAGTGGGGGCGGGTGGACCGAGTGGAAGGCATGGGCTGGGTGCGGAAAAGGGGAAAATGGACCGGAGAAAGAGGATTTGGGCCCGCAAGAGAAATCTGGATTTTTAAAGCTTTTTTGAATTTCAGAAATTACTATAAATCAAAAGGACTTTTTAAAAATAGCAAATGAGAGTTAAAAATTTTAGAAAAATACACATAAATTCTTTGAATTATTTTGAACTTAAATAAATTATTTTTTAACTTAAAGTTGGTTTTTATTTTTGCACATAAAGTATTTTAAATTTCTGAAAAATATGAAAAACTTTTTTCAATTTCAAAAAAATTAAGAAATTAATTATTTTTTAACTTTAAATCCAATAAAAATCCCAGAAAACTAAAAAATATTCTTTTTTTACTTGCAAATCTAGGAAACTCTAGAAAAAGCAAGAAAACTCTTCTAATTTTAGAAAATTCAATAAAATAATAACTTTATTAATTTATTTTTGTAATGAACTTTAGAATGTTACAACAATCTAGGACCAAGCATATCGATATTACGTATCACTTCTTTAGGGACCATGTTGAGAAGGGGGCATTGTGCTAGAGTTTGTGGAGTCCAAGGCTCAATTGGCATATATCCTCATCAAGTTCTTAGATCCTACCGGGTTTGCCACTTTGAGGAGTGAGTTGGGGTAGTTTACCCTTATGGGCTAATTTTGAGGAGTTGATCCTTTTTTTAATCTTTTCTTCAACAAGTGGTTTTCTTTGACTTTTGATGTTTTTCTTGCATCTCATTGTATTAAATTAGTTTTTCAGAAAATAGGAAAGATATTTTTAAAATCTAGAAAATTCAAGAAAACTATTTTAAGTTTTAGAAAATCCAATTAAATAATAATTTTAATTTTAGTAATGAACTTTGGGATGTTACAAAGAGGAGGGTGAGGATTAGCACTTTCAAGCCTTGAAACCCTAATTTGTGATTTGGAGAAAATGAAGAAAATAGTAGAGGCTAGAGTTTGAGAGAGATGGGTTGACAAATTAGGTGTTCAAATGTGAGCTTTTGTCCTTCATAGTGGAGTGACTGTAAACATACAATCCTCCAATCAATTCAATCAAGATTGCCCTAAGATGAGTTTTATCTTGTTCTCGTTCCCTTTTTGATGATTTTGGGGTTTTTGTGTTTCAAAGGTGTTGTCTGGATTTTTTGTTGTGATCTAACTTGCTAGCACTTGTGGGATCTGATCTAAAGTCATCTTAAGCATCTTCCACCGTGAGCAACTTTTTGGCTCAAGTTTTGGTTTCCCCTTATTTTTGTGCCTTTTTTACCTCATTCAAGAAATTCATGGAACTTTGACTTCGATCTTCGATTGGAGTAGGTTCCTGACCTTCTTGATAAGCTATGTCTAAAATATCGAGGATTTAGATTACAGGATCAAAAGTTAGATCGATTTGTGGATTTCTTGGTCGCTATTCTTGCAGCCGTCGGTCGACCGCCTCCCAATGGTCAAATCGGCCTCGGTCGGACCGGTCGATCAAAGCGGTCGATCGACTAAGAGGTGTGAGTTCGAGATTTTTCAGATTCAACACAATACTTCCATCAGAATCTTGTAGCTATGATTTTCATAGCTTTCATAGTTATTTGAGTGATAAAGAAGTTGAATAGCACAAAGATGAAAAGATAGGTGCTCCTATTCACCTCCTATAGTCGCTTATTCGGTCCAACAATAAGTCCATTGAGGAAAATAAGAGTGTAATTGTTATAATATTTCTGCTCTCGGCTCTCCTTTAATGCTGTAAAAGACGTTGAATAGTTGTATTGTAAAACCATTCCAGAACAATGTTTTCCAACGACAAAGGGACTGTCCCTCCAAAACTCCCCGGAAACCTAAGATAGAGGCATACCGATAGCTATGTCCTTCCTACATAGAGAAGTATGCAATGCCTTAAGTTGAGACAGAAAGTCATGATGCCTTTAGGAATTGAGGCACTAGAAACAGAGAATTGGAAAGCAAGCAGACTATCCTGCAAGTCTTCAGCAGCATGCAACGTCAATGAAATTTTTAGCTGCTTCGTCCCTCGGAATGGAGCATCTCCTTGCTAATAATCTGCAAGAGAGAGAACATTATGAAGATATAGGCTCATCAGCTTTGTTATGAAAACAAAATAGTTGTGATTAGCCATAGACAACCAAGCTATCCCTGCAACATCAACCATAAGCAGAATCATATCATGGTTGTTGCAATTGTACAGTTATCTCACAACAAAATGTAGAGCTATCCTGCTAATTCAAATAAATAAACCGTCCAAGAGCAACCCTGACAAAGCAGCTCAAGATTTGAGGTTACTAGCAGAAGGAAAAGTGAATAACATGGTCAGCTGTCTCATCCTTCCCACATAGCTTCCAGTGCTTGTCACCTTCCTAATATCTTCTTTTGAGGTTATTAGCAGAAGGAATAGAACTATGGAAAAGAAGTAATATTTCGCTCTAGTTTTCCACAAAGTATGAAGTTTCCTTGTTTAACATCTGAAAAATTCAAGTGATCGTAAAGTGTTTTGGAATTTTTGTTTTTGCCACTATGTAGAACCCCACCTCTGTAAAACGACACTTGTTTTTGCAACTTTTCCGTTAGGCTCATTTTTTCACAGCTGTTTTGTCTCCTTTAGGCCAACACGTTCTCACTGCCCGATTTTTGACATAAATTATAGATAAAATTTTGTTTATGTCACTGAAAATATATGCAAATTCGGTTCTACCATAAAAAATTTGACCATTTATTTTATACCACTGAATTTTTTGCCTCTATATTGCTATTGCCACTATCGTCCTCAGTGCCCCTTTGACCGTCGTAGATCCTAACGGGCGTGATAAATTGATGGATTTGTCCTGACTCATTTATTTTGTTTTTGCCACCGGTGATTGAGATCACATAACTATCCATCAAATAGCTCACGCCTGTGGTAATGCTGATGACTGATGGTTGCTGTCAAAACGAGTCTATTCCAAACAATTGCAAGCTAGCTATGCTGAGCATTGACACATGGAGGCCATGTGATCAGGCGATCAGCTTCCGATCCCAGCTGCCTGGCGAGCACGTCGGCTACCGTGTGTCCGGCGCGCACCGATTAAGCACGCACGGCGAGGTTCAACCTCCACGACGGCGCCTGGCCACTTGACCACGACGAGGCCAGAGCTGATCGAGTCAAAGCGGAGTAGGCCGGAGGTGAGCACCGCACGTCGCACGGATGCGATGAATTATGCAGCTCTTGTCAAGAATCAAGATTGTATCCTGCACTGCACGTACCTTCTGAATCGCTAATCACTGTCATGGTCATTAGGGCATTTACAATGATATAGACAACCGTTATTTATAGTATTCTTTCATGTCATCTATAGACAACTGTTGTCAGCTTTTATAATGAGCTGTTTTTTTTTACATATTTCTATAGACAACTCCTCATGCTGATGTGTATTGTTTTAAGTATTACTGATCGATCATCGCATTTGAAAGCAGCGATTCAATTCTCTATACATACTTTCTCCCCATATTATCTCGTCCTACATATTAAGATTTACATACTGCTGATATCTTACCATTGTACATGTACTCAGTTAACCGCTTGATTTTACTGCTGGACGACCGCTGATCGATCAATTAACTACTAATTTACCCACATAGCTCATTAACTAGTGGAGATGGTCAACACTAGTACTACATCACCGCATGCGATTCGTGTTTGACGGCGCAGGTTCGGTCCGTCTGCGGATAGTGACACGTGGACCGTGCTAAGCACGAACTAGCAATGCCGACGTATGAACGAACGAAATAAACACGGGACGCCATGTATGCACATCTCTAGTGATGGGACATACAAAACGAGCAAGATGGATCACCGGTGGCAAAAACGAAATAAATAAGCCAGTGCAAACCTGTCAATTTACCATGTCCTTTAGGTCCTATAGGTCCTATGATAATCAAAGGGTCATTGACCGTCTGTAGTGACAATAGTATCATGGAGCCAGAAAAATTCAATGGTATAAACAAAATCGTTAATTTTTTGGTAATAAAAACGAATTTGTACATATTTTCAGTGGTACAAACAAAATTTTCCCTAAATTGAAACAAGCCCTCGGCATGCTTCTTCTTGGCCTGGCGAGTGAGAAGCAGAGAAGAAAATCAGTACATGGTTGGAATGAGTATTTCCCCTGTATTTCAGTGCCCTAATTTATGGAGTTAGAACAAAATGGCAAAAACAAGCATGAGTGTAACAGAAGAGTGGCCGAACCAAATTTAAGGTTGCACTTACTGACAAAAACAAAACTTTGCATAAAGAGGATTGGGTGTATATGCATGATCAGAATACTGACATACTAATGCAATGATATGCATCAAGTTCCAACAAAATCATCTTGTAAATATTTAACATGTCATTCCTGGCCACGATCGAGGGAAGAAAGTTCAACTTGCTATTTGTTGGACCCGGTTTTGTAAAATCCAGTCCTCTGTGAAAATACTGTGCTATTTTCTGGATCAATAGATGTCACTCATAGAATACATTATTGAATCAATTCATACACGATGCAAACCATACCATTCAAGCGACTGGGGTAGTTCGTGTACGACTAGTATTGACCAAAGACATTGGACAATACCGGTCGTATACAAGCACCGACGAGCCGGCTAGACTGGGGCGAGACTTAGACTACTCGAAACTACACTACTCTTCGTCGTTGTATTGTCCATCGACTTCGGGGTCCTCGTAGTAGTCGTAGTCTCCAAGATCTGTGGGATCTGAAGGTTTAAAGGGAGGAGCGAGAGTGAGCACAACTTCTGTGCTCGTGAGCCAACACACAAGATGCAATAGTATACATGTAAGGCTTAACAAGGGTAGCTCGGGTTCTTTTATTTGATAAAGCAAGGTTTTTAAATATCAATAATAATGAAGTCCTATTATTTAGCATTTTAACCAAATTGTATTTTATTAAAGAGAGTAATTGTGCAATAATAATAACAACAGAGGTTACATCCACCTATGCTTATTTTGAAATGTGGCTACGACCACTATTAATCAACACTAGGTACAACCACCCGGGAACAACATCGGGTACGACTACCCAGGAACAACACAAGGTATGGGTTACATCAGCCCAACCAGTTTTTATCTCATCCACAAAGGTTTTTGAAATAGAACTAACTCTAGTAAGTTCCCATGCCCGTCTTTGACCGTAAGCACGATCTGTTTAAACAGTTTATACTGCAAAGGTTGTACACTTTACCCACAAGAGATAATCAACTCGTTGCCCCACATGATTCTGTGGCCGTGTGGTTGAGAGATTATCATAGTACCTTTTGAAATTATCTTGCCCCTTCTGTAATCTCACCCATATGTGCTTCTCCCACTTGCGGTGGGTCCCATAACAAGTGCGGGATGTTTACCACAACGACTAGCGCAGCTGGCAACTTCACCTTACATCGGTGTCCCATTCAAACCGGAACACATCCGCCGCTTGCACTACCTCGATCCCCTCCAGCGAGATGACTTTCAGGGTTCAATAACTTTACTAAGTCAAGTTACACTTTGCAGACTTGTGGCTGCACATGTTTTACGATGGGAGGTTATCACTGGATTAAGTCCTTAGGGTCATCTGGGCGGTTCATACCGCATACCACACATCCTCGCGCTACATCCACGCCTACCATCATACCATCTGCCTAGATGTGGTGATAGAAGTTGGGGTTTTGAGGAGGAAAACCAAATTATCTCAAATATTGCAGTCATGTACCTCCCACGACTACCCCAAAACAAATTCATGATTTTAAGAGATGATGGCGTGGGCATTTTAATGCCCAGACTTAAGTAAGACTAGCATGTCACTTAAGTACAACTTATAGCTAGTAAGTTACCACATAGTTACTTGGGTGAAATGGAATAGTGGATTCAATTTTCAAAGGATCGTATAATAAGTAATTAATTAACAACTGGGTATTTAACTACCTTAAGATTTAACATACATTTGCTTAAAGAATTAAAGCATGCAATTTCGGTAATTTGAATGAATATAATTTGCGTAAAATCTAGGCTCAACATGGTCAAAGTATTGACTACTTTGAGCTAAAGGCAAGAGACTCTTGATAGTCTTGTGCTTGATCAAACGGGATCTCCGCCTCTTGAACTCCACTTGGACGAACGAACGGAAAAATAAACAAACAAGCAAAGAGAACAAATAAATACTAAAGAAATAATAAATGAACTCCAAATTAAATAAGACTACTGTCAAAAGCAAGATCTTGAATTTAAGCAAATTTAGAAACAAAAATCACTAAAATCAAAGTTATAATGGAGGAGAACGGAGCCTCCGAAGCATTGATTTTCGAGCACGCTCATCCGACTCACGCGTGGTCGTAAGGGAGGTTTCACCACGGATCGGAAGGAAGGATACGACCATCTAGTCGGAAGGAGGTTTTCACCATCTAGTCGAAGGATACGACCATCTAGTCGGAAGGAGGTTTCACCGCCTAGTCGGAAGGATACGACCATCTAGCCGGAGGTGGTTTCACCATCTATTCGAAGGAGGGTTCGACTACCGGTCGAAAGAAGGTTTCGACTATCAGGTCGAAGGAAGGGTTCGACTACCTGGTCGTGATACGGGGGTTGCCCGATCTTCCTAGTGAGATCTGTGGATAGACGATGCGAAGAAGACGGAGTCGCTAGTTGAACTCTCGCGCCAATGCACGAACCATCAACTCTTTGGATATAGCCCAAAACACACCGGATAGTTGATCATCGTGAGACCAGAAATGATGATCGCTAAGCCCCAATTCCCAATGGAACGATAGCTTGATCTTGAAGTGCAGGATGAACCAATGGATCGCCTAATTCTTTCTCAAAGTCCTCACATGAACTCATGATTTGAAAGAACAAGCAATAGCTATATTTCAATCTTATGCATAAACTGGTCTAAAGATTACATGGGGGTCACGGTGCTATTTATAGTGCACCCCTTAAGTCACGCAACAAAAACTTAGGGCCGGCGCCTAAACGATTCGGCCAAGGATTCCTAATCAAACTCCTACTCGAAATATAAAGCTCACACCGAGTACTGTATACATCGAGTACTGTTCGCCCTGAGTACTATTTATGTCGAGTACTGTTCATATCGAGTACTATTCCTATCGAGTACGAGTACTGCTCCTGTCGAGTGTTGTTCCACCGAGTGCTGAGTACCGTTCAAGACCTGGTCGTAAATCTAGTTGTAGCAATGGACCTGATCGGAGACCTGGTCATAGCAATGGACCTAGTCGAGAACCTAGTCATAGATCTTGGAACACTGGTCGTAGATTTGGCAGAGACAACTGAGAGTGACTTCCCTTGATCTTCCACTAGTCTCCTCCATTGCTTTGCCTCCGAGGCCTTCACAGTATTCAACCTAGTAGTTGACCTGGTCGTAGACATGGTCGTAGGTTTTCTCCTCCCTCTGAGTCTCCCATGCAGCTTCCCTATCAAACCTGAGAATGCACAAAGTATTTGCATGAGGTAATAGCCAATTCTCATTATCGTCAAAAGGAAACTCATTAAGAAACAAAAACACCTGTTGATGTAACAACTTGGCTCTCACTCTAGTCATTGGACCAGCTGGTACTGAACTGGTCGTAGGGATATCCGAACTGGTCGTAGGGATGCCCGCATCATCCTCCCCCTCTTAAAAAGGTGTCTTCCTCGACGCTGGATCGTCACCACCAAAGAAAGGTGATAAATCAGCGACATTGAACGTAGAACTAATGCCATAGTCATCACCAGGAAGCTCTATCTTGTAGGCATTGTCGTTGATCTTTGCAAGCACCTTGAAAGGCCCATCGCCGCGCGGCAACAACTTAGACTTGTGTCGCTCGGAAAATGATCCTTGCGGTAGTGTACTCAAACCAAATCACCCGTTGAAAAATCAGCTTCTTCCTTTTCTTGTTTGCCTTGTCGCGATAGCGCTAGACCTTGTGCTCTATCTCTTCTTTTGTCTTAAGACGCAATTTCTTCACACATGTAGCTCGTTTGGATGCTTCCATATGGGCATGATGTTGGCTTGGAAGTGGTAGCAGATCAAGCGGCGTAAAGGGTTTGAAACCATACACCACCTCAAAAGGACACATCTGCGTCATATAGTGCACGACCCAATTATAAGCGAATTCCACGTACGGCAAACAATCCTCCCACTCGCGCAGATTCTTCTTGATCATGGTCCGGAGTAGCATCGAAAGTGTGCGATTTACCACCTCCGTTTGACCATCAGTTTGGAGATGACAAGTTGTGCTGAATAACAACTTCGTCCCCAGTTTGCCCCCAAAGCATCTTCCAGAAGTAGCTCATGAACTTGACGTCGCAATCTGACACAATGGTACGCGGCACGCCATGTAACCTCACGATCTCCCTGAAAAATAAATCAGCAATATGCGACGCATCGTCGCTCTTGTGGCATGGAATAAAATGTGCCATCTTCAAAAATCGATCCACAAGAATAAAACAGAATCCCTCCCCCCCCTCTTAGTTCTAGGAAGTCCTAAACCAAATTCTGAATTAGCTAAAGTTTGAATTTGAAACCGAGGTTCAAGCTAAATTTTGAAACCCGGCTTGAAAAGGGACATAACTAGAGAATTTTGCAATTACACCAAAATTTGAAATAGGTATTGAAAACCAAGAAGACAAACAGAGAGATACTAAACACATCCGAAAATGGAATGTTACAGAACCTACCCACCTTAAATTGTATCTCGACCCGAGATTCGAGCTGCTCCGAGAAACAGGATGGGAACTTCGACTTGGTGATCCTCGCGCTCCGTGTGGCTTTCTTGCCGAGTGGTTGCTCAACCGAACTTTGCAAAGGTGGATGATCCGTGTCCGTTTGCTTCTCCATAACATTAAGAGTCTTGATCAGATGCTCTAGATAAGTCAGATCCCTCTGAAGGGCGATGGCTTCGACTGGACTCTGTTCTTTAGGTACTCTGAGACACTTCTTGAGCTGAGAGACGTGGAACACGTTGTGGACGTTTGATAGATCTTCAGGTAGCTCCATGTAACGTCCCAATTTTGGACTTGTGTTTCAAATGTAAGAAAATGAGTAGAAATTAAAACTTTTTCTTACATCATGTATTTCCTGTATGTTCTAAACAATTCTTGTACAAGAATTATGGAAATACAAAGTCACAAGTCTTTTGATCCAAAACATTGTCTTCCAAAAACAATCTTGTCAAAACTTGTGATCATCTCCTGAAAATATTTTTCCCAAGTTCTAGGGATGGTATGTGACCCCTCTGAAAAATTTCACAATTTTTAGAAATTGTTTGAATATTTTTAGAGGGCAGTCAAACCTTAAACTAGGACCTTGCAGAATTTTTAGAGAAAAATTCACTACATAGAAACCTCTGGAAATTTTATATAAGGTTAATATCTGAGCTATCAAGCTCCTGTAAAAATTTCAAAATTTTTGGAGTTGTTTTGCTACCTCAAATAAATCCCCAAAGTCTCAGCTCAAATTAAAAACCCTAATTCTGGTTTCACTGTTCCTCGGGTGCGGACCAGACTCAGGCTCAAGCCACTTGACTTGGCTCAACCAACTAACTGCACCCAGGCTCACTTTAAAAACGCGCGTTCAATCTCAGGTGTTAGATTTCAATTGCACGGCCCTCATTCGCGTGAACGTTTGGACCTCGCGATCGCGCCAACTCGTTTGAGCCGTTGGATCAAGATCCAACCGCTCAGATGAATTGGGCTGTTCGGGTCACCCGTAATGACCCAGCTTTTATGAATAGTAAGAAAATGCTTTATGAACAGTAATTAGGTACTGTTCATAAAAGTAATGAGATGTTGTTCATAGCATCACTGTTCATATTTACAAATTAGGCATTATGTTACAAATTAAAACCTTCCTTTTTCTAACCAAAATCCAAAACCTATTTGAAGTTTCAAAGGAAATACAAGTCAATTGCTTGTATTATGACTGAAAGTATTTTTATTAAAGCCTGATCAATTATCTTGACCAAAAATAATTTTTGTTGAATTCTTAGAAATTATTTTGACTTGGAGAAAAATATTTGACTTTAAATAAACCTATTCGGGATACTTAAATTATTTATGTATTTTAAAAAGTGAAACAGTGGTTTTCAAAATTTATTTGGGGAATATATCATCCTAAGAGCATTCTTGTAAAATTTCATAATTTTACAAATTTATCTACTATTTTTAAAACCCATCAAACTTTTGGGAACTTTAAAATAAGTTAGTCAACTCTTCCTGCCTAAACTCACCATTTGCAATCGTAGCGACCGAGTCTAAGTGCTTTGGGTCTAAATCAGGCAACCGAGCCGCACCCAACACGCTCGGCACGCGCCCAAACCTCCAAATAACGTGAGCCGTCGACTTCTTGATGGACGCATCGAGATTCACAAAGCCGCGGGACATCCACGCACTCGCGGCGATTTCGCCGCTGGATCTTGATCCAACCACATCCGACCTTCATCCATCCTAACCGTATCTTCATTTGTGGCCGTTGATTTCCAAACCAACGTGCCGATCCTTTGTGTCGCTCGCCATCCCGTAGGCTCATTCAATCTCGGCCGTAGGATCTTGATGATCGTGCGATTCATTGTGTCGCTCGGTCACCCGAACATCACATTGATCCGAGCCCTTGGGTCTAAATTGGGCGATCGAGTGATTGTGCCGCTCGGGCCACTCGACTCAACCCAATCTCCACCGTCGATCTTAAATCCAACGCGCCGCTCTTTTCGCTTTTGAACCTGTGGCACGATTTATTCCCCGCCGTTGATCTCCATCCCACGGTGCCCTTTTGACCGCGTGTGTTTAGGGCCCGATCTTCATAGGACCGCTGATTCAAACCAACGCTCCTCTTTGAATGTAACCTTCGTTACAGAAGGCTCCATTAAATCTTAACCGCTCGCTTGAGATCGCACGGTCCATATTAAACAATATCGATTATCTTCTCTTAACGCCTATCTTCATCGCAACCGCCATTTATAATCGGACGGTTGATATTCTTTCGCGTTTTAGGAGGCGCGCGCGACTGTGGCTGACAAAGGGACCCACACGTCAGGTGTTTGCCTCTCTTCCTCCTTGCCTCTGTGCGCAGTCGTCGGCTCTGTGAACAGAGTAGAGGAGTTATCCAAGGATCATGCAACTAATTTTTGGATATTTAGCTAAGTGGACACCTCATCAACTCTAGACACTTCTCCTTTGCCATGTAGCTCATCCTCTATATATATACCCTAGCTTTTTGACTGCTGCCATTGTTGACCACTGGAGCTTTTCACCTTCCATTGCCATTCCAGTGGAGTTTCTTGCTCCTTCAATTTGCTTATCCATCTTAAACACTGGTTTCACCTTGTAATAAAGGTTTGACATCTTTTGTAGGTTAAACCAGAGTTTATTTCTTTGTTGATCAAAATCGGTTTTAGGAACCTTCGGTGTTTTTCTCACCCTGGTAAGCTAAGACTGTGATTTTTGTCATCTTGAGCACCTTAAGGGCCTTATAAACTCACATGAATCATTCACTTGTACCTCAGTAGCTCCAACCTTCTTTAAACTGAAAAGTTGTTTTCATAACTTTTCGGTCTTTCATATCGTTTTCAAGTTCTAGGGTTTCTCTTGTCAACTTATCATCCTGTTTAGGTCTCAGTTACACCCTAGTAGCATAATAAGTTATTCTTTTAATTCTTGTTGTCATCTAATTAACTTTGTAGCAGAGGTTTATCTCGTCATTCGTTGTCGGCCAACCGACAACTTCGTTTTTCATTAGTTTCGTAACTTGACCGATTAGGTTAGGTTAGGTTAGCCGGGTGTTAATTACCCTGAAAGATCGACTAAGCTTCAATTTAGAATCTTTTCTTGTTCTATTTTCCATTAACCTGAAATTTGCACTCTACCCTGTTTCTGTTCTTTTCAAAATCTGAAAACTGCAACTTTGACTTAAATTCTAGTTTCTGTCATTTAAAGGCAGTAGGTGGTAATATGGGTTATTTTCTTTATTGGGGTAGGTATAACTTAAGCATGTTGTTAATCATGCAATTCCATATTGATCATACATTTTCTTTCTTCCTGTATATGTTGTCAACTTTGGTATTTATTGGATTTTATTGTCTATTTTAGAATCGGTTCTTCCGAGGTGTTTGAATCTATTTCTGAGCAACCAGAGCCTGCACAAGAGGTGTATTACTATCAAGGCAAGCATCCTCTTTGCACCTTGTTGATCCCAAAGTTTGGTACAATAGGTTTTCCAAATACAGTGATAACTGTTGCGTGCTAATTTTCTGAAAATATAATTGTGATCTGTTAGTAGTTAGTTATGGCCTAACATTGTGGATTACCTTAATTACGATCATGCACTCAAACCTAGAGTAGTACTCATATACTACAAGATTTATTTTCAGAGCTTGCTTAGCCATGCATCTAGAGAACTTTAAAGTTTGACAAGCTTATCTTGTCAAACATGGGAACAACAAATAAATTTCATTACTTTAACTTCATCGAGTTTCTTTAAATCGAATTGAATTTTAAATTTCAAATGATCCGACAAGAGGATGCTAGTGGTGGTGCCTTTGTGCACGAGATTGGGAATTGTGGTGGACTTGTCTCGACCAATTAAGGACCGAACTCGACTATTCAATTCAAGTCCCTACGCATTTCCACATGCGGTGTATGGGCGCTGTTTGGTTAAGTAAAGGGTTAATGCTATTGAGTTGGAGACAGGGAGTAAGGATATGTGTATTGATCTTGTATGGCATAGATGCTTAGGTCTTGGGTGCGTTTTATGCTATGTGAGTTTTATATCAATATCGATGTTCTTAGGAGGGTGAGGGCGTATATGCGTTCTATCACATGTACGCACTTTAAAGGTGCCAATTGCAATGTAGTATGTGTAGCGAACACAACCCGTATTTCTTTTGATTGGTCGGCATTCCGACGCAACATGTGTGCCCGATTAGCGGATGCTATCATCGTTGTTTAAACGAGATCGGTTCACACATGGGTATCCAACTCAATAGTGTCAACTTGTTGAAAATACCAAATCTCGCTTCCCGGTCGGCATACCAAAGGAAGTGTGTCATCATTCGAGGCATCCAAGGCAACGGTCGACTAAGTCGTGTGGGTAAGTTGTACACCCCCGCAGGTATTAAACTATTCGAATAGCCGTGTCCACGGCCATGGACGATAACTTGAGTTGATGTCACATGTATAGAGTTTTGAGTTAAACTTTTGTTTTGGTTTCTGGTTCAGCATGAGGGAATTCATCCAATGTCTGTTTACATTTATTTTCATTTACTTACTGTTTTAATCCAACTTTGATTTATTAAATTGCTTTATCAAAACCTAGCAATTATAGGTTAAGATGTATTGCTTTATGCAAAATTGAACCATTATGCCTTCCTGTTGTAACCATATGCATGTACAAATCTAAATCCTTTGAATAGGTTCTAACAAACACTTTCTTTTATTAGTTTGTGTAAGTCTTGCTGAGTACCTTCTGTACTCAAGGTGCTATAACCTATTGTTGCAGGTGAGGACGGTTACTTATATGAAGTGCCCGTTAGCGCCGATCAGGGTGACGCTAACGAGTAAAGCTATTTCTTTCCTCCACGCAATCGCCTGCGGGTGGATGGGGCCATTGGTGGTTTTGTTGTTTATTTTGCTTCCGCTGTTACTCTTTTGTAGTGACCAAGTCACTTGATAATGTAGTACTAAACCGAAAATTGTAAACTTATGTTTAATCATGTAAATGTATGACTTGTATGTGTATGATTCAATGTTGTTTAAGGATATATGTGCAATGGTCACTGATCCTGGGAACCATTGTAAGACATATATCCGGGAATCCTGAGTATTGGATTTGTTACTTGTTGAATTTATACTTTTAGCATGATCTTTAATAAAGGGGCAGTACTGTTCCTTGATTAATAATTGTGCTACAGTATAATTTTAATTAAGCACATTTCCAATACACAGGGGTCCTCACAACCCGGTTGTCACATTCAATCATGATCGTCCATTTTAGATCCAACGCCATGATCTTCTCTTTTGGTTTAAACCCCAGGAGATCTTGAGCGAATCTAACCGTCCGATTCTAATCCAAGGGCACACGATCTCCCATGCCCTTTTGAACGCTGGAGCTTCGGTGTGATCTGAGCTGTCCATTTTTAATCCAACGGCTCACGAGCAACCCTAGCCTTTTCTGGTCTTCTTCTTTCTCGAGCCGTGCATGAACAGTTCGTGCTGTGGCTCTGTCAAATCTTGCCCCCTCATCAACTCTCCTTGGTCGGGGCAAAACCCCCTCCTGGTATTACTTTACACCACCCCTAGCTCCTTCTTTGCTTGTGGAGCTCAAAACACCAAAAATATCAAAACCGCCATTAATGGCCGTGAAGCTCCATTGTGGATCTTGATGCTCCGGTGGTTCTTCTTTAAATCTTTTGTACCCTTTGAGCTCCTTAGCTCCATAATCATTTCCTCACTTAATTTTGGGTTTCATTCACGTGATTTAACGAATTTGGGGTTTGTTCAAATTCGACTAAACCATCTCTTTTCTTCCTCACCCGTGAGTGTTTCATTTCTCAATTATTTGCTCATGAAGCTTCTATGAGGTATAATGAAGCTATTATGACCACCGGTGGTGTTCATTTTGCTCAAAGTTGTCATTTTCTTACCTTCTTCCCCAACTCCGGTGGACCCCTTCTCTCACAAAGCTCTCCGCCATCTTTTGAAGCCCTTCTGCTGAGGTAGCTTCTACTTAGTCCCTAGATGTTGTGGCACCCGCTTCTTTGGACTGCATGAGCTTTGATCATTTTCGCCACGATTAGTGTCACTATCATTGTTTTCCGGCTAGCCGGCGTTGTGGACCTTCACCGCCGGCAAGGTCACCACCTTTGGGTCCGCAAGGCTATTGCGAACCCATTTTGATATTTTGTGAGTGCCGCCGTGGCCGGAACTGCCGGCGACGAGCCCCTCTTTCTGCTAGGTTTTTGCCGGATGGGAGAACCTCCTATGTGCCGTTGTTGTTAAGACACAATTAATGGCTAATGATTGTTAGTCATTGTTAATGATTTGTTAGCATTGATTCGTTGTCCGAGCGAGTCTTTTGGGCCACTGCCAGGTGGGCCCAACCATTTAAAACCTCCCCGACTGGCGCTATTTTAATCATGTTAAGACATCATTAATAATCAGTCATTTGATAATTAACGTTAGCATTAAGTGGCTGTCGGAAATATGACTCTCTGAGTCACTAACATATGGGCCCGTAGACCTTAAACCGCTGAAATAGGGTCATTAGGACAAAATTTGGGGTCATTAATTGCTAATCATTGTTAGCAACTAATGTTGTCCGATCAGAGCATTTGTGTCGCTGGCATGTGGGCCCCGGCCGCTTAAACCTCTTTGTGCGAAATCTTTAGGACACATTAATTACTAATCATCACTAATCATTAGATTTGTAATTAATTGTTGTCCTAAATCGCCTAGTGTGTCACTTACATGTGGGCCCTGTGCCATTTAAACCCCTCGGGCGCGTGCGAAACGATCTTAGATTGTGAACCGTCGATCTTAGGATCAACGGTCTAGATCTAACTAAAATTTTGGACTCCGGAGGTCTCAATCTCTGTGGGCCGTCAGATCTAGATCAACGACCTAGATCAAAGTGGCCGTTCGGACCACCCGAGCCTCCCATCGCCCGACCGCCCATCTCGCGATCTTTGGTTGAGATCGATGTGCCGCTCGTCACCCGGCGCACACCGCCCGCCCTCCATCTCATGATCTGCGGTCGAGGTTGATTGAAGCTTTCGCACACCCGAACAACCAATCTTCGTGGACCGTTGGATCTAAATCCAACCAGAGGCTTCTTTGAGATCGCGCGGCGCTATCTCGAGCGAGCGTGGGCCGTTAGATTCCGAATCAAAGGCCCATGTGCGTCCACGTCATTTTAATTCATTAAAGCCTGTTTTAATCCTCGGTAAGCATTATTTACTAACTAAAAATTCCTTTAAACTTCAAAAACCCATAACTAATTCATTCTAAATCATTTTTGGTCGATTCCAATTTTGTTAAATCTGATTTTGACTAAACTTTAGTCTAAAAATGGTTTTAAGTTCAGATTAGTTCCAGAAAATTGTTTTAATAGAATTAATTTCAGAATAGTTTTATTCCTTGCATTAAAAATCGAATAAAGTTTGAAAATGCATAACTAATTCATTTTAAATCATATTCGTAGAAATAAATTTCGATAATTCTGCTTTGAGCTAAAATTAATCTAAAGATGTTTTTACGCTTAGTCTTGCTCTAAAAATTTGTTAATAAATTAAAATTTCAAGTTAGCTTTAATTGCACTTTAAAATTATCTAAAATTTGTAAAAAACACAAGTAATTCCTCAGAATCCAAATTTAGCAAACCAAAATCATAAATTCTCTCATAGCAAACTTCATTATGAAATAGGTTTTGATCGTGATTCCTTTTTCAGAAGTAACATGTGCTAAGTTTACAATTTAGAAAATCATGAGTAAATCAAGATAACTCTAAATTTAGTAAACTCAACTTTGCTGACCTTAGGATGCCAAGATCTACCTACCATAAAATTTCTAGTTCAAAAATCTTTCTCGAAATTTTCACCATGAACAGATACATCAGAATTAAGTTAGTTGAATTAACAGTGAAAGAAATTGTTTTAGCAATAACTTTTTCATATTTAGTCCAAATGACCGATTCTTGTTTCTAAATTCATTTAAAATCATAACCTTGCTGCTGTATGAATTTCATAAGATTTGGGTGACTTTTGTCGTTGAGATTTGTTTGGTCTTCTTCGCTCTTATTGGTTTTATCGAGTTTTTGCGTTAGGTTCTGACGATTGGGTTGAGTTGAAAAGTAATCCTCTGCAGCAAATAAGTGATCTCCAGCAAGGCAAGCAGTGTAACATCATTTAATCATATTGCTCCTACTACTTTTAAATTCTAATATATTGTTTGCAAAACCTAAGTATGCATGCTTCTTGTGTCAAAGTTAATTTTGTCGATTAGAGGTAGCTAAGCCCATTGCGCTGTTGCCTTGAAATTATTCACCCCTGCCACTGCCATAGGGTATTATTCTCACTTGTGAATTAGAGCCCGGTGAATGATTTATGGTCTTTTATTTGTCTTTATGATATGATGCTTAGCAATGCTTAGTTACCTAGTAGAATTAGGCGGTTATCGACTTAGTCGATAACCTTGATCACACGAACTTATTATGACTCTATGTTTCAGCCTTTGTGTTATATTTATTTGTGAAAACTAAAAATGAAAACAAAATGATTTGGACTTGGGCACGATGGTTAGATGGTGTGCTTTTGGGTGTGACTGAAATGGTGCCCAGGTCATTAAGGACCGAGTTACTTGCGCCATCAGATCGAGTATTTTACGTGCTAACCACACTAGAGGGTATGGGACCTCTCTTGACTTAGTACTTTGGCGTGTATTGGCTCCGAGTTGCAGGGAGTCGCAGGAGGGATGGTGTTGGGAGCATTGTAGTGTCCGAAAGACTTCCCCCGTGATGGATCGGTTGTCTTTCGGCTTGCAATGTAAGCGTATGGGTTTTGATCCATATGAGCGGCTCAGTAGTTAATACACAATATTGGAAATATCTCAGAGGACTTAGCCGTGCTGCATACCTTCTAAGTGTGCTTATTTGGCTTAAAAGCGGTCCAAGTGTGGGTACATTGGTACACCCCGCAGGTTTTGAACTAATCGAATAGCCTTATCCTAGGTTATGGACACGCCTGATACGCCCGTGAAAACTAGACTACAACCTTTTAAATTAAAACTTGATGTGGGTGGTATGAGTGGGTAACTCGTGCTATTGTTGTGATGGTTATTGGGTTAGACATCCCTAGGATGTCTTTATGTCTAGTACTTATTGTATCGCTGTTATTTATGCAAATAAAATTCAGATTGTTAAACCGCCTTCAAACTTATTATCTATTGCAAATAAAACTTGCTTTATGTCGAAATTTAACCTTGAGCCTTCTCCTTTGATTAAAGCCGCATGTAGTAGTAACTAGGTTTGTTACCCGTAAGTCTTAAGTATATTTTTGTACTCATTTGCTTTGCTTATTGTTTATGTTGCAGAGGAAGAAGGTTGATCCCAAGGGATTGACTTTGGTGAGTGTTGTCGCGGTGTGGACGACTAGCTTGATGCCCTGGTCGGTTGCCTTATGGGTCATGGCTAACCTGGTCAGACAGGTTAAAGCCATCTTATGGCACCTTTTGCTTCCGCTATTATTTGATACTCTGTTGTATTTTGGCCAGTCGGCTCTTTTGTAATAACTTTATATTATGTATGCTTTTTGGTAGACTTTTTATACTATGATGTATGGAATTGATGCATGATTTTGTAACGAGGTGTGTATACTGCATCTCTGGGAAGTATACATATCTCGAGGCTTGGTTTATTTGGTTTGTGATGCTAGGGTCAATGGAAGACTGAGCATTACAAGTCGAATAAATCGGGGTCCTCACACTCCAGTTGATAGGCGACTTCTTCACGCTTGGCGGTGATCGAAAACGGGCCTATATATCTGGGTGCAAGCTTGCCTTTCACTTTAAATCTTTGAGTTCCACGAAGCGGTGATACTTTGAGGTACATGTTGTCTCCGACTTCAAAAGTTAATTCCTTCGATGGTTGTCGGCATAACTCTTTGTCCGGATCGAGCCGCTGAAGTCGATCTCGATCAATTGAACTTTCTTTACCTACTTGAGGGTATCTCGCCCAAAGACATAACCTCTCTCGACTCGACCAATACAGAGGAGTTTTGCATTTCTTCCATAGAGCGCTCAAACGGGACATTCTCGCACTTGACTGAAAACAGCTTGTTGTATGCGAACTCAAAGATACTGAGAGACATCTCTCCTAGTCTACGGTAAATTCCAAAGCACAAGCTCAAAGTATGACTTCTAGAATTTGATTTGTTCTCTCTGTCTGACCATCAGTATGAGGATGATACAATTTACTGAAATCTAGGTGGGTTCTGTGTGCATCATACAAAGCAGCCTGTAAATACGAGGTAAACCGAGAACCTCGATCCGAGACTATCCTCTTGGGTACCCATGTAAACACACAATACGAGCCATATATAACTCGCCAATTTTTCTCCCTTGAAGGTTGTCTTCACCGGGATGAAATGGGCAACTTTGGTCAATCTATCGATCACGACCCATATCGAATCATGTCCGACATGGTTCAAGGCGCACCAAGAATGAAGTCCATTCCAATTTGTTCCCACTTCCACCGAGGGATCTCGCAGTGGTCGAAGCAATCCTACTGTGTCTATGATGTTCGGCTTTGACTCGTTAACACACATCGCAACAAGCTACAAACTCGGCGATGTCTCTCTTCATTCGCGGACACTAATAAAGAATCTTCATGTCTTGATACATTTTGGTGCCGCCGATGCAATGTGTAGGCCGAAATGTGCGCTTCTTTCAAGATAAATCCTTGAGTTCCTTCTAGTGGGGAACAAAGAGACGTTTCCCATACCATAGGACTCTTTGCCGATCTTCACCATCTTAGGGCTTTTTCTCGTATCCATGAGACGCTTGAATATCTGCTCTCCAGGTGTCCTTCTTGAGCGGTCTTGATCCGCTCTTCTAGAGTTGGGTGCACTTCTACAACGGCTAGGGTGCCTTGCTCTATTAACTCCTGTGTACCTCGAACTCCTTGTAGAGCTCAGATTGGTGTTCTCGAATCATGACATTACTATAGTGGAACTTACGACTTAGTGCATCGACGGCTACATTGGCCTTTCCAGGATAATAATGGGCATCCAAATTGTAATATTTTATTAGCTCTAACCATCTTCTTTGCCAGAGGTTGAGATCTGACTGGGTGAATATATACTTGAGACTATTGTGATTTGTGTAGATATCACAATGATTTCCAATCAAGTAATACCGCCAAATCTTTAGGGCATGTGTTGGGACACAGAATTACGATTCTGGAACCCTCTGTGTATAATGCACTAGTCCAGGATCACGCTAGTGCACACAGGGTTAACATAGGTAAATATCAATCCACACAGGCGATAAATAAAGTAAACGATTAGTTTGAATAACAAATAAGGGTTTTCACCTTATGGTCGAGTTTACACTTATTAAACCACGCAGGGCTAACAGAGAATAAAATAGCAGCGGAACAGAATAAACTTCAGCATAGATCCCATCAATTCACCATAGGCAACACACTGGGATCCAGAACTTAACGATCAGCAACCTTCGGCGAACTCCTCCTCGAAAGCAGGCGTAGACTCCTCCTCTTCTGTAGGTTTGGGCGCAAGTTTTACAACAAGCGTGAGTACACAACCGTACTCGCAAATCATACCACATAATGCAATTTATAGATGCAGTCTTATTCCAAAGGAAATTGCTTCTGTGGCTCTTTTGCATAAAAGCAATATTTGCAATTGAATACAATAATAGATTGAAATGCAATCAAAATAAATAGACAATAGTAATTACACAATTGATTTCACAAAGACACAAAGCTAAACAGATTATTTCACATAGCCATATGACTTAGATCACATAGCTCCCATCCCAAACATTTTATGAAAACTACCCCTCGTGTGAAATCCCTGAGCATGTCCATGACCGCGGACGTAGCTATTCGAATAGATTGATTTAACACTCGCAGAGTTTGTACACTTTACCCACAAGATACAACTAGTGTAGCTAGCACCGCCTAGCACTACCATAACAAAACAGTTTAGAAACTTCATCTCAAACATTGACATTCCCAATGTGCTTTCCCGCCAAACCAGTTCACAAAAAATGCTAGTCTGACACACACCGTTGGACAGGGATGCGACGAATCGTCCCGCGATGCAACTACCAGGTAGTCACACCTCCACCCTGTCACACAGCCTAACCTAACCACCTGAACATCAATGCCGAGAATCCATAACCTACCATGCTAAGCAATTGTACTCACGTCTAACCAACCCACGTTGGTGTCATAATATTACCAACTAATAACCAATCTAGGGTGACAAGGAATTATGACATACAAGGTCAAGGTGATGATAACAAATTGGATAATAACTATACCCAAAAACATTTAAATAAATAATTGAAGTAGGATGCAATACTTTGAAACAAAGTAATTTGAAAACTGGGTTCAAGATGATCAAAGGTATGACTTGCCTTGGAAAAGGTCTAGGTACTGGTCTTGATCTTGACGTGCTCCTTCTTCTCCAAAATTCCCCGACGTATCGACGTCTACTCGTAAACGAAGCAAATAAAAAAAATATCAGAGGCAAAACAAACTCCAAAAATTAAATAAAAATCTTAGATAAATAGAGCTCGAATGTAGATAAATTTTGGAACTTGAATGGGCTCAATCGAGTTTGATGCAAAAGTTATGGCCTCGAAGATTGAAAATCTAAAAACCTAATTTTGGATTTTCCGAATTTTCGAATTATTTCTCAACGTAAAAATTGATTATTGTTTCTACGACATCGAAGGTTTTTCGAATTAAAAATCCCGAGAAAAGGTTAAGAGGTCGACATAGCCCTCGGTCCATGGACCGCGCACGAAGATGAGCTTTGGTCTACACGTTCATGGCTCATGGAATAGTGGATCGACAGTGGGGTCCCACGAGCCGAGAGGTGCACCGTGGACCAAGTCCACCCGAGAGATTGAAACGGCGGGCTTTGGTGTGCCACGCGAGCATCAACATGGACACCACGCCGCGACACGGGTTAACACGCCGCATAAGGGTGACGTGGAGGTCGACTCGACCGACACGGTGGCTCACCGCGAGATCCGCTTGGCCGGACGACAACGGTGATTCCGGCCACGCGGTGACAACGGAGGGTAGCGTTGGACTCTCGCAACCTCGCGAATCTAGTGACATGGATGGATACTCCCGGTGACCAAAATCGCGGCGCGCCAAGGTTGGCAATGAGTGGCGCGGCCAAAACGACAACGGCTACGGGTTAACCGATGAAACGACGCGCGCACCGTGAAGCCCAGCGCGGCGATGCGTAACACCTGGCCAAGGCGCAGAGCGCTGACGGCGCAGAATTGAGGAAGAACAATCGGCGCGGAAAACCCTAAACCTCAACTCGCGCGCTAGGCTCTAGGTGGAAGAGGTGGCGGCCTGGTTGCGCGCAAGGGCGAACCCGGGTGGCTTTATAGGACGGAGCGGCACGGATAAGGAGATCCCAAACGAGTCCATGACTAACACGAAAACAATTTCAAAATTCCCGGAGATAGGATATGATTCGGTATATGATTTCAACCGAAATGAGCGTGGGATAGATAGAGCTTCTAGAAGGAATCATCCGCGCATAAAAACAGGGTCGCATCCACTTTTGTTGGACGAAGCTCGAGCTGCTTCAATGGCGGACGCGGGCGGCGCTGTGCGAGGACGAAGGCGGCGCGAGGACGACGATACGACGTGGGGGCCCACGCGTCAGCGGGTGGAGGCGAGGCGTGCGCGAGCTGGGCTGAGCACGTGAAATCGGGGCACTTCGCGGGCCTCACGCGCGGGAAAAGGAGGTTGGGCCGAGTAGATTCGGCCCGAATCTAATTCTGATATTTTTAATTAGCTTTTCTATTTTAGAAATTACCAGAAATTCAAATAAACAATAGAAAATAGCAAATGAACTCAAAAAATTCTATAAAAATCTAGAAAATATATCTGAGCACATAGAACCCAAATAAAATAGTTTTGGCTATTGTTCATGTAGGGATTATTGACCTTAAATGATTTTGATTCTAAAGTCCAATATTAAGGTTTTGAAATAAAATCAAATAAATCCAACTGGTGAATTTTTTCCTACTAACTATTTAAAAGATTTTTTTTTAAAACTCAGAAAATTGGGATGTTACAAACGTCCTCTTTAAAGGAATCTCACCCGAGATTCAAAGTTAGCTAGAGAAAAGGCTAGAAACTCGGCCAAACTTCTTCTTCACGCTCCCACATTGCTTCCCTTCCGAGTGGTTGCTCCACCGACTTTGCAAAACGGACGCCTTGCTCTCGGTGTGGTGTTCTCGCGACATCCAAAATCTTGACTAGCCGCTCCTTGTAAGTAAGGTTCTCCTTCAAGTTAATTGATTCTAGCGTGCTTGCTCTTCCGCACACGAAGACACTTTGTCAATCGCGAGACATGAAAGACATCACGCACTCGCTAACGACTACGTAGCTCCAACCGATATGCAACTTCTCCACGGTGTTCCAAAATCTTGAACGGGCCAACATACCTAGCAAGCTTCCTTTGGCATGAAACCTTTGACACCTCCGAGCTGAGTAACTCGCAGATAAACAAAATCCTTGGGTCAAAGCCGAGATCACGATGACGACATCGCGATAACTCTTCTCGCTTGGACCGAGCTATCTTCAATCTTTCTCTCGATCATGGCCACTTGTTCTTCTCGCTTGAATGATGTCCGACCGAATACCAAACATTCAAATTGTTTCACCAATTCAACGGGGTTCTGCAAGTACGACCATACAAATCTTCAAATGGTGACATCTCGCAGGCTAGCTTGATAACTGTTGTTGTACGAAAACTCCGCATATAGTAAACTTTTATCCCATCGGGTTGCATTAGCTAGAGCACAAGCTCTCAAAGATATCCTCCAATATCTGATTAACTCTTTCAGTCTGCCCATCCTTCATGGATGATACGCGTACTAAAATTCGATGAGTACCCAATGCTTCATGCAAACTTTGCCAAAAACGAGAGGTAAACTGAGATCCTCGATCTGACACTATCTTCTTGGGTACACCGTGCAAACTGACAATTCTGGCCATGTACAATTCTACAAGGCGATCTCCTGAATACGTGGTCTTGACTGGTATGAAATGAGCGACCTTGGTCAGACGATCGACTATTACCCAGATCGAATCGTAACCCGCTTGGGTCTTGGGCAAACCGGTAATGAAATCTGTTCCGATCTCCTCCCACTTCCACTCTGGAATCTTTAGCTACCGCAACAAACTCGCGATCTCTCGATGTTCTCGCTTTACCTTGTGACATACGCCGCACAAGGCAACGAACTCTACGACTTCGCTTCAAATTTGGCCACCAAAATTTAGTCTTAACATCCCGGTACATCTTGGTACTTCCAGAGTGAATCAATACTTTGAGTCATGGGCTTCCTTTAAGATTAGTTGTCTTAACCCATCAACATCCTACACACGATACGACCATTAGTCTAGAGTATGTCTTGATCATCCTTGGTAAAATCTTTGAATTTCCTTCGTCATTTTGAGCCCGATGTCCGACAACACGGATCCTTTGGTTGCGCTTCACGACCGCTTCTCCTGGTAGATCGCACTTCCAAACTAGCCACAAATCCTTCAGATATGGCTTCTAGCCTTAGCTTCAAACTCTTCATAAAGTTCGACAACTCTTCTTTACTTCCAAAGCATTGTAGTAACTCTTACGACTTAGAGCATCCAGAACTACGCTGGCTTTTCCGGATGGTAGTGGATTCCAAGATTATAATCCTTGATCGCTTCTAACCATCTCCTTTGTCTCGTGTTCAAGTCCGATCGAGTGAAGATATACTTGTGCTCTTATGATCGGTATAGACTTCACAAAGAAGCATCGATGAGGTAATGACGCCTAAATCTTTAAAGCATGCACTACGGCAAAGAAATTCCGTGATCGTGAGTATGGTAATTCTCTTCGTGCGACCTTAATTGCCTTGACGTATAAGCGACAGCTCTTCCTTCTTACATTAGGACGCATCCTAATCCCTGACGCGAAGCATCACAGTAGATATCAAAATCCTTGCGAATATCCGGCAAAATTAACACTGGGGCTGAAGTCAAACGCTTCTTCAATTCTTGAAAACTTTCTTCACAGGCTGGGGTCCAAGTGAACTTTTTCTCCTTCTTCAACAATTGCGTAAGAGGTCTAGCAATTGATGAGAATCCTTCAATGAAACGGCGATAATAACCCGCCATTCCCAAGAAACTGATAATCTGAGTTACGGTCTTGGGCTGCTCCCAATGTAACACTGCTTTAACTTTACCAAGGTCAACTATTACCCCCTCGGCTGTCATCACATGACCAAGAAAATCGACTTCCTTTTTCCAGAAATCACACTTACTGAACTTAGCATATAACTGATGCTCTCTGAGTTTTTCCAAGACTATCCTTAAATGTTCGGCGTGTTCTTCCTCCGTCTTGTAGTAAACCAAAATATCATCGATGAACACAACTACAAACTTGTCCAAATATTCCATGAATACTTTATTCATCATGTTCATGAAGTATGCGGGGGCGTTAGTCAGACCAAAGGACGTAACTAAGAACTCATAATGTCCATACCGCGTTGAGAAAGAGGTCTTCGGTATATCCTTAGAACAGATCTTTAGCTGATGGTAACCTGATCGCAGGTCGATCTTTGAGAATACTCCGGCTCCTTTCATTTGATCAAACAAATCATCAATCCGGGGTAGTGGGTACTTGTTCTTGATGGTAACTTCATTGAGGGAACGGTAATCAATACACATCCTCATGCTTCCATCTTTCTTCTTGACAAACAACACCGTGTTCCCCATGGCGATTTAACTAGGTCTCACTAAACCTTTCTCAAGAAGTTCTTCTATCTGCTTCTTCATCTCTACCAATTCATCGGCTGGCATCCGATAAGGTCTCTTTGAAATTGGTGTTGTCCCTGGCACTAGGTCTATGACAAATTCGATGTCACGATCTCGTGGCATTCTTGGTAATTCTTCCAAAACATCCGATATTCACCGACGATTGGTACTTCTTCTAAAGAGAGGGTCTTCGTGTCACTTTACAATGATGTCCATCACTGATCGAGGTGGCTAGAAATTCTACCTTGTTTCTTGGTATCCTCGATCGTTACGGCTCATGCCACAATCTAGCATGGCTTTGTGCTTGATAACCAATCCATGCCAAGAATGACATCTAAGGTTTGGGTATCTAGGACAATCACGTTGGCTAGAAACTCAACTCCACTATGAGTAACTTAGCTCTTAAACATCCCACTTTAGTGCTTAGCTCGCTCCAAGCGATCGACTAACAGAGTATGCTTAAGATGAACTATTTCCGCTTTATTCTTAGTTGCAAACTTCCTAAACAAATGAATGCGAAGCCTAATCAAATAAAACCGATGCAGTAATCGAGTTAACCGTAAACTTACCTAGTACGACGTCCCTGCTTCCCGGCTCCTTCCAGAGTGATGTGGTTGACACGGCCTCGACCACGATCACGGTGCTCCTCTCCGCTTGGCCAAGCAACTTGTAAAGCTCCTTGGTTGATGCTTGCGCCGTGTCTTGATGGCGAGCTCCAAGGTTGAAGCATATTGGAGTGATTGTTCCTTCAGGACACCGTTAGCAAAATGTTCCACCGATGGCGTATAACATACTCTCATCCGACGGTCGATTGCTTCCCAAGTTAGTTGACAGTGCAGTGGTTGCGAAGTTCTCGGGCACCGGACGAGGTGTCGCAGCTTGGTGCAGTGCCTCAACGAAGTCCGAGGTGTAAACCGTTGAACTGCGATGGGACCATTCTTGCTCTCACGAGACCGATGGTTTCTTTGCCGAGCCATCCGGCGCTACTGCTATCTTCCGCCTTGCGCTTGTCCTCTAGAACAAAGGCTTTGTTGACTAGTTCCCGAAAGTCGTGAAAGTGTGGGCGATCGATCGACTTGCACCCAGTTGTTCACTTCTTCTAAAGCGACTCGCGAGCCTTGTCTCGTGGCGACATCCTCTCGCCGCATAACGAGCTAGCGGGAAAACTTGTTGAGGTAGTTTGACACCGACATAGCTCCTTGCTTGAGAGCGCAGAACTCATCCTTCTTCGATCCATAATACCTTTGGTACATGATATTGGCGAAATGTCGCAGTAAAACTCTTCCTGTGATATTCGTGGTGTCTCGTGAGCGGCACCAAAGTTCTCCCACCATTCAACGCTATGCCCTCCAACCGTGAGTGGCATACAAAACCTTCGATGATCATTGCACCGGGTGATAAGTAGCTTTTTTCAATGACACGGTTAATCATCGGCCTCGATCGCGAGACATTCCTCGCAAAGGTAGGTTGGCGAGTCCTCGTGAACTCGACAAGCTTAGACGGCCCATGGTGACCATGAGCGCTGGGGCTCCATGCCGGTGATTGCCGTTGTTGTTGTTGTTCGTTGCTCATCGCTGCATCCGATTCATCATGGTATACATTAGCCGAGTCGCACCGCCATGAAAGCTCCGGTTCTCAGATCGACGGGGTGCTTGTGGCGAATCGCTCCGCGGTGGTTGCTCATTGACTCGGCGCTGGGGTACCGGAACCACTTGCAGCAGTCTGACGAGTCTGAACCATCTGGTGAAGCTCTATGGGTTAGATAAGGTAACAAGCACAAGGTAAGTGGAGAACTAAGCAGGGGTAGGTAACAAGCACAAGGTAAGTGGAGAACTAAGCAGGGGTAGGTAGCTCAAGAAACTCAAACAAAATACTTTTATTAATAAGGGTCTTAGCATGGCTGCAACAACTGCCGAAGGGCCTTTGCAGCTCATACTCGCACGCAAAAGAAACAACAACCTAAGCACACAAAACTACCGCCTAAAGGGTGACTTACTAAACTCAAATCGCTAAGCTCAAAATCAAGCCTAAGACGAACTACTCAAGAAAGCTCCACAACCGCGGGCGACGCCCCGACAATGAGACTCAAAGTGAGCCAGCATCCCGCAAACCGATCTCGATGCTCGGGATCATGCAGCAGAATAGGCCTTCCCTGCAACTAGCTCAATCGCTCCTCCGCTTTGCAGCCTCTTCTCGCTCAACTAGACCTCCTCCGGATCTTCTTCGGGTCCTCTCTGGTCTTCCTCTTCTTCGACATCCCGGTCGTAGAGAATATCTCGCAGCAGAGCGACCTTTTCTTTAGCTCAGAAGGCCTCATAGACATGATCCACTCGTGATAGTCCTCTCTAATGCTTCCTCCGGCGGCCGCAAACCGAGCGAGGTGCACGATCGTAGCATTGCTCTCTTCTTCGTGGACGTAGCGTGGCCGGGCAAATCCATGGTCGCAGCCTGGGTAGTAACGAAGATGGTGTCTTGAAGCTCCGTGCGTAGATGTTGCGTATACGGCACGGCCAAGCGTGACGACTCGGATGCCCTCCACCAAGTGATCTTCCTCACAGAGATGTACGAAGGTTGGCTCGCCTTGTCGCTCCTCCCGGCATAGATCGCCGACGACATATCACTCGGTTTTGACCGCTGACGGTCCAGCTTGTTGCCGAGGTACAAGGGACGATCAAAGCCTCCAAGAACTTGTAGCAACTTCCAAAGCTCACGCATATCCTCCCGTGCGCCACCATAGCTCTAGAGACGAGGCATCTGTTAAGACAGCATTTAAGAGGGAAGAGCAACTTAAAAACAATGGAAGAGAAAAGATTATAGCAATAGTTGAGTCGAGAGAGATATGAGAAGAGTTAAGCAATTAATTAATCTTGCAAGTTAATTTTTTCTAGAAAATAATTTGGACACTCTACAAACGGCCAATCTAGCTAAGGTCAAGACCTACGCTAGTATGGCTCGATACCACCTCTGTCGGGACCTGCATCATTTACTCGAACCCTTCGTGTATAATGCACTAGTCCAGATCACGCTAGTGCATACAGGTTAACATAGGTAAATATCAATCCACACAAAGTATAAATAAAGTAAACGATTAGTTTAAATAACAAATAAGGGTTTTGACCTTATGGTCGAGTTTACACTTATTAAGCCACGCAGAGCTAATAGAGAATAAAATAGCAATGAATGTAATAAACTTCAGCGAGATCCCATCAATTCACCATAGGCAACACATCGATCCGACCTTAACGATCAAGAACCTTCGCAAACTCCTCCTCGAAAGCAAAGAGACTCCTCCTCTTCAGAGGTTTGGGTGCAAGTTTTACAACAAGCGTGAGTACACAACCGCACTCGCAAATCATACCACGTAATGCAATTTATAGATGCAGCTTATTCCAAAGGAAATAGCTTCGTGGTTCTTTGCATAAAAGCAACATTTGCAATTTAATACAATAATAGATTGAAATACAATCAAAACAAATAGACAAATATTAATTACACAATTGATTTCACAAAGACACAAAGCTAAACAGATTATTTCACATAGCCATATGACTTAGATCATATAGCTCCCATCCCAAACATTTTATGAAAACTACCCTCGTGTGAAATCCCCGAGCATGTCTATGATCATGACGCGCTATTCGAATAGATTGATTTAACACTGCAGAGTTTGTACACTTTACCCACAAAATACAACTAGTGTAGCTAGCACTACCATAACAAAACAGCTGTAAACTTCATCTCAAACATTGGCATTCCCAATGTGCTTTCCCGCTGCACTCAGCTCACAAAGAATGCTAGTCCGACACACATCGCCGGGACAGGATGCGATTTAATCATCCCGCGATGCAACTACTGTAGTCACACCTTCACCTGTCACACACACCTAACCTAACCACCGAACATCAATGCCGAGAATCCATAACCTACTACTATGTTAGGCCCGTCCCATCGTGCATGTGGTTGTACAAGAAGGCTCACTCAATGGCGCACAAAGTTAAGTCCTTAATTGACCAAGGCAAAACTTCCATGTTCTAACTACATCACAAAGATTATCATTCTCATTCACAAAGTCCACCATATCACAAAGTATCCACCACTTGCCTCGGGCCTAAATCCTTTACCACCCAGCTTGGTTTTAGTGCAACACATGCTATCACGAAGCAATAGCACATAGCACACGCTTTACACAAGTTCCATAGTCACTTAGTCGATTTGATATTTGCAACTCGAATGAGATGTGAGACTCGTGAGCATGGCTAAGAAATTGTACTGCCTAACTAACCCACGCTGGTGTTATAATATTACCAACTAATAACCAATCTAGGGTGACAAGGAATTATGGCATACAAGGTCAAGGTGATGATAACAAATTAGATAATAACTATACCCAAAAATATTTAAATAAATAATTGAAGTAGATTGCAATACTTTGAAACAAAGTAATTTGAAAACTGAGTTCAAGATGATCAAAGGTATGACTTGCCTTGGAAAAGGTCTAGGTACTGGTCTTGATCTTGACGTGCTCCTTCTTCTCCAAAATTCCCCGACGTATCGACGTCTACTCGCAAACGAAGCAAATAAATAAAATAAATAAAAAACAGAGGCAAAACAAACTCCAAAAATTAAATAAAAATCTTAGATAAATAGAGCTCAAATTTATATAAATTTTGGAACTTGAATGGGCTCAATCGGAGTTCGGATGCAAAAGTTATGGCCTCTGGAAGATTGAAAATCTAAAGAAACCCTAATTTTGGATTTTCTGGAATTTCTGAATTATTTCTCAATAGAAAATCGGATTATTGCGTTCCGACGTCAATGAAGGTTTTTCGAATTAAAACAAATCCCGAGAAAAGGTTAAAAGGTCGATGGTAGCCCTCGGTCCATGGACCAGCGCACGAAGATGAGCTTGGTCTACGTTCATGGCTCATGGAATAGTGGATCCGACAGTGGGGTCCCACGAGTCGCTGAGGGGTGCATCGAGACCAAGTCCACCCGAGAGATTGAAACGGTTGGGCTTTGTGTGCCACGCAAGCATCAACATGGACGCCACGCTCGCGACACTTCGCTGACACGCCGCATAAGGGTGACGTGGAGGTCGACTCGACCGACACGGTGGCTCACCGGCGAGATCCGCTTACCGTGGACGACAACGGTGATTCCGGCCACGGGCGACAACGAGGGTAGCGTTGGACTCTCGCAACCTCGCGACCGTGACATGGATGGATACTCTGCGGTGACCAAAACCGCGGCGCGCCAAGGTTGGCGCGGAGTGGCGCAGAAAAACGCACAACGGGCTACGGGTTAACCGACGAACGGCGCGCGCACCGTGAAGCCTGTGGCGGCGATGCGTAAGGCAAAGGCGACGAGCATTGACGGCGCGCAGAATTGACGAAGAACGATCGACGGCGAAAACCCTAAACCTCAACTCGCGCGCCGCTAGGGCTCTAGGGTGGAAGAGGGTGGCGCTCTGGTTGCGCGCAAGGGCTAACCTAGGGGTGGCTTTATAGGACGGGCGCACGGATAAGGAGATCCCAAACAAGTCTTTGACTAACACGAAACAATTTGAAATTCCCGAGATAGGATATGATTTGGTATATGATTTCAACCAAACGAGCGTGGGATAGATAGAGCTTCTATAAGGAATCATCCGCGCATAAAAACAGGGTCGTGTCCACTTTTGTCGGATAAACCTCGAGCTGCTTCAATGGCGGACGCGGGTGACGCTGTGCGAGGACGAAGGTAGTGCGAGGACGACGACGCTGCATGGGGCCCACGCCACACGGTGGAGGCGAGGCGCGCGGGAACCCTGTGGAGAGGAACTTGGTCTGATAAATCATTTTTCTTGCAAGTCTTCAATCTGAGTCTTAAGCTCTTCGAGTTCATCGATTGCCATCCGATATAGTCTCTTGGCAATTGGGGTTGTCCCTGGTCTTAAGTTGATCACAAACTCAACATCTCTATCTGGTGGCATGCCAGGCAACTCTTTTGGGAACACCTGATGAGATCTGTGGTCCCGATCTTTCGATAAGGATGATACAGCTTGATTGGTCGAAGGTGACTCTCACGATTCAGGCAACAACCGCGCGACGACCATTGCACCCGCAATCGCTGAACCAACTTCACGATTTGTTATCGACCTTGCTTGGCGAGATCGACCTAACCATGAAGGTCTTTTCCCGCATGCAATAAAGAATCAAGCAAGAAAATAGATGAAGCAATGAACTTGTGAATATGAATTGATGAACAAAGGCAGATGTCTTGAATAATTTGGGGTTCCGTCGACAAAACTGGGTTGTACTAGCCGCACAAGCCAACGATGGTGTTTCTAGCCTAAGCTGAAATCAATCTAACAAAACCCATAGAACTAAGGGCGAAACCTTGGCCTTATATTGGCACCTAAGGGTGCGGCCAACTCACACATGGCCTAATGTAGTCTCTATCTCTAACTCACGCGTATCATGAAAAGATTCTTTTCTAAAACAGTTAAGGAAAGATCATAACCGACTAAAAGGAAAGATTACAACCGACTCAAAGAATCCTTACGTGATTTAGTTTGGCTCATCCAGACATAGACCTGGTCGTAGTCCTGATCGTAGCGCTGTGGAAACTCTGGAGGAGGTCCTGGGGAAGGTCCTTGAGAGGTCCTTGAAGAGGTCCTGAAGGAGGTCCTGAGAGGTCCTTGAGGAGGTCCTCGAGGAGGTCCTGAGAGGTCCTTGAGGATGTCCTGGAAGAGGTCCTAGAGGAGGTCCGGAGAGGTCCTGGAGGAGGTCGTGGAGGTCGTGGATCTCCTAGAGGTGGTTGTGGATTGTGTGGATCTCCTGGGGGTGGTCGTGGGAGGCGTGGATCTCCTGGGGGTGGTCATGGATGGTGTGGATCTCCTGGGAGTAGTCGTGGAGGGCGTGGATCTCCTGGGAGTGGTCGTGGACGGCGTGGATCTCCTGGGAGTGGTCATGGACGGCGTGGATCTCCTGGGAGTGGTCGTGGACGGCGTGGATCTCCTGGGAGTGGTCGTGGACAGCGTGGATCTCCTGGGAGTGGTCGTGGATGGCGTGGATCTCCGAGAGTGGTCGTGGAGGACCTCCTTTGGGGAAGTGGTCCCGAGGACCTCCTTTGTGGAGTGGTCTTGGAGGACCTCCTTGTGAGGAGTGGTCCTAGAGTGGTCGTGGAGGACCTCCTTTGTGAGGGAAGTGGTCCCGGAGGACCTCCTTTGCGGGAGTGGTCCGGACGCCGAGATCTCCCGATAATTAAATTAACGACACGCGTCTCAGTAATTGGTACAACAAGCATAGCAACTATGGTTGACTACAGCGTGGTCAAAAGAGACAACTCCTCGTGGTGGTGGATCGCTCGATCCAAAGGAAATGAACGATCCACATCCACCCTTATTGTGGTTTCTAGGTCTTTGGTGAGTACGACCACTGTTGGCACAATCTATTAATCCTTGATATTCACCAACCAATCGAACCCTAGGATGATGTCTAGAGTTTGGGATTCAAGCACTAGAAGGTTTGCTAGGAATCTAGAATTCTCTAAAGCAATCTCTACTCTAGGACTAATCAGAGTAACATATAAGGATCCCCGGTGAACTAAGCACCACGGGTTTCTTTAGCTTATAGGTCGACAACTTATGCCTTCCAACAAACGTTCTCGAAACAAAAGAGTACGAAGCTCCGTAATCAAACAAACTTGCGCTGGTATCGATTAACAGAGAACGCACTCCATTAGCACTCCGGGCTTCTTGGGCCTCCTCGGCTATGACATGGTTCCCACGGCCGTGGTTTAGTGCTCTGTAGACCTTGATGCTTGCGGCCCGATGACACTTGCTTGGAGTTGAGGTCCGCCTTGAGCCGGTGTGGCTCCCGAGTTGAACTGAGGCGGTTCTCGCGTTGAGGGCACTTGTTGGCAAAGTGTCCTTTTTCTCCACAGCTCAAGTAGTGAAGGTGGGCTACCGAGTTGATCACGCAGTTGCTCAAGGGACGAAGAGTGTGGAAACCATTCCCATTGGGACGTAATGGAGCCGAGTTCTTGAGACGAGGCTATCGGGTGGTCGGGAAGACGAGCTACCTTGAAATGCCGCTATGCTAGAAACTACCTTGGGGCATCCAAATGCCATCTTCCTTTGCGGCTGATTTTCGTAGTCTTTTTCTTATTTTCCAAAGACTAGAGCTTTGTTGACCAGTGATGGAAGTCGGGAAGTCGTGGAGGATAAGTCGACTCTCATGTCCTCACGCATTCCTCCACAAAGCGGTAGATCTTTTCCTCTTCATCGCTTATGTCATTTGGAGCGAGGGGGCCACTGGTTGAACTTTGTCGTGTACTGCTGGATCGACATATGACCTTGCTTGAGAGCTCAACTCATTCTTCTTCAATCTTATTGTGCCACCTGAAGAAATTGGTTTTGAAAGCGCCTTGAATTCACCCAGGATTGATCGCCATGCAAGTTCAGTTCATCTAGTCGTTTCTTCAAAGAATTTCTTCCGGGCGGTGGGGTCTTGTGGATCCTCAGCTATGATGCCGCCGCTCGCTTCTTCTTCCTCTTCTTCTTCTTCTACTAGACTTTCACCACTCTCGCAAAGAAGGTAGTTCTCCTACCATGCAGTGACGGCTCCTTTAGGTGATGGGTTGCAAAGTCCACCTTGTCTTCTTCTAGGCATCGTGAGGCTAAGCTTCTTCTGTCTCCGAGCTAGTCTTCGCCTTCCAGGATTCATTCGCGCAACGAAAGTAAGGGGTTTGGTCCCGAGGAAGTCCGCTAGCTTGAGTTACGACCACCGCCTGGTCTCACGACTAGCGAGCAAGGCTTGGAGAATCGTGATCCGCTGAACATAACTTGCGCCATTGTCGGTTTGTCTGTCGCGGGGAGGTAAACCTTGCCCACGACCACCACCACGACTCCATCGCAAAGGCACCACTGGTTGGGGCAGCCTCCTAGGCGATCCAAGAAACTCGAGGATTAGAACTAGAGGGAAGTATATTGAGGGTTTACTAGCCCTCTAAAACACACACAGAAGAACTCAAAACCAACAACGAGAATGAGACAAGAACAAAACAAAGCCTAGAGTGGTTGCATTATATTAAGGGGGGGTTAAGTGTTACATGGCTTCTGAAACATAGCATATAGGCCATGCTAAGCCACGACATAAGATACAAACCACGCTCATGTATGGTACTCTTAGTAGAAGATCTTCGCGATCGATCTTCCACCTCCAAGATAGGTTTATGTGGTAGCCTGTGCTACATCAGCTGGCGGAGGATCTCCACGAACTCGCCATCGGACGACGGTACGACTATCTACAATTTTGAACAGGAGAGAGTTGAAAAATTCAATGAATGTAGGGATGAGTTTAAAACTAAGAGTGATAAGAAGGAGCAATAAATACGCTATATTTTACCCAAACTTTTCTTAGTTTTTGAAAATAAGACTGTGTTCTATGGCACGCACTACCTAACTAAGGATCCTATAGTCGTATGCTCGATACAACTCATGGGTCGAATTTTGCAAAATCCAAGATTTTTAGAAAACACTGCTATTCATCGGATTAGTAGATAGCACTCACGTAATACATCATCAATCAATTCATACACGATGCAAACCATACCATTCATTATAATACAACCATCGAGTGACATAGACCACATCAGTCGTTTACATAAGGGCCGAGCAAAGCCAAATGTTTACATTACAAAAGACAATGAAACTACAATGTAGCAAAAGGAGGTAGAGCACGCTCTCCACAGCAAGCGATCGGGAAGTTTCAGGTACTACCGGTATTGACCAAAGACATTGGACAATACCAGTCGTATGCAAGCACCGACAAACCGGCTAGACTGGGGCGAGATTTAGACTACTCAAAACTACACTACTCTTTGTCCTTGCCTTGTCCATCGACTTCAGGGTCCTCATAGTAGTCGTAGTCTCCAAGATATGCGGGATCTGAAGGTTTGGAGGGAGGAGCGAGAGTGACCACAACTTTCGTGCTCGCGAGCCAACACACAAGATGTAATAATATACATACAAGACTTAACAAGGGTGGCTCAGGTTCTTTTATTTGCTAAAGCAAGGTTTTCAAATATCAATAATAGTTAAGTCCCATCACTTAGCATTTTAACCAAATTACATTTTATTAAAGAGAGTAATTGTGCAATAATAATAACAGCAGAAGTTACCTCCACCTATGCTTATTTTGAAATATGGCTACGACCACTATTAATCAACACCTGGTACGACCACCCGGAACAACATCGGTACGACCACCCAGAATAACACAAGGTCCGGTTACATCACCACCAGCTTTTTATCCCATCCATAAAGGTTTTTGAAATAGAACTAACTCTAGTAAGTTCTCATGTCCGCTTTGACCGTAGGCACGATCGCTTAAACATTTTACACTCGCAGAGATTGTACACTTTACCCACAAGAGATAATCAACTCGTTGTCCCCACATGATTCCGTGGTCGTGTGGTTGAGAGATCATCACAGAATTTTTCAAATTATCTTGCCCTCTCGTCATCTCACCCATATGGGCTTCTCTCACTTGCCGTGGGTCCCATAAGTTGTGCGAGATGCTCACCACAACTAGTGCAGCTGGTCCCAACCATAAAGACTAGCGCAGCTAGCAACTTCACCTTACATCGGTGTCCCATTCAAGCCGAACACATCCGCCGCTGCACTACCTCGATCCTCCAAATGAGATGACTTTCGTGGTTCAATAACTTTAATAAGCCAAGTTGCACTTTGCGCACTTGTGGTTGCACATGTTTTAGGATAGGAGGTCATCACCGGATTAAGTCCTTAGGGTCATCCGGTGGTTCATACCGCATGCCACACATCCTCGCTACATCCACGCCCACCATCATACCATCCGCCTGCATGTGGTGATAGAAGTTGGGGTTTTGAGGAGGAAAACCAATTTATCTCAAATATCGCAGCCATGTACCTCCCACGACTACCCCAAAACAAATTCATGATTTTAAGAGATGATGGTCGTGGCATTTTAATGCCTCGGTATTTAAGCAAGACTAGCATATCGCTTAAGTACAACCTATAGCTAGTAAGTTACCACATAGTTACTAGGTGATATGGAATAGTGGATTCAATTTCCAAAGGATGGTATAATAAGGCTAAGTTTTTGGAATCACGTAGGTCATTCATCATGTACTATGCGATGGGAGGAAATACAAGGAGTGAACTCATGACACGATTTCAAATTTTCTAGATTCGCTAGTACACATTAATCTTATATAGCATTTCGTAGTAATGCCTCTCAAACTAACCAATTTATTTTTGCGGTGCACCAAGAAACCACGGCAACACTGTGGATATTATGTTTGCCACAACATGGAACTACTCCTCGGTTCCCCGATGACCAAAGATCTTTAGGTTTGCCAATCTTGCAATAATTATTTCATACATATTAATTTATATATGCACGACTTTAATCTTCCTAGCGAGAGGTTGCGACCACACTGAAACTCCATTGGAACAGGCCCAGCCCGAACGCATTCGAAGACAGTTTGCATTCTTGATGCGTGAGGTCATAAACCCAAAAGGGAAGTTCCACAATGTAGATTGAACTTGATTGGGATAAGATTGAACTTGATGGAACATGTGTGTATATTTGTTCATGAATGGTTAATTTTAGTTCATTTGAGTTAATTGAATTATTAAATGGATGTGTTTGTTTCTGAAATGAATGTGAATTGGATGTGCTTGTTTTTGAAATGAATGTGAATTGGATATGTACATGTACTTGTTGTGTTTCTGCTTGTTTCAGAGGGCATAGCTAGCATTTCCTAAGGCTAGCCAATAAACGAAAATAGATTTAGTAATACAAAAGAATATCACGCATAGCCCTTAGAACAAACCGTCATGATGCATCAACTATCACGATTTGTTTCATAGATATCCTGCTATCATAGACGATTTCATCTACAAACCGTCTATGATACATCCAGCTATCACAGACGGTTTCATCTACAAACCATCTATAATACATAAGATATCACAGACGGTTTCATCTATAAACCGTCTGTGATACATAAGCTATCACAGACGGTTTCATCTATAAACAGTCTGTGATAGACAACTTCACAGACGGTTCTGTGTTAATAACCGTCTGTGATAGTATGCATCACAGACAGTTTGAAAACCGTCTATGATAACCTCAGGTCATCGCTAACCCATAAACTCAAACGGCTCACGAAACCGTCTGTGATGACGTTTTTGAACCGTCTGTGAAGACCTTTTCTGTAGTAGTGTTAAGTACAACCTATAGCTAGTAAGTTACCATATAGTTACTAGGGTGACATAGAATAGTGGATTCAATTTTCAAAGGATGGTATAATAAGTAATTAATCAACAATTGGGTATTTAACTACCTTAAGATTTAACATACATTTGCTTAAAGAATTAAAGTATGCAATTTTGGTAATTTGAATTAATATAATTTGGGTAAAATGTAGGCTCAACATGATCAAAGTATTGACTCACTTGAGCTAAAGGCAAGAGAGTCTTGATAGTCTTATGCTTGATCAAACTGATCTCCGCGCTTCAACTCTACTTGACGAACGAACCTAAAAAGGAACAAAGAAGCAAAGAGAATAAAGAAATAATAAAGAAATAATAAATGAACTCTAAATTAAATAAGACTACCGCCAAAAGCAAGATATTGAATTTAGGCAAATTTAGAAACAAAATCAATCAAATCGAGTTATAACAGAGGAGAACTGAGCCTCCAAGCATTGATTTTTCGAGCATCGCTCATCCGACTATGCATGGTCGTAAGGGAGGTTTCACCATGGGTGATACGCACCATCTAGTCGAAGGAGGTTTTCACCATCTAGTCGTAGGATACGACCATCTAGTCGGAAGGAGGTTTCACCATCTAGTCGGAAGGATACGCACCATCTAGTCGAAGGAGGTTTCACCATCTAGTCGGAAGGATACCACCATCTAGTCGTAAGGAGGGTCGACTACCCGTCAAAAGAAGGTTTCAACTATCAGGTCGAAGGAAGGGTTCGACTACCTGGTCGAAAGAAGGTTTCGACTATCAGGTTGAAGGAAGGATTCGATTGCTCGACGCGGTCGAATGAAGAAAGAAGGATTAGACTGCTCGTCGCGGTCGAAGGAAGGACTCGACTGCTCGACGCAGTCAAAAGAAGAAAGAAGGATTCGACTGCTCGACGCGGTCGAAACAAGAAAGAAGGAGAATTCAACTGCTCAACGCGGTCGAAAGAAGAAATAAAGAGAATTCGACTACCCAACGCGGTCGAAAGAAGAAAGAAGGATTCGACTGTCCAACGCGGTCGAAATAAGAAAGAAGGAGGAATCGACTGTCCAACGCGGTCGAAAAAAGAAAGAAGGATTCGATCGCCAATGCGGTCGAAAGAAGAAAGAAGGATTCGACTACTCAACACACCAAAAGAACTTGAGAGAGAACAAGGCACGAAACTAACCAGACCGAGAGAGAGGCCAAAGGAGGCTCGCGGACGGCGAACGCGTGGGAAGCTCTGGTCGCACGCGAAGGAGGACGACGATGAATGGGTCAGCCGGGATTGAAGGAGAAGAGGAAAAGCAACGGCTCCTGCGAAATAAAACCGAAATAGAGTGAGGGGATTGTTGTAAGGAGCCCTAGTACATGAATTGACATGAGTAGAAGAGGGGGCGGCACTGGTGCGATGAGGACCGAGAGGAGGTGCACAAAGATCTTGAACTCTGAGCTTGGGGCTTCGGGCAAACCACGGCTGTAGGAGCGAGAAAGGGAGAGTTGAGAGAAAGGTAAGAGGAGGGAGAGGGCTCCCGGGTGTTCAATTTATAGAGAAATGAGGGGGGCGGGCGACAAGATGGAGCGGCGGGGATGATAGCATTTAATGCGCCCGTCGCGGCGGCGTGGCGGAGACAACGGTATTTAATGCGCACGTCGCAGCGGCGTAGCTTAATGCGCATGTCGCTGAGGTGGAAGAGGGAGGAAAGAGAAGGTGAGCAGGGGCTGACAGGTGGGGCTGGTTTGTCCTGGCTGGAGGATTTGGTCGAAACCGAGTGGCCCTGGTCGACACCGAAAGGTAGTCAGGATCGAGAGAGTGGTCGAGACCGAGAGGTTGTCGCGACTAAGAGGGTGGTCAAGATCGAGAAGGTGGTCGAGACCGAAGGGTGGTCGGGACCGAGAGGTTGTGGTCGAGTCGCCGCGCGGAGAAGAACGGGCTGACGAAAATTCGGAACAAACAGAGAAAAGGGACCCATGACCAAGAGGGTGGTCGAGACCTAGAGGAAAGTGTGAACCTTGATAAGAGCATTCGAGCTGCATATATAATTGGTGATAAGAGCACACCCATGATCAACAAGTGTCATATTAGAGCAAGAACGCAGCAGATCAAAAGGATTATTTTTCTTCTTACAAATTGAGCTTCTGTAAATAGTAACATATATACCACATTAGCAGAGAGAGTGGAACCCACGGACACCCAAAAAAATATTTGACTTGAAAAAAAATAATCCAGAAAATTTTTAAAAAAATAATGAGAAAAAACAGTCGACAAAATAATTGGGATTCAAAAAAAAACCGAGAACAAAAAATGATACGAACATTTTTAGAAGAAAAAAAATCGACACGAAAAAGAAAATAAAATGTTTGCAAAAAAATGGTTCTCCTCGCTGTATCTGGCGGTGGTGCAGGCCGGCGGTTTGGCGGTCCTCTGGATCCAACGGTGGTGCAGGCCGACAGCGGCGGCGCGAGGGCCACCGAAGCAGGAGGCGGCGCAGTGGGTGGAGGATGTCGGGACCCCGGGTATACAACCCCAGGACCCTCTGTGCATTCCGAACTAGTCCCAGATCAGTAGCTAGCTCGCACAGTTACAACATCGGTGTAATCACAACCATACAACAAAATAACGATGAAGCGGACAAATTAATATTACTTAGTAGCAAAAGGGACCTAATGGTCAAGTCTTACAGAGTGCGCCACAGTGGCTTAGCAACAAAATACAACTTGCAATGAAACATAACATCTCGTGGTGGCCACACGACATGCCCACATGCAATCGAGTGGAGGATGCGACCTAGTTCGCAAAGTCTTCAGGATACTCTTCTTCGTAATATTCTGAATTCCTGGTTCTTCGTGGGGATTTAACACACAGTATGCAAGCCGTGAGTACTTTGAATGTACTCTCAAGTCATAGGAAATGTATGCAATTATTATTCATGCGAGGCTAGACAAGGATGGCTTTAAGTTTACTTTTGCATAAAGCAACATTTAACAATAAATACAGTAAGAAGATTAAAAGCACAATTTAAAAGATTAATACATAAGTAATTCAGTTCTTTGCAACAAATAGAGATCAACCCAACCATTCCATCCAAACCCTCAATTCCACCATTTTAAAGAAAGCATCTACCCCTTGTGTGAAATCTCAGGCATATCCATAACCGGGGACACGGCTATTCAAATAGTTTTTTTTATACACTCTGCAGAGGTTGTATAGCTTTACCCACAAGACATGAATTCTCTAGTTTATCCGGCATATATCTATGCCACCGCTCACTACCTTAGGTAAGCGGTCTAGAGCACGTGACAAGGCCTTTACAAAGTTTTGTCTTGACTCGGTTCTGCTCGCTAAGGATTCGCTTCTGACGGGTTACTCCTGCCAGATTCATGCCCCCTCTTGCGCCGTTCTCATCCAAAACAGAACCGACCCAAGACATTGCTAATTAGTTGGCCAGGTCTATCCCAGTCTAGACATGTGATTGCACGGTATGACCCAGATCAATGGTTCAAGGTTAAGTCCTTAGTTGGTTGCTCAAGTGAGACTAATCCACGTCCCAATGTGTGTTACGGCACCCACACTTACCACCATCCACTCGCCCGAGCATAAAACATTTTTGGTTCAACCGGCCAAAGGACCACCCTAGTCCTCGGCACACATCTTTTAAAGAGTGGCGCTGCTACAGCCCATAGCTCATTAGGCAAGTTTATCATTGTTGGGTTCAACCCGCCAAAGGACCACCCTAGTCCCGCACACAAATTTTAGTTATAGCGACAATGCAGATGTCGTGGCAACACACAAAGCCACACTGTTGATTAATCAAGAACACAGCCGTTACTACACAAGCCACAAACCATGTGCGCTAGGGTAAGAATAACATTTATTAAATCATGACCGAGACCAACGCAAGCTACAGCATGTCTAAGCATAATACGCGCCCCATGTTGGTAGTTTATCAATGTCCAACTAATATAAACCCTCCTAAGGTGTCCAAGGGTTCATGTAATTCAAGGATACATGTCGATAGCAATTTATCAAGGAGGCATACATCAATTAGGCAATTATCTACTCAGAAACAATTTAATATAAAACTAGTGATGCATGTATATATAAAACAATATAGTTTTATAAAGATGGGTTCAATATGATCAAAGGTCTATGACTTGCCTTCGTCGAAGAGTTGAGGTGCTTCGGTCGTCGGATCCGAGAAATCTTCCGAAAAGCCGGTTTCTACACGTACAAAAAGAGAAAAATAAATAAAACAACTCCAAATAAATTCCAAATAAATACCAAACTAGCCCTAACATCAAGAGGAGGATTTTAGATGAATTTAGAAATTTGAATCACTCGAATCGAGTTCGAACGAATAGTTATGGCCTTCCGAAGTTGGAAAACACATGAAATGATGGATTTAGGGAATTTTTTGATTTTCTGGAATTATTTTTGTAAAGGAAAAGGTAAATATGACGTCAGCTGACGTCAGCAGAGGAAATTCGGCCGAAAGAAAAAAAAAATTAAAAGAAACTGACATGTGGGGCCCACTGTCAGCGAAAGGGTACACGTGGACTGGGTCCACGGGACTTTAGAAATCCGGGAGGGGTAGGAGTGCCACGTGGGCTTCCACGTGGATGACCATGTAGGCCAGAGGGGTGACGGGGTGCTGAGGTGGAGGCGAGGTGGCGGCCACCTGGACGGCCACGTCGGCACCGAGCCTGTGAGGACCCCAGTTTATTTGGTTTGTAATGCTTAACCAACCACCGGTCCTAACATCACAAATCAAATAAATCGATCTCGAGATATGTATACTTCCTAAAGCAAGATACACACCCCAGCACAAAATTAGACATCAACTCCATTCAAAACATAGAGTCCAAACACCACACTTCCAAACGGAAGATAAACAAATAGTAACAATATTACGCATATAGGCCGATTGCACCACAAGATACACAAATAACAAAAGAAGACAATGAAGCAAAAGTGCCATAAGATGGCTATAAACAAAGCCAATCAAGTGTGCCTTCAACCCACAAGGCATCCGACCGACCGCCAAGACTAGTCGCCACCCACGGCGACAAAGACAAATTACGTAAGTGAGGACCCCGAGGCTCACCTCCTTCCTCTCGCAACAAAACATTAAGCAAAGCACCGAGTACAAAGATTGTCTTTGTACCCGCAAGATCGACGTGTGAACCAGCGCACTGCTCATATGCTACATGCAAAGCTTGTCCGGTGGAGGCCATATGTTTCATTTGCATAAAGCCAATTTTCATTTGCAATAATGTAATACGCTTTAAAGGCAAGTTTGCAATTCATTTTTAAGATTGAAATAACAAGAAGGATAATAATAACAAAAGCGAAAGATAAACAACCTAGAAGTGACTATCCCAATAGTCACCACAACAATAGCACGAATCCCATCCGCACTCACCCATCAAGTTTTAATTTAAATGTTGTAGTCTAGTTCTTGGGGCGATCCAGCGTGTCCATAACCTAGACGAGGCTATTCGAATAGTTTTAACCCGCAGGTGTACCAATGTACCCACACTTGCATCGCTTTAAGCCAAAACACACTCCAAGGTATGTCGGTACGGCTAAGTCCTACGAGACTTTTTCCAATATTGTGTATTAACTACGAGCCGCTCGTATGGATAGAAACCCATACGCTACATGGTAAAGCCGAAAGACAACTACCCACTCAGATAAAGCTTTTGACAACTACCATGCTCCCACCTCCGTCCCTCCCGCGACCCGAGCCAATACACGCCAAAGTACTAGGTCAAGAGAGGTCCCATATACTCTAGTGTGGTTAGCACGCAAAATGCTCAGTACGGTGGCGCAAGTAACTCGGTCCTTAACTGACTCGGGCACCTTTCCAGTCACACCCAACAGATCACACCAGTCTTACCATTGTGCCCAAGTCTAAATTATTTTGTTTTCATTTTTTTAGTTTTGCAATTAAACATAGCAGAAATGCTAAAACATAAAGCTATAGTAAATTTTGTGTGATCAAGGTTACCGACTAAAGTCGATAACCGCCCAGTTCTACCGATAGCTAAGCATGTCTAAGCAAGTTGACCCGGATCTACTAAGCGACAAGAGATCATCCAGCGACCTTTAATCACAGCAAATAACCTAGGCTCAGGTAGTAGAGATCAATATTTTGTCTACAGGATATGCAGCTACGGATTTAACTAATCAATTTAACACAAATTAAGCGATGCATACATACAGCTGAAACAAAATATTAGACTTTAAAATACTGGGATAAATATGATCAAACTGCTTGCCTTGCTGCTGTTGCTCAATATGGTGCGGAGGATCGCCTCGTGGTTGCCGCAAATATCGAATCCTAACGACAACAAAACAGCGAATAAGAACGAATAACACCGGCAAAACTCAAACATCAATACAAACACCAACATACACACCAAGGCTAGACTATCACAAAGAATGACAAATAATTGCTGCAGAGACCCATCCACTCATTTGCTAGGTTAACCTCAAAATCAAACTTCTAACACGCTTTAAACTTTGGACAGGCTTTGATGGTGATTGTGTGCACATCTATTATTTAATCATCAAGTTAATAAATCAACAACAGCTAGCTTCTCTAACTCAACTATTATAAGCTGATATTACAGAACCTACAAAAGCTACTGACAATACTAACCAGTCAAATATCCAACTATGAGATGCTAAACAAAATTCCAATTGAGTTTGGGTATTTAATAAGATTCAGCTACTCATACTCCTAAGCAACATGCTCACATTATGCAAGGTTATCACAATACAAAGAGAGCTATGGCATCAAATCTAACTGCATTGATAAATCCAAAGTATAGAGACAGTAACATGATCAGCTAACTATCCCATGATCAAACATGACAACAAGAGCTTAGAAGCATGAAGATACTAACTACTGATTTCATGCTAACCATCACGACAAAAAGGAGGCAACAAACCTAACAAAACCTATTAGCAAGCATGATACAAATTTTTAGTTTACTGGCAACAGAGAAAATGACAACAGAGAAAAACTCCAAGGAAAACTTGTACTAATATACTTTCAAACCTCAATGACTAACTTTGATCACACATGAGAGCGAACTAAAGAACCATCATATGCATGATTAGCAACTAACTAATTGGTTTTGAAGGAGGGGCCCCACCGCCGCATTGCATGCAGAGGAGCACAACCAAAAGAACAGAGGATCTCGCGGCTCGACTGGATTCGCCGCCGGTGATGGAGTGGCGGCGCGCCCGCGGCGACGGGCAAAATGGGTCGCTGAGGACCACCAAGCCGACAGCGGTCGCGGTTCGCCGAGAAGCACGGTGGCGGCGCCGCGACGGAGCTTGGCGGCCGCAGTTGGGGTGACAAGGCGTGATCGCACTAGAGAGGAAGACAATGAAATTTAGCGCGCATGGGCATCGATGAGTTACCAGAACTCACCGGTGTGCTTGGCGACACAGAGGGCACCGAGTGGCCCGGCGACGAGCCCACCGCGGCGCAAAGGCGATTAACGGCGACAGAGCCTGGGTGAACGAGAGGACGAGTGAGAGAGTGGAGAAGAAAGGTGGAGTCCAGTGGTGCTCACCGAGCGAAGAATTGAGCCGAGCTCACCGAGAAGACGCGGCGGTGGAAAAGGCGGTTTCGCCGACTTGAGAAGAAAGCCCACGCGCAGCTCCACGGTGACGAAACTCCGAATCTCTTGAGGGGTTTGCTTCCACGGGATGCTAGGCACACCGTGACGCTTATCGGCGATGACCGAGCTCACCGAGTGGCCGAAATGCTCGGAAGCGCGCGCGGCGCGCTACGGCTCCGGAGCTCAGTGGAGAAGAAAGGTAATGGAGGCGAAAACGAGGTAGGAAAACCTCGGTGGCCTTTGTAGGAGCAAAGTGAGGCGCGAGGTGAGGCGTGGGCGGTGAAAAGACCGTGAAGCTAGGTGGCACGCGCATGTAGGCGGCGGGCGAGCGCTGCGGCAGCGCGTGCGCGGAGCATGGCGAAGTGACGGGCGGAAACAACTGCGCAGTGGGACCGCCTGTCGGCCGATCGATTTAAACGGTGCGAACCGGTGGTTTGACTCGACTGAATCGCCCGACCGTTGGATCCGAGATGGACGGTCGAGATTGATGTATGCATTCGGACAGTCGGTTGCGCGACGCAACGCGGATCGCTCGATTTGCATCGGACGGTCACGATTGATTGCGGTGCGGTTAGTTGACGCGACCGAGTCAAGTGGGCGATCGGACTCGAGCCGAGGTTGGTTCGGGCCCGAGGAACAAGATTTTTAGAATTTTGATTTAAAAGACAGAGAAGGTTTGGGGAATTTTTAGAGGTAGCTCCTGAGCTCCAAAAATTTCTGAAATTTTTATGGTAGCTACTAGAGACAGAGAACAACCTTGTATAATTTTTCCAGAACTTTTATGCACTGCATTGTTCTAGAGAAAATTCACAAGCTGCTGTCCAGGAGTTTGACCAGATTTCAAACAGAGTTGACTTGGCCATTTGAAATAGCAAACAAAATCTAAAAATTGTGAAATAATTCAGGAGGTAGATAGGATGATCAAGATGACAGGAAAAATATTCCTAGGGATGATTACAAGTTTGAAGGCTAAGAATTGATAACAACAATTCCCAATCACAAGAATTAAATTCTACAAATTGGAAATTGCTAGGGAAAATTGTAGAAACTTTCAAATGATTTGAAGAGACAACAAAAGTTTTTATTTCTCCTCAAAATTTTACATTTGAAATACAAACCCTAGGTTAGGGCTGTTACAGAGCCGACGGCGCTCGGGGACCGAAGGTCGTCGGCGTTTGGCTGGGAGGCGACCAGCTGCGAGGGCACTAGCGTGAAGAGGGCGACACGGCGAACCTGATGCTCACCGGCCCGAGGACGCGGCGTCACCAGAAGGTCGGCGGCGAGGAGTGGGCTACGGCGGCGACGGCGCTCTGGTGGGTTCCCGGGGTCGGGGAGTTGCGCACAAGGTGGCCCTCGGTGCGGCGATGCCGAAGGTGGAGGCGGCGACGGTTGAGGGTGCTCGAAGGCGGCGCTAGAGGCGGCGGCGGCCTTCGGTGGCCGGCGACAAAGAAACGCGGGAAGGGGGCGAAGGAGGGTGAGGGAGGAGGAGGGAGAGGGGGAACCGGGAGAGGAGAGGGAGGCGCGGCCGGGGCTCTGCTTTAAAGGGCTCAGGGAGGCCCGAAGGAGGAGGAAGGGGGAAAGGTGTCGGGCGGCCACTAATGGCGGACGGCGGCGTCGGCGAAAGGAGCGGGGAAAAGGGGGGAAAAGGGGGCGAACGGGTGCGGCGGAGGCGGAGGCGGATGGCGCGCGGTAGGCGCTAGGGCCAGGCGAGGGAGGAGGCGGGGACCGGCGGGGCGGCGGTGTGCCGCGACAGCGCGCGAGGAAGAAGGAGAGGGGGGTCCGGAGGAGGACGACGAGCGAAGGCCGTCTGATTTCGATCGGACGGTGGGAGGTGGAGGAGGGCGTGGCTGCGGGGATGCCGTCCGATTTCGATCAGACGGTTCACGAGGAATAGGCATTCGCCCTCCGAAAGGATCAACGCGACCGGGACCGGGCGATTGCGATCGAACGATCGGGAAGCGCGGGAGCACGCGGAGGTTTGGGGGCCGTCCGATTTCGATCGGACGGTGCCCGAGGGAGGGGCGCGGTGCGCGCGGGGAGCGGGCTGGGGAAGTGGGCCGAGGAGAGGATTCGGCCCAAAGGCCTGAGGGGGATTTTAAATGATTTCCGTTTAAAGAAATCCCGAAAAAGCAAAACACTTTTAGAAAATAGTTAATAAAGTCTGAAAATTCTAGAAAATTCACGAAGTCCCTTGAATTATTTAGAACTTAATAAAAATACTTCAGGCTATACTTTAGTTATTAATTTTGCAAACAAAATAGGTTTTTTGCTTCAAACAAAAACCAAAAACCAAATTAAAAACCAGAAAATGCAATAAAGGCTTAAAATCCAATTAAAATCCAGAAAAATCCAATAAACTAACTTTTTAATTTAATTGAAGTTGGATTAACTCAGTTTAGATGGTTTTTGATTCATAAATTTCAATTTAAGCTTTTGTAATTCAATAAAATCAATTGGTTATTTTTATTTTGAAAATTTTCAAAAACTCAGAAAATTTGGGATGCTACAGAGGAGAATTGCGTCGTCTTCCTGGGTGGAGGAGGGTGGCAGAGAGGAAGAATGCGCCGGCGGTGGGGGCGAGAGCACGTCAAGCAAAATGGGGGCGTGTGTGAACCACACTCGGGAGTGGGGAATTTTCATCGTAACCCACAGCCACACACACTGGAGTGGGTTTCCTCGATGCATCCAATAGCTCCTATTTGTAACAGGTGGATCCGACGGTGTAGAAGTGCGTCAGTTACTTGGACAAGGCAAGGTGCCCGTTGTTTTAGCAAAATCAAAAGCTAAATCCTTTGACACGATCAAGGAATTTGTGAACCTATGATACAAAGAATATCCAATGAAAACACACAACTGTTCTACAATTAATAGAGAGCAAGTTCTTGGAAAGTGGAAATCTTTTAATATTTTGGATACAATGTTGCAACGAGACACCATTTTGTGGCACACTCCGCTTTTTGGGGTTTTTTTGCTATTTTGGTACTGTTTCACATTTAAATTGCAAATCTAGCCACCTTCCGATTGAAATGTCAAAAATCAATCACCGGGCTGTGCCGACACAGTAAATGTATCGCTTGTCATGCCCCCGCGGTGGCACCCGCCTACCGCGCCCATCGCCTCGCACCGCCGCCCAGGGCCCTAAAGCTCCTACTGTGCCCCGAGCCACTGCAGCATGAGAGTCCATCCGCGCGACAATATATATTATCACTGCTTTTCCACTGTTTTCCACTACACATATTTTTAACTCTGTTTTGTACACACTGTTCATGCACTGGTCGACACTGAAAGGTGGTCAGGACCGAGAGGGTGATCGAGACCGAGAGGTGGTCAGGACCAAGAGGGTGGTCGAGACCGAGAGGGAGATCGGGACCGAGAGGCCGTGGTCGAGTCAGCACGCGGGGAAGAACGGGCCGACGAAAATTCGGAACAAATAGAGGAAAGGGATTTTTATGAACCAGAGAACTCCAATAAACTCAAAATAAACCAAATTCTGAATTAGCTAAAGTTTGAATTTGAAACAGAGGTTTAAGCTGAATTTCAAAACCCGGCTTGAAAAGGGACAGAACTAGAGAATTTTGCAATTACACCAAAATTTGAAATAGGTTTTGAAAACCAAGAAGACAAATAGAGAGATACTAGACCACATCCGAAAACGGAATGTTACACTATTCAATGCACTTAATTTGAATAAACGGAAACATGATGGGAACTTAAAGAAGAATTACTGGTACACATTAAGTCGTGATCTAGATGTGGAGAGCACCAAGCAATTTCTCCATTCTTTTCCGTTCTCACTCCTCCAACACTTGACGTGTCTCGCAGGGCACGTGAGAGAGTGATCTAGATGTGAAGAGCACCAAGCAATTTCTCCATTCTTTTCCGTTCGCACTCCTCCAACACTTAACGTGTCTCGCAGGGCACGTGAGAGAGTGCCGCTTGCTTGCCTGCCTGACTCGGCAAATCATGGAAGAGTGAGAGATAGGGAGCACTCGCACGGTTGAACACCACGCTTAGTCATTCCGATTGGGTCAACAATTGTGTCCTGGTCCCATGTCGCTCCACAGAATGGGAGAAAGGTTGAAGTCCACGCTTAGTCTTCTCTCGATTAAAAACTATGACCACCAGTCCTTCAAATATTAATTACCTTGATCTTTCACGACTTAAGATTTATTTTTCTCTACCAGACTATCACTAAAAATGTATCCAATCGTCACTTAGTTTTGCTTCATGTTCTGTGTATAAGACAGTGAATGATCCCCTCATGAGTCATGAGTATTCCCGTACCCTACCCTCAAGCTCCAACCAATGGAAGGTTCCCATTTCTTCCACACTCTTCATCTCCTCCTTTTGTGCTCACTTTCCTTGGTTCTCCCAGTCAAATCAACAACAAACGAAACTGATCTATTGGCACTTGTATCCTTCAAGTCCCTCGTATCAGGTGATCCACTGAAGATGTTGTCATCGTGGAATGGCTCCGTCCACCACTGCCGGTGGCCCGGAATCAGGTGTGGTCGTCGCCATCCTGACAGGGTCACTTCTCTTGTTCTAAACTCCAGCCATCTCTCAGGTCAGATATCTCCAGCTCTATCCAACCTCACCTTTCTTCAGAAGTTGAGCCTCTCGGATAACCAGTTCACCGGAATCATCCCAGAAGAGCTAGGGTAGTTGAGTAGATTGCGCTCCATCCATCTGTCTCGGAATGCCCTTGGTGGTAACATGCCATCAACTCTTGGAAACTGCACCAATCTAGAGTATATAGGAATGAGGAAAAATAATCTGCAGGGCACAATCCCTTCTAGTATTGGATTTTGCAAAGATCTTATTTACTTGGTATTGACATCTAATAACCTTGTAGGAAACATCCCACAAATCCTTGGCAACCTAACTAGCCTGCTATTATTTCGTCTAGATGGGAATAATTTGACTGGTCCCATCCCTGCTTCCCTCGGCCAGCTTCGTGTCCTTCGAACCATCTGTGTTAACGACAATAACCTTTCGGACGAGATACCACATTCCTTGTACAACATCACATCCATGGAGGTCTTTCAATTAGCCTACAACCAGCTCGAAGGAACCCTTCCTTCTGATATCGGTTCTTCTTTCCAAACTTGTCGGCAGTAGTGATATTTGTAAATCAACTACAAGGACATATCCCAGATTCCATATCAAACTGTTCGGACTTAGGTATGCTTGAGGTTGGTTTTAACAAATTCATAGGTCCAATACCTTCTAGCTTAGGAAACTTACAAAATCTACGGATTGTTGCTGCTTCTGGCAATCTACTTGAGGCGAAGACAACTAGTGATCTGAGCTTTATTGATCGATTATGCAATTGTACAGAGTTAGAAGTGTTAGATCTTGGTGGTAACCAACTCCAGGGCAATATACCAAACTCGATTGGAAATCTTTCTAGTAATCTATGCTTTCTTACTATGGGAACCAATCCAATTTCAGGAAGTATCCCTGCTGTAATCGGTAAGCTAGTTGGCCTGACTAGAATTCAGCTTGAAAACACACTACTTAGTGGTACCATACCCCAAGAAATTGGCAACCTCTGGAGCCTCGAGCTAATAGATCTGTCAAATAACACCGTATTGTAATGAACCTTAGTTCATAACGGGGTAAACACCACTAGAAAGAAGGTCGGATGGAGTCGGCTTTGTGTGATGAGAGATTAGACTATAGACTGGGATGATATAACCTTGGGAGGGAGACTAGATTAATTCATCTTTCTTCCTCTCTTGATAATGGATACATGCTATCCTTTTTATAGGGACGACCCGACTTGACCCTTAAGAAACAATCTCTATATTTAAGGAAACTTATCTCTATTAGATGGAATATATCTCTAAGGAAGTAAACACTACTAACAAAGAAACTAACGATTTTTATCTCTATTTCCAACTACTAACGCACTCACTGCACCGCATAAACAGACACATGCTACAGTACCATGTTTACTGTTCGCGCACGATCTTGCCGTGATATTACTCCCTCCTTTCGCGACACTACCGCCTCAAGCTGTGGTGGCGCCATGGTCAAGCCCTAGGAGACCCCATGTTGACGAGGTTGCGATGATGACATGAGTCCTGAAGATCATTGCCTCCACGTGCGGTTGTGGCAAACTCACCGGTTGTTACTGGCAGCATGACAAGAACTCCCGACAGCGCCGCAGTTGGCCACGACGCATTTCGGCGGGACGCGACGAGCTTCGACGACACCATGGCAGATGCGACAACGCCGCAATAGGTTCCGGCAGCCGCCGCTGTGGTTGTTGGAGACAACGCCGCTTCTTGTTGCACCTTCTTCTCGTTATGATCCGTGATCATCTTCTCTAAAGTAGCATGCATGTCGAGGAAGATTACCGCTATTTTCTTGTCGTTGTCGTTGGTACTCATGGCCATCTTATTTGCGTTAGCCTTTATCATAGCCAATGACTCGCGATGTGTTTGATGGTCCGATTGTTGCCATAACTATGGTAGCGTAAGTCGGGAAGGGAACATCGCTTTGATACTAAATGTAATGAACCTTATTTCATAATGGGGTAAACACCACCGTGAAGAAGACCGGATGGAGTCGGCTTTGTGAGATGAGATATTAGACTATAGATTGGGATGATAGAACCTTGGGAGGAGACTAGATTAATTCATCTTTCTTCCTCTCTTGATAATGGATACATGTTATCCCTTTATAGGGACGACCGACTTAACCCCTAAGAAACAATCTCTATGTTTAAATAAACTTATCTCTATTAGATGGAATATATCTCAAAGTAAGTAAACCCAACTAACAAGGAAACTAACAATTCTTATCTCAATTTCCAATTACTAACGCACTCCACGCGTCTACATGAACAAGGCACACGCTATAGTATGATATGTACTGCTCATGCACAAGCACCACCCGTGACATCTGGGAAAATTCCATTGACTTTTGGAAACCTTACGCGAATTACTAGGCTCTTTCTCCAAAGCAATGAACTTGAAGGAATATACCGAGCAGATGAGTTCTATGCAAGCCCTAGAATCCATGAACCTTTCAAATAACAAATTTGTAGGAAATTCTTTCTGTAGCCATAGACATGTCGCATAATGAATTTTTTTTAGAAATAATATATTTTTAAAAAATATTTACAAAACTAGATCATCGTTCCCAAAAATTGCAAAAATAGGTTCCTGTCGCCAGTTCATCTGGCGACAGGTTCTTATCGCCAGTTGAATTGATGACATGAACCCTGTACAGCGGGGGCAGGTTCTTGTCGCCAGTTGACAGGAACCCTGTATAGCGGGGGCAGGTTCCTGTCGCTAGTTCAACTACAGGCTTTGCTGGCTTTAGTCCTTAATCGACTACAGGCGAGAATCTCCATCCTAGCTACTAGTGAGTCACAATCCTCACTTTTTCATAATACATGATAACTCGCCCGCATCTAAACATTAGGATTTCATTTTATTTTCTTATAAAATAACAGAGGTATCCTCTCTGGACATTTTTCAAAATCTCCCAAATTCACAAATTATCATATTGTCATTTTATTACTTTTTTTGGAAAATCTATCGTTCTAGTAGCAGTCATGCGATAATTGCACTAAAAAATTTCCAAATGACATTATATATTGCCTAACCCATATTCTAAAGGCTACAATAGTAAAGGATCAATATTCCAAGGAGACATATGCAGCAAATAGGATTACAACTACCGATTTCCCAATCATAGCATTTTCATACAAAACATACATGCATGCATAATAGATTTTACCAAACAAAGTACAATAAGTAAAATACTAGGATCAACATGATAAAAGGAGGTGCTTGCCTTGGTCTTGCTGTTCTGAATATGTGTAGGGTTGGTCGTCGACATAGTCGTTCGCGAATTTCAACGTCTATTCGAAAGAACCAAAAACAAAACACAATCGAAGAAATAAATTCGACAGTAAGAAAATCCAAATCTTTTTGCATATTCATACAAAGAATGATTTTATATGAATTTAGCAAAAAGATTCATTTAATTCCGAGTTCGTATGTAAAAGTTATTAATGTTTTGATTTGCTTCAATTTGTTGTTGAATTGTTATTGTTCTCTTGAGAGTACCTTAACATGACTTGCATAGGAGGTCTAGCTCATTTTTATTAACCATCTCATTGACCCAAATGCTATTATTGACATTATAAAAACTAGGGCATAAGGCCTATTGTTGTTTAGCTAGCTAGCCACATGCCAAATCCTAACTCCTAATTAGTTTTATTCTTTTAGATTAATTGCCATTGGTTAATAAGTCATTATATTTTCTAACTAACTGTTTTGGCAATTGCCATAACACTATCTTACTGACCTATTCAATTTTTTCCTACTGTTCATCCATCTCATTAAGCATTTGCCTAATTAAAGTATCCTCTAGATTATTTAGTTCACTAATCAATCTTTTATCCACATAATGGTCCGCTGCTCATTCTAAAAAATCATCCTTCAATTCTGGTTCCTTACTCTTTTAACCTAGATGCTATTGGTTGAGCAAAATTCTTTAGTCTCAATTATTTCTTTTACATTTAAAATGGCAATAGCTCAACGCCTTATTCATTCTCTTATCTATTCATTGGGTTGTTAAATGGCTACTAAGCAATCACAAACATCTTTAATTGATGTTAATTACTAGACTTAGCTATTATCAAGTGGTTTGCAAATCTGAAGGTTCCATTAGGGGTTTACTTATTATTCTTCTCAAAAATTTCTTATCATATTAATTCTTTGCCTAATCAAGGCATTCTTTGATTAATTAGTTCACTAAATCATCTTTTCCTTGACCAATTGGTTGTTCACTATTGGTTTTGAATAACCCTTCTCAATACTTGTTTCTCATATTGGTGTTCTCCTTTAGGTCAATCTCTATTGGCTATTTGAATCAATAACACTCGAACTACTTGTATTAGCAATATCATTAACCTTCATTATTTCAAGTTTGCATCTAAATTACCTTCTCTGCTCATTCATCCTTTTAAGAGTGTTAGATAACTAAACTTACTAATTCAAATATTCATTTGTTAAGCAAATTTTTGAGTGATTCAACAGTCATTCAAAAGGTTTATTAGCAAATGCATTTGGCCTCCTTACATGTGTCCATTTTTCAGTGAGAAAGAAAGGGGGACATAGAGAGTTCAAGGAGGCAGAGACAGAGGAGGTTTCAGGGCGGCTCAGGCGGCGCAAGTCGTCGGCGAGGGAGGCTATGGTGGCGGCCGAGGCTGGCAGAAATAGAACTAGTGAGGTAAGGCGGTCCGAAGGGTGGTGGTGTTGCGGCTTCGGCGGCACTGTGGCGGCGCGGCGAGGGCGAGCGGTGGTCAGCCGTGGAGGTGTTAAGGTGAGGTGGCACTCGGGTGATGTTGGGGCGAGTTAGGGGGAGCACGAGCATCCCTGGGGTACTTGGAGCATGCCGGCAGGGTCAGCGAAGGAGGAGAAGCTCCGAGGTCGGCCAGCGACGCGAGCCGTGGGCGGCGCGGAGGGTTCATTGTGGGGGGTCGCCGTGCAGGAAGAGGGTCAAGGTGAGTGATGAGGGGAGGTAGATAGATGTCAAAGGATGCTCTAGGTGAAAGGAACTGAGGAGGGGATCACCAGAGAAGAGATGGTGCCAGCGGTGGAGGTCTTGACCATTTTTGGGGAAGACAACGGGGGCATGGTGTTCCGATGGATTAAAGGCAAAATTAACTGAGGGTAAATGATTCTTAGGAGCTAGAACATGAGATGAAGTGGTCCATAAGTGGAGGGACTCACCGAGTCGGCCGGAACAACGAGGGGAGGTGGCGACCGTGTACCGAATGTCGCTGGACGCGGTGAAGACACTTTATGCTCCAAAGCTTCTACTGCAAAGAGAGACAAAGGAGGTGAGGAAAGCAAGAGGGCATCAAGGCGAACTCTAAGGACATGGAGATTAGGGTTGACTCCATCGATGCGATCGGGAGCTCTGAGGCGATGCTGCCATGGCCGGCGCATGGCATTTGTCACTTTGCTTGATTGGAGCTCAGGGAGAGGAGAAGTTGGAGAGGGAAGGTGGAGAAGTGAAGAAGAGAAGATGAGGCACCCGATGCTCATCTTATATAGGGAAGGGCTCGATGGAAACCGAGTGAACTGACAACGTTTGCTTCAGAGCTGCCGAGGGAGAGAGACAGAGCAAGGTCAGTGTAGGACACGGGCGAGGCAAGCAGAGCATGGCGTGGTATTGCAGCGTGGGCACGGCAATACCGTGGGCTCGATGCGCTAGTGCATGCGCACGGGCACGTGTCCTTGGTGCCGGTGAAGCTGGCGCTAAGGGCAGGGGTGCATGGAGAAGAAGGCTGGTCGGGTGGTCCCGACATGTCAGTGAGAGGTGGAAGCGCTCGTTTCAGATTTTTAAAAGCGAGAGCTTTAGGTAATTTTTCGGCATAGGAATATAAGTCCAAAAATTATGAAAATTTTAGATGAGGTTTCTGACATAGTCCAGTTTATAGTGTAATTTTTATGGAGTTTTATTTGTTATTATTTTTCTCTAAAAATCTTTTAAGCTATTGTTTGTATGTATTTTTATTATTCTATTTGAGAAAAGTTTGTAAACACATGTTTTAAGCATTTCCTATTTTGTTGATAGTGTCATTACACCAAGTTTGGATTTTTGTTTATCATATTTTGTTTCAATTCATTTTGATCCTTAATTAGTTTTGTATTTCTATAATTAGATTCTTAAATTTCTTTATTAGACAAAAATCCTAGCAAATAAAATCCAGAAAACCAAATGTCAACAAAGTCCATCAAAAGGTTTAAAATTTCACATTTTTACCTATTTGAAAATAATCCCAAATTTTGGGATGGTATCGCATTGTAGCGCCATTTGTCTTAACCGCACGCCATCGCTACTTAATGGTCGTGATTAACTTTTGGTTAATAATCACGACGTGGGCCCGAGCGAGTTAATAAGGATTAGTTAAGTTCGGTTTTTCCTTTAAGTCGACATGCGGGATCTATCGCTTATGCACGCAGCACGTGGTCGTGGACCAAGCACGCAAGCGCTGCGGATCAAGGTCCATGCACTGTTCTCATGCATGGGGCCACTAACAGTGGCCCCCACCTATCGGGAAAAAAATCAATTTTCTTTAGAAATTAAAAGGAAAAAGAAATATTGTGCATGCGGACCCCACTCGTCAGTGAGAGAGTTTCTTTCTCCTCTTTTCTTTTTCTAGTTTTATTTCAAAAGTAAACTTCGGAGAGCCCGTTCTCCCTCGTTTTAACTTCAAATTTAATGAAATTTGTTTCTAAAATTTTGTAAATTCAAGATCTTTCTAATGACGGTGGTTGTGTGCAATTTGAAGTTCATTTGATATTTATTTTGTAATTATTTACTTTGCTCGTCTGTTTGTTCCTTTTTCAGCGCGATCGTCCGAGTAGAGTTCGAGAACCCAGAAGAGCCCCAGTTTGATCAAGATCAAGACTTTTAAGACCCTCTTACCTTTGAACCAAGAGAGTCAATACTTTGATTATATTGAACTTACATTTTATGCTAATTTATATTCTTTTAAAATATCAAATTGCATGCTTAATTTTTTATGCAAATGTATGTCAAATCTTAAGGTAGTTAAATACCAATTTGATACTTTAGTATTATACCATCCTTTGACATTTGAAACACATAATCCTTGTCACCCTAGATAATTAAGTGGTAACCTTACTAGCTTTATGTTGTACTTAAGCGTCATACTAGTCTTGTTTAAGTACTAGGGCATTAATTGCCCTAATCATCATCTTTTAAACATAAAATTGTTTTGGGGCAGACATTGGAGGTAAATGGCTGAAATATTTGAGATAATATAATTTATGCTTCTAAAAAACCCTAATAACTTGCTATTACCACATCTAGACAGATGGTATCATGGTGGGTGCTAATGTAGCACGAGAATTTGTGGTATGTGGTATGAACTGCCTAGATGACTTTAAGGACTTAATCCTATGATGACCTCCCAATGTAAAACAGTACAACTATAAGTCTATAATAGTGTCGACCTGGCTAAATAATTTGTATCCACTAGTGCGAGTTGCACCATTGGAGTGACCCACAAGTCGTGTCGCTGGCGTAAACCGTCGTGGACATGTGAGAGGAGGTCTGGGTGTGGTTGACACAGGTGTGGTAGGCGTAACCATCCTCAGATGAAACCTTAGCGGGTGTAACTAACACTGGGGATGCATTGTAAAGGCCTTATGATGATTTCCTTGATTCACATGTCTAAGAAAACGTGTGTACATATCAAGACAGTCTATGCAGAGTATAAACTGTTTGAACAATTGTGCCCATGGTCAAGGGCGGGCATGAGAACTTACGCGAGTTAGTTCTATTTATAAAAACTTTATGGGTGAGATGAAAACTCGTCGGGTGAATATAACCCTCACTTTGGATTTCCCTGGGTGGAAGTACCCTAGTGTTGTTAATAGGTGGATGTAACCCCATTCAAAATTAAGCATAAGGTGGAGTTAACTTGCACCGTTATAAATATTGCAGAACTTCTCTTTAATAAAATATGAATTTGGTTAAATTTCTAAGTCATAGGAATTTCTATTTATGGTAATTGAAAATGCTACTTTTAGCAATAAAAGAACCCGAGTCATCCTTGTTAAACCTTGCATATACATCTATTGCATACTGTGTGTTGGCTCGCGAGCACGGTTACTTGTGCTCATCCTCGCTCTTTCCCCCATCTCTCAGAATCCGTGGACCAAGGACATTATGCCTACCACAAGAATCCAGAAGTCAATGGCCAAGAAGACGGTGGAGAGTAGATTAGTCTCTATTAGTCTAGGTATCGCCCCAGTCTAGCTGGTGCTTGCGTACACCAATATTATCTAAGTATTTGGATAATATCGATCGTACATAGGCTACCCTAGTCGCTTGCCTGTGGAGAGATGTGCCCTACCCCTTTTGCTTACGATATCGCTTTTGCTGTTATGTAATGTATCCATTTGGACTGGTCGGCCGTATTGTAAACTTGTCCCGATGCGGTCTATTTAAACTCTGATGTTATGTATATGTTACGGTTTACGCTATGTATGAGATGATTCAGTGATGTATCTGTGAGCACTATCTACTGATCCAGAAAATAGTACAGTAATTTCGTAGAGGATCCTGTATAGTGAAATCAGGTCCCACAAAAAATGTATCCAATCGTCACTTAGTTTTGCTTCATGTTGTGTGTATAAGATAATAAGAAGGCAGTGAATGATCCCCTCATGAGTCATGAGTATTCCCGTACCCTCAAGCTCCAACCAATGGAAGGTTCCCATTTATTCCAGACTCTTCGTCTCCTCCTTTTGTGCTCACTTTCCTTGGTTCTCCCAGCCAAATCAACAACAAACGAAACTGATCTATTGGCACTTGTATCCTTCAAGTCCCTCATATCAGGTGATCCACTGAAGATATTGTCATCGTGGAATGGCTCCGTCCACCACTGCCGGTGGCCCGGAATCAGGTGTGGTCGTCGCCATCCTGACAGGGTCACTTCTCTTGTTCTAAACTCCAGCCATCTCTCAGGTCAGATATCTCCAGTTCTATCCAACCTCACCTTTCTTCAGAAGTTGATCCTTTCGGATAACCAGTTCACCGGAATCATCCCAGAAGAGCTAGGGCAGTTGAGTAGATTGCGCTCCATCAACCTGTCTCGGAATGCCCTTGGTGGTAACATACCATCAACTCTTGGAAACTGCACCAATCTAGAGTATATAAGAATGATGGAAAATAATCTGCAGGGCACAATCCCTTCTAGTATTGGACTTTGCAAAGACCTTATTTACTTGTTATTAACCTCTAATAACCTTGTAGGAAGCATCCCACCAAGCCTTGGCAACCTAACTAGCCTGCTAGCACTTAGTCTAGATGGGAATAATTTTACTGGTCCCATCCCTTCTAGTATTGGATTTTGCAAAGACCTTATTTACTTGTTATTGGCCTCTAATAACCTTGTAGGAATCATCCCAGAAGAGCTAGGGCAGTTGAGTAGATTGCGCTCCATCGATCTGTCTCAGAATGCCCTTGGTGGTAACATACCATCAACTCTTGGAAACTGCACCAATCTAGAGTATATAGGAATGAGGAACAATAATCTGCCGGGCACAATCCCTTCTAGTATTGGATTTTGCAAAGACCTTAGTTACTTGGTATTGACCTCTAATAACCTTGTAGGAAACATCCCACAAATCCTTGGCAACCTAACTAGCCTGCTATTATTTCGTCTAGATGGGAATAATTTGACTGGTCCCATCCCTGCTTCCCTCGGCCAGCTTCGTGTCCTTCGAACCATCTGTGTTAACGACAATAACCTTTCGGACGAGATACCACATTCCTTGTACAACATCACATCCATGGAGGTCTTTCAATTAGCCTACAACCAGCTCGAAGGAACCCTTCCTTCTGATATCGGTTCTTCTTTTCCAAACTTGTCGGCAGTAGTGATATTTGTAAATCAACTACAAGGACATATCCCAGATTCCATATCAAACTGTTCGGACTTAGGTATGCTTGAGGTTGGTTTTAACAAATTCATAGGTCCAATACCTTCTAGCTTAGGAACCTTACAAAATCTACGGATTGTTGCTGCTTCTGGCAATCTACTTGAGGCGAAGACAACTAGTGATCTGAGCTTTATTGATCGATTATGCAATTGTACAGAGTTAGAAGTGTTAGATCTTGGTGGTAACCAACTCCAGGGCAATATACCAAACTCGATTGGAAATCTTTCTAGTAATCTATGCTTTCTTAGTATGGGAACCAATCCAATTTCAGGAAGTATCCCTGCTGTAATCGGTAAGCTAGTTGGCCTGACTAGAATTCAGCTTGAAAACACACTACTTAGTGGTACCATACCCCAAGAAATTGGCAACCTCTGGAGCCTCGAGCTAATAGATCTGTCAAATAACACCATATTGTAATGAACCTTAGTTCATAACGGGGTAAACACCACTAGAAAGAATGTTGGATGGAGTCGGCTTTGTGAGATGAGAGATTAGACTATAGACTGGGATGATATAACCTTGGGAGGGAGACTAGATTAATTCATCTTTCTTCCTCTCTTGATAATGGATACATGCTATCCTTTTTATAGGGACGACCCGACTTGACCCTTAAGAAACAATCTCTATATTTAAGGAAACTTATCTCTATTAGATGGAATATATCTCTAAAGAAGTAAACACAACTAACAAAGAAACTAACGATTTTTATCTCTATTTCCAACTACTAACGCACCCGCGCCCCTGCATAAACAGTACACATGCTACAGTACCATGTTTACTGTTCACATGCAGTACTACCCGTGACATTACTCCCCTCCTTTCGCGATACCGTCCTCAAGCTGTGGTGGCGGTCATGGTGAAGCCTTAGGAGACCCCATGTTGACGAGAGGTTGCGATGATGACATGAGTCCTTGAAGATCATTGCCTCCACGTGCGGTTGTGGCAAACTCACCGGTTGCTACGGCAGGCAAGACAGCAACCCTGACAGCGTCGTAGTGGCCACGACGTACTTCGGCAGACCGCGGCGAGCCGGCGACACCATGGCGGATGCGACAACGCCGCAATAGGTTCCGACAGCGTCGCTGTGGTTGTTGGAGACAACGCTGCTTCTTGTTGCGCCTTCTTCTCGTTATGATCCGTGATCATCTTCTCTAAAGTAGCATGCATGTCGAGGAAGATTACCGCTATTTTCTTGTCGTTGTCGTTGGTACTCATGGCCATCTTATTTGCGTTAGCCTTTATCATAGACAATGACTCGGCGGCAGGTTTGATGGTCTGATTGTTGCCATAACTATGGTAGTAGAAGTCGTGGGAAGGGATCGACTGCTTTGATACTAAATGTAATGAACCTTATTTCATAATGGGGTAAACACCACCAGGAAGAAGACCGGATGGAGTCGGCTTTGTGAGATGAGATATTAGACTATAGATTGGGATGATAGAACCTTGGGAGGGAGACTAGATTAATTCATCTTTCTTCCTCTCTTGATAATGGATACATGTTATCCCTTTTATAGGGACGACCCGACTTAACCCCTAAAAAACAATCTCTATGTTTAAATAAACTTATCTCTATTAGATGGAGTATATCTCAAAGTAAGTAAACCCAACTAACAAGGAAACTAACAATTCTTATCTCAATTTCCAATTACTAACGCACCCACGCGTCTACATGAACAGTGCACATGCTATAGTATGATATGTACTGTTCATGCACAGTACCACCCGTGACATCTGGAAAAATTCCATTGACTTTTGGAAACCTTACGCGAATTACTAGGCTCTTTCTCCAAAGCAATGAACTTGAAGGGAATATACCGGAGCAGATGAGTTCTATGCAAGCCCTAGAATCCATGAACCTTTCAAATAACAAATTTGTAGGAAATTCTTTCTGTAGCCATAGACATGTCGCATAATGAATTTTTTTTAGAAATAATATATTTTAAAAATATTTACAAAACTAGATCATCGTTCCCAAAATTGCAAAAATAGGTTCTGTCGCTTGATTCATCTAGCGGCGAGTTCCTATCGTCGATTGAATTGATGACATGAACCTGTCTGCAATGAGGCGAGTTCTTGTCGCGATTGACAGAACCAGTATAGCGGGGGAGTTCTGCCGCGATTCAATGGCGGCACAGAATCTATGAATTTTTAAATATAGCAAATAAACTCAAAAAATTATGGTCCAAAAATTATGAATTATTTTGTGAACGCTCCTTACATAGTGTAATTATTTCTGCAATTTTTTAATAATTTTATATGCTCTGAAATTGTCTCTAAAATTCTGAATTTAGGTTTCCGATACAGTGTACTTGATTGTATACCCTTATTTTTAGAGGTAATTTCAGAGCATACAAAATTCTGAAAAATTACAGAAATAATTAAACTATGTAAGGAGCGTTCACAAAAAAATTATAATTTTTGGACCTCATCCAAGATATTTACAAATTCTACAAATGGTATATTTAAATGAATTTTGAGACAAATTCATAATGGATAAAATTGTGAAAAATTACACAAGCAAGAACACTCTATCAGGATGCTCCACAAAAAATTTATAATTTTTGAGTTTATTTGTTATATTTAAAATTTATAGATTCTGTTGCAGATTGAACTGGCGACAGAACTCGCCCGCTATATAGGGTTCCTGCCGCTTGATTCAAGCGGCGATAGGAACTGTCGCTGATGAATCAAGCGACAGGAACCTATTTTGCAATTTTTTGAGATGATAACCTAGTTTTGTAATTTGTTTTAAAAAATATATTATTTCAAAAAAAATTCGGTGCATAATTACCTGAATGGTTCATTGCCACTGGAAATCCGTAAGTTGAATAATATACAAACGATCATCCTATCAAATAACAAATTATCTGGTGAAATTCCTAGCACTATCGATGGCTGCCTGGTATTGCAGGAACTTTATCTTGATAGAAACGTGTTTCATGGGTCCTTTCCATCCTCTTTTGGTAACATGAGAGCGTTGCAAGTGCTTGATCTATCCCACAATTCTTTTTCTGGTCAAGTACCACAGCTCATAGATGAGATGAACCTCCAATATTTGAATATTTCTTTTAATAATTTTGAGGGAGAACTACCCAAAGGAGGAGTGTTCAATAATATTACTGCAATTGATGTAAGAGGGAATCCTAAACTTTGTGGTGGAATACCACAGATGAAGCTACCAAAATGTATCACACATATCCAAACACACAAACATCATTCCCGGAGAATCATGGTGATTTTATTTTGCATAGCTGGTGCATTTGCATGCTTTTGCATAGCCATGTATACACATCTCTAGTGATGGGACATACAAAACGAGCAAGATGGATCACCGGTGGCAAACACGAAATAAATGAGCCAGTGCAAATCTATCAATTTATCATGTCCGTTAGGTCCCATGATAGTCAAAGGGGCATTGACTGACGGTGGTGACAATAGTAACATGGAGCTAAAAAAATTTAATGGCATAAACAAAAAAGTTAATTTTTCAGTGGTAGAACCAAATTTACACATATTTCCAATGGCACAAACAAAATTTTCCCTAAATTGAAACAAGCCCTCAGCATGCTTCTTCTTGGCCTGGCGAGTGAGAAGAGGAGAAGAAAATCAGTACATAGTTGGAATGGGTATTTTCCCTCCATTTCAGTGCCCTAATTTATGGAGTTAGAACAAAATGGCAAAAACAAGCATGGTGTAACAGAAGAGTGGCTGAACCAAATTTAAGGTTGCACTTACTGACAAAAAAAAACTTTGCGTAAAGAGGATTGGGTGTATATGCATGATCAGAATACTGACATACTAATGCAATGATATGCATCAAGTTCCAACAAAATCATCTTGTAAATATTTAACATGTCATTCCTGGCCACGATCGAGGGAAGAAAGTTCAACTTGCTATTCAATGCACTTTGAATAAACAAAAACATGATAGGGACTTAAAGAAGAATTACTGGTACAAAGCGAGCATTAAGTCGTGGTCTAGATGTGGAGCACCAAGCAATTTCACCATTCTTTTCCGTTCTCACTCCTCCAACACTTAACGTGCGAGAGCAGGGCACGTGAGAGAGTGGCGCTTGCTTGCCTGCCTCGACAAATCATGGAAGAGTCAGAGATAGGGAGCACTCACACGGTTGAACTCCACGCTTAGAACATGTACAATAGTGTGATGTCAACTGCCTGTAAGATTTATCATGTAGGATATTAGACGATATGGATGAGATAGTATAGAGAATTAGACCATTTTCTATGCAGTAATCGACTGTAATATGAGAAACAAAACACATTATACATGAAGGAGTTGTCTATAGAGACATGTAAAAAGATAACTCATTGTAAGAACTGTCTTTAGTGCTATCTATAGATGACATGAAGATATACTATAGAGAACAGTTATCTATACTATTGTACATGCCCCTTAGTCACTGTGGTTGGGTCAACAATTGTGTCCTGATCCCATGTCGCTCCACATAATCGGAGAAAGGTTGAACTCCACGCTTAGTCTCCTCTCGATTAAGAACAATGACCATCAATCCTTCAAATATTAATTACCTTGATCTTTCACGACTTAAGATTTATTTTTCTCTACCAGACTAGCACTAAAAATGTAACATCCCATTTTCAGCTTTTGTAAAGGAATTTCAAACTTGTTTTGAATTCAAAAATTTCCGCTCAAAGTTTCCCTAAAATTCAAATTTCTGGTTTCATTTTCTCTCTTGGGCTTGGCCCAGCCCATCCCTGCCGTCGCGTCGTGCACGCCCAGGACGCGCCCCCGGCACGCCGCCGCCGCTTCCGCCAACGCTGCCTCCTAGCTACGCTCTAGTGGCCGTCGCCCTGCTCCGCACTGTGCCATGCCACTAGGGATGAAAATGGATCGGATAGTTTCCGACCGGTCCGGACGGAAACGGATTCGGATTGTCTCGGATCAAATTTTTCTCGAATAATTTTCAGATCACAAACGGATTCGGATTCTTTTGTCGGAAATGGAAACGAATACGGTAGGCATGCTATCCGGCGGATACAGATACGAATACGGATTATCCGGATAAGACGAAGTCCGGATATCCGGATTTCAACCCAAAAGAGAAAAATTGATTTTAATTGCCTTTCGAATTTCAAAAAATGCAACAAATCAAATAGTCTTTAAGAAAATAGCAAATAGAGTTCAAAAAATCTAGAAAAAAATAACAGAAATTCCTTGAATTATTTTTAACTTAATAAAATTAATTTCAAATTAAAGTTGGTTTTTATTTTTGTATATAAATTATTTTAAATTTCTAAAAATAGGAAAACGTTTTAAAATCCAGAAAATTAATTAAATTAATTAAATATTCCTTTTCACTTTAAATCCAATAAAATCCCAGAAAACTCAATAAATTTTATTTTTGATATTAGAAATTAGGAAATTAAATAATTGACTTTATTTTATTATTATTTTTCCTTTTAACCAGAAAACTCTTTTAAATCTCAAAATCCAATAAAATAATAACATTGTTAACTTTATTTTTGGTAACATACTTTGGGATGTTACAGTCATTTACGTATAGATTAACCATCTAGCCTAATCGATGTTAGTGTGAACTAAGTTTTATGTATGTGATGAACTAAGTGTGAATGCGTGAAGATTTGTGACTTTGTGAGTTATGACTTATGAGCTAAATATGGTAAACTAAGTGTTATATTTGTGATGAACAAGTTAATGCGACTTGCTAGTGCTAGTGTTATGTATGGTTCTTTGAAAATATGAACAATTCATGAATGTTTGCATTAAATAAATTAGTTATATATTTTCGTTAATTTCTGTATACAATTTAAGGGGTTTTCATGTTCCGAAAAATATCCGCGACCGTATTCGTTTCGATTCATATTCGCTCTATATTCGTATTTGATATTATTCGTATTCGTATTCGTATCCGAGGTATTCGTATTCCTGTTCGGATCCGGAAAAAAATATGAAAACAAATATAGCATAGCCATTATCCGTCCGTATCTGATCCGTTTTCACCCCTACGTGCCACGCGCGCGCACACCGATGCCTCGCTGGACCCCCTAATGCGGCACCAAGTAGCATGATTACTTTGAGTAGTGTTTCAGCATTGCAAACTAAGGTTACTTCACAAAGTAGTGTTGTTTTATGCAATATAAAGAGAAGCTATGTGTGGTCGAGAGGAATACTCGGACAAAGGTCTACGACTAGTTCCCGAGGGCTACGCGATTTTGAGCGGCTACGACCGGTTCACGAGGGTTCGACCTCTTCCGGAGGACTACGACCATGTTCGGAGGCTTACGACCACTACCGGTGGCTTACGACCACGTTCGGATGGTCTACGGCCACGCTCAGAGGCTGCACCACATCCGAAGGGTTACGACCACGACCAGGTTTGCGCCCGTGTCTTTGACCAGTCCTCGACCAAGTGGTTGTACCGGGGAAGCGAGTGAGGAACCGATTTTGGTTGGTTTGGATTGCATGCAACAAAATCACCTAAGAAGGAAAGAATATATGTTTGGATATATTTGGAGATAAAATCGTAGGAGGTCAGGCTGTATTTGGCATGAGCGTGCGCGGTCCGGTACGTGTTCTTGTGCGTATTTTCCTCTACCTGTGTAGTTTCCTTTCTCTACGAGCTATGGGGTGGGGTCCACCTACAGCCGTGACAATCAACAAAATCAACCCGATTGGTTTCCGAGATGTAAAAGGAAACAACATGTTTTAATTTTTGCATTAGGTGAGTTTGAGTTGTGTGCATTTAGGAGTTTGAGTTAGTTTCATATTTTGTGCTTGCATGAGGGTCTATTTAAACCACCATGGTTGCACATTGTAGGGGAGTCAAGTTTTGAGTTATGAATTAAAAACACGTGTGCGTGTTGGCCTACGGCCGTTAGGGTTCATCTCTATTTTATGTGTCTTCTTGTGAATTCCAATCTCGGATTTCACCTTGGCATGGTGATTTCTAGCTGTGGTGCTAGGAGTTACTCGTTGGATCTTTGATCCCTATATCTCGTTCGTGTATTATGGTGTGCGCAGGTGTAAGATTTATCTATCCTAGTACGAATTACATCTTGTAATTCATGCTCGATATATTTGTTCAGAATTTCCACCGTGAAAGATTAGGCAACTCGTGGATTTAATCTCGCCTCGAGATTGATCCGCATCAGGTGGTATCAGAGCACAGATTGACCACGGTGGTATCAGCGATGGTTGCTCATGGTGGTGGAGATGTTGCTGCTATGACGTCTTCAGAAGAGAGCTTAAGGAAGTTGAGTTGCAACGTTTTGTATGAAGAGGAAGGCTATGGCGTGGATTGGACTTTTCACTCTCGCTGCAAAGTGAGGGAGTGAGTTTGCGCCATGTCAATTGATCGTGAGAGTTCGATCAATGCTGCTAGTATTGAGCTCGTTGAGAAGTTGGAGTTATCGATGACACTGCATCCGCAACCCTATGTCATGAAGTGGTATTCTGGCGTGCTCAAGATCACAAACCAAGTCAAGGTATTATTTTCATTGGGAAAATTCTCTTGCGAGGTTTTGTGCGATGTTATATCGGTCGCTATGGTTTCGTGTCATCTATTGTTAGGAGGACCATGGTGCGAGCAACAAGGCGCGGTTACACATAATTGGAGTACCCAGGGTTGTACCTTTACATCTAAGGGTACACCGATCCATTTGCTTCCCATAGACGTCCAGTTGATTCAAGGTGATTGGAAGAAGAAGCTGTTAGAAAGGAGGGCACGGGAAGAAGCAGAGAAGAAGGAGGCCAAAGCTACTGAAATTTTTTTGGCTTCCGTTCAATCTGTCCATGTGGCCGAATCTGCTGATTTGTTTTTGGCCCAGTCTGTAGGAAATTTTTCTATCCCTGTGCAAGCTGCAGAAGATGATGAGAAGACTAACTCGAAACCGAGAACGGTTTCGCTTGAAGAGGGAGGGAATGATACGGCACCAAGTAGCATGATTACTTTGAGTAGTGTTTCAGCATTGCAAACTGAGGTTACTTCACAAAGTAGTGCTGTTTTGTGTAATATAAAAGAGAAGCTATGTGTTGTTGAGAGGGATACTCGGACAGAAGGTCTACGACCAGTTCCTGAGCGGCTACGACCAGTTCCTGAGGGGCAACGACCAGTTCTTGAGGGTCTACGACCAGTTCCAGGAGGACTACGACCACGTTCAAGAGGCTTACGACCACTACCGGTGGTCACGGCCCACGTTCGAGAGGCCCACGACCACATCCGAAAGGTTACGACCACGACCAGGTCACGTCGAGTCTTGACCTGTACTGTGAAGCGACCTAGGGAACCAGATTTTGGTTGGTTTGGATTGCGTGCAACAAAATCATCCTAAGAAGGAAAGAATATCCTAAGAAGCAAATGGTACTTAACTTAAGCTATTACAAGTTATTACAACAACGCCGACCGCCAAATAAAAGCGATCATCGAGTAAGGCCTGTTTGGTACTGACTCTAGATTCTAGATTCTCGTTTGAATCTCGTGGAGCGATACCAAACACACACTCTCAAAACCACTGATTCTAATTCTCGCGAGGAGCTGTCCCAAAATGAACTAGCAAGGAGAAGCGACCTTCCCGCAGATTCTCGTGAGAATCCAACTTTGTAAACAAAATACCCTTTGAAGTTCCTAGTATTTACCCGCCATGCCATCAAACTACTCGGCTCATCCGCGCCCCGAGCGAACGCGTGCGATCGAGAGCGATGGGCGATTTCCACCGCCACCACCCACTCCCCGCCTCTCACCCCTTCTCCTGCGCCGCGCCCTCCACATCCTGCTCCACTCCGGTGCACTCCTCATGGCCTTCTCCGCCGAGCCGCGTGCGAAGAGGCGGAGGAGGAAGCCCCGCCCCGCGCGCGGGCGCTGGAGACAGAGGCGAGGTGAGCACGGAGGAGTGGCGCTGGGCACTTCTTCTCCTCTCCCGGCTATGGTGGCGCCGTCGTCCACGAGCTGCTCGAGATGGAGGCCAAGGCGATGAGAAGATGAGCTTGACGGTGCGGCTCCAAGTGAAGGTATCGCCTTTTCTCCAATCCTATTAGATTTAGATGTTCTTGTTGCTTCCGTGCTCCTAAAAGTTGTAGAACATTTGCAAGAATCAAATCGCAAATGACAATGATACAAAATTTGCTTATACACAGTTCTAATCCATCATGAAGTGTAAATTCAATATAACTTGGCATTGTGTAAAGATACAATGTATATACATTCACATGGTCTAAACAATTTAGGGGAAAAAATTCTATAATTTGTGTACAAATATATAAGAGAAAGACACAAATACAATTAAATTATTACAACCAGGGGTAACATGGTCTATTTGCCTCTAATCCCCCCTCATATGGTTTTTGGAGCTAACCCACCAGCCAAACGCTTTCAACATACAACTCCAGATTCTCATAGAAGTGGATTCTCAGAGAATCAGGAGCAGAATCTGAAAAATAAGAATCTAGAGCTCTGCCAAACAGGGCCTAAAATATAGCAGAAGAAGTAGTAAAATTCCAGCGGCACGCCCATCCGATCCCGCAGGCAACCGACAAGAACAAGGCCTAGGTAGACCCATCACCGAACCCTCCGGTTCGGGACCAAAGAACGTGTCGTGCGCATCGTCTCATCTTGAAATCTAAACAACCACATAAGCAAGATTGAGTACAATGTGTACTCAACAAGACTTTGATCTATCGCAAAGATTATATTAGATGTAAGGCTATCAAAGGAATGAGGCTCCACTCTACAAGTTATTTTACTCAAAGCCATTTTTATTTGCAATATTCATAAGTAGTAATTTGCAACGAAATTTGAAAGAGCGATTAAATAAGTACAGACTGTAAGTAAAGAATGAACAAATAACAACATCTCGTAAACCTTCTCGACATTTGAACACAAAAGAAATAAAACAACAACTCGAACCTCCTCGACTCACGAGCCATATTTTATGTTCACCATAGACATGGTAGTTAACTCAACAATTAAAAACCCCATGTCATTGCCTAAGTTTTGTGACAAAACAATTTTTCGAAAACAAGACTACAACCATACCAGCCGCACTAAGCACACTCATGACCGCGAGCATGGCTATTATAATAGATTTTCACTCTGCAGTGGTGTACAACTTTACCTATAGTGCGTGAATATTTGATTTCGAATTATCTATATCACTACTCACTACCGTAGGTAAATAGTCTAGAGTTCGCGACGCAGCTTTTACATCATCTAGTCCTACCCTTGCACTTAGCCCAACGAATGTTTGTCCTCACTCACCCGGATACCCTTCGTCAAGTGAGACCCTCACTTGCCCGGATACCCTCTGTCAAGTGAGGCATTCACCGTTATGTCAGCAATAGAAATTGCTCGCAAACTACTACCTACCTCTCATGCAAGGTTAGTCTTCGACAACTTAGTTAGCTACGGCCATCCCACACTAGCACATACGGTTGTACGATTAGGTCTTAGTCCCGGATTTGCTGGCTTTAGTCCTTAATCGACTACAGGCGAGAATCTCCATCCTAGCTACTAGTGAGTCACAATCCTCACTTTTTCATAATACATAATAACTACTTCGCATCTAAACATTAGGATTTCATTTTATTTTCTTATAAAATAACAGAGGTATCCTCTCTGGACATTTTCAAAATCTCCCAAATTCACAAATTATCATATTGTCATTTTATTACTTTTTGGAAAATCTATCGTTCTAGTAGATCATGCGATAATTGCACTAAAAATTTCCAAATGACATTATATATTGCCTAACCCATATTCTAAAGGCTACAATAGTAAAGGATCAATATTCCAAGGAGACATATGCAGCAAATAGGATTACAACTACCGATTTCCCAATCATAGCATTTTCATACAAAACATACATGCATGCATAATAGATTTTACCAAACAAAGTACAATAAGTAAAATACTAGGATCAACATGATAAAAGGAGGTGCTTGCCTTGGTCTTGCTGTTACGAATATGTGTAGGGTTGGTCGTCGACATAGTCGTTCGCAATTTCAACGTCTATTGAAAGAACCAAAAACAAAACACAATCGAAGAAATAAATTAAACGAAGAAAATCCAAATCTTTTGCATATTCATACAAAGAATGATTTTATATGAATTTAGCAAAAAGATTCATTTAATTCCGAGTTCGTATGTAAAAGTTATTAATGTTTTGATTTGCTTCAATTTGTTGTTGAATTGTTATTGTTCTCTTGAGAGTACCTTAACATGACTTGCATAGGAGGTCTAGCTCATTTTTATTAACCATCTCATTGACCCAAATGCTATTATTGACATTATAAAAACTAGGGCATAAGGCCTATTGTTGTTTAGCTAGCTAGCCACATGCCAAATCCTAACTCCTAATTAGTTTTATTCTTTTAGATTAATTGCCATTGGTTAATAAGTCATTATATTTTCTAACTAACTGTTTTGGCAATTGCCATAACACTATCTTCTTGACCTATTCAATTTTTTCCTCTGTTCATCCATCTCATTAAGCATTTGCCTAATTAAAGTATCCTCTAGATTATTTAGTTCACTAATCAATCTTTTATCCACATAATGGTCCATTGCTCATTCTAAAAATCATCCTTCAATTCTGGTTCCTTACTCTTTTAACCTAGATGCTATTGGTTGAGCAAAATTCTTTAGTCTCAATTATTTCTTTTACATTTAAAATGGCATTAGCTCACTGCCTTATTCATTCTCTTATCTATTCATTGGGTTGTTAAATGGCTACTAAGCACTGTCAAACATCTTTAATTGATGTTAATTACTAGACTTAGCTATTATCAAGTGGTTTGCAAATCTGAAGGTTCCATTAGGGGTTTACTTACTATTCTTCTCAAAAATTTCTTATCATATTAATTCTTTGCCTAATCAAGGCATTCTTTGATTAATTAGTTCACTAAATCATCTTTTCCTTGACCAATTGGTTGTTCACTATTGGTTTTTGAATAACCCTTCTCAATACTTGTTTCTCATATTGGTGTTCTCCTTTTAGGTCAATCTCTATTGGCTATTTGAATCAATAACAGCTCGAACTACTTGTATTAGCAATATCATTAACCTTCTGTTATTTCAAGTTTGCATCTAAATTACCTTCTCTGCTCATTCATCCTTTTAAGAGTGTTAGATAACTAAACTTACTAATTCAAATATTCATTTGTTAAGCAAATTTTTGAGTGATTCAACAGTCATTCAAAAGGTTTATTAGCAAATGCATTTGGCCTCCTTACATGTGTCCATTTTTCAGTGAGAAAGAAAGGGGGACATAGAGAGTTCAAGGAGGCAGAGACAGAGGAGGTTTCAGGGCGGCTCAGGTGGCGCAAGTCGTCGGCGAGGGAGGCTATGGTGGCGGCCGAGGTGGCGAAATAGAACTAGTGAGGTAAGGTGTCCAGAAGGGTGGTGGTGTTGCGGCCGGCTGGCGTGGCGTGGCGGGCGAGGGCGGCGGTGGTCACCGTGGAGGTGTTAAGGTGAGGTGGCACTCGGGTGATGTTGGGGCGAGTTAGGGGAGCACGAGCATCCCCGGGTACTTGAGCAGCAGGTCGGCGAAGGAGGAGAAGCTCGAGGTCGGCCGGCCGCGGCCGTGGGCGGCGCGGAGGGTTCATTGTGGGGGGTCGCCGTGCAGGAAGAGGGTCAAGGTGAGTGATGAGGGGAGGTAGATAGATGTCAAAGGATGCTCTAGGTGAAAGGAACTGAGGAGGGGATCACCAGAGAAGAGATGGTGCCAGCGGTGGAGGTCTTGACCATTTTTGGGGAAGACAACGGGGGCATGGTGTTCCGATGGATTAAAGGCAAAATTAACTGAGGGTAAATGATTCTTAGGAGCTAGAACATGAGATGAAGTGGTCCATAAGTGGAGGGACTCACCGAGTCGGCCGGAACAACGAGGGGAGGTGGCGACCGTGTACCGAATGTCGCTGGACGCGGTGAAGACACTTTGCGTTCCCAGTGCTCCGGCTGCAAAGAGAGACAAAGGAGGTGAGGGAAAGCAAGAGGGCATCAAGGCGAACTCTAAGGACATGGAGATTAGGGTTGGACTCCATCGATGCGGTCGGGAGCTCGGAGGCGATGCTGCCATGGCCGGCGCATGGCATTTGTCACTTTGCTTGATTGGAGCTCAGGGAGAGGAGAAGTTGGAGAGGGAAGGTGGAGAAGTGAAGAAGAGAAGATGAGGCACCCGATGCTCATCTTATATAGGGAAGGGCTCGATGGAAACCGAGTGAACTGACAACATTTGCTTCAGAGCTGCCGAGGGAGAGAGACAAAGCAAGGTCAGTGTAGGACACGGGCGAGGCTGGGCAGAGCATGGGCGTGGCTGTGCAGGCGTGGGCACGCCAATACCGTGGGCTCGATGCGCTTGTGCATGCACACGGGCACGTGTCCTTGGTGCTGGTGAAGCTGGCGCTAAGGGCAGGGGTGCATGGAGAAGAAGGCTGGTCGGGTGGTCCCGACATGTCAGTGAGAGGTGGAAGCGTTCTGGTTTCCAGGATTTTCAGAAAAGCTGAGAGCTTTAGGTAATTTTTTGGCATAGGAATATAAGTCCAAAAATTATGAAAATTTTAGATGAGGTTTCTGACATAGTCCAGTTTATAGTGTAATTTTAGTCCAGTTTATAGTGTAATTTTTATGGAGTTTTATTTGTTATTATTTTTCTCTAAAAATCTTTTAAGCTATTGTTTGTATGTATTTTTATTATTCTATTTGAGAAAAGTTTGTAAACACATGTTTTAAGCATTTCCTATTTTGTTGATAGTGTAATTACACCAAGTTTGGATTTTTGTTTATCATATTTTGTTTCAATTCATTTTGATCCTTAATTAGTTTTGTATTTCTATAATTAGATTCTTAAATTTCTTTATTAGACAAAAATCCTAGCAAATAAAATCCAGAAAATCAAATGTCAACAAAGTCCATCAAAAGGTTTAAAAATTTCACATTTTTACCTATTTGAAAATAATCCCAAATTTTGGGATGGTACTGCATTGTAGCGCGCCATTTGTCTTAACCGCACGTCATCAGTTACTTAATGGTCGTGATTAACTTTTGGTTAATAACCGCTGACGTGTGGGCCCGAGCGAGTTAATAAGGATTAGTTAAGTTCGGGTTTTTCCCTTTAAGTCGCTGACATGTGGGATCTACTGCTTAAGTGCACAGTGCATGTGGCCGTGGACCAAGCACAGTGCGCGTGGATCGAAGGTCCATGCACTGTTCTCATGCATGGGGCCACTAACAGTGGCCCCCACCTATCCGGAAAAAAATCAATTTTCTTTAGAAATTAAAAGGAAAAAGAAATACTGTGCATGCGGACCCCACTCGTCAGTGAGAGAGTTTCTTTCTCCTCTTTTCTTTTTCTAGTTTTATTTCAAAAGTAAACTTCGGAGAGCCCGTTCTCCCTCGTTTTAACTTCAAATTTAATTAAATTTGTTTCTAAAATTTTGTAAATTCAAGATCTTTCTAATGACAGTGGTTGTGTGCAATTTGAAGTTCATTTGATATTTATTTTGTAATTATTTACTTTGCTCGTCTGTTTGTTCCTTTTTCGGCGCGATCGTCCGAGTAGAGTTCGAGAACCCAGAAGAGCCCCAGTTTGATCAAGCTCAAGACTTTTAAGACCCTCTTACCTTTGAACCAAGAGAGTCAATACTTTGATTATATTGAACTTACATTTTATCCTAATTTATATTCTTTTAAAATATCAAATTGCATGCTTAATTTTTTATGCAAATGTATGTCAAATCTTAAGGTAGTTAAATACCAATTTGATACTTTAGTATTATACCATCCTTTGACATTTGAAACACATAATCCTTGTCACCCTAGATAATTAAGTGGTAACCTTACTAGCTTTATGTTGTACTTAAGCGTCATACTAGTCTTGTTTAAGTACTAGGGCATTAATTGCCCTAATCATCATCTTTTAAACATAAAATTGTTTTGGGGCAGACATTGGAGGTAAATGGCTGAAATATTTGAGATAATATAATTTATGCTTCTAAAAACCCTAATAACTTGCTATTACCACATCTAGACAGATGGTATCATGGTGGAGTCTTGATGTAGCACGAGAATTTGTGGTATGTGGTATGAACTGCCTAGATGACTTTAAGGACTTAATCCTATGATGACCTCCCAATGTAAAACAGTACAACTATAAGTCTATAATAGTGTCGACCTGGCTAAATAATTTGTATCCACTGGTGCGAGTTGCACCATTGGAGTGACCCACAAGTCGTGTCGCTGGCGTAAACCGTCGTGGACACGTGAGAGGAGGTCTGGGTGTGGTTGACACAGGTGTGGTAGGCGTAACCATCCTCAGATGAAACCTTAGCGGGTGTAACTAACACTGGGGATGCATTGTAAAGGCCTTATGATGATTTCCTTGATTCACATGTCTAAGAAAACGTGTGTACATATCAAGACAGTCTATGCAGAGTATAAACTGTTTGAACAACTGTGCCCATGGTCAAGGGCGGGCATGAGAACTTACGCGAGTTAGTTCTATTTATAAAAACTTTATGGGTGAGATGAAAACTCGTCGGGTGAATATAACCCTCACTTTGGATTTCCCTCGGTGGAAGTACCCTAGTGTTGTTAATAGGTGGATGTAACCCCATTCAAAATTAAGCATAAGGTGGAGTTAACTTGCACCGTTATAAATATTGCGAACTTCTCTTTAATAAAATATGAATTTGGTTAAATTTCTAAGTCATAGGAATTTCTATTTATGGTAATTGAAAATGCTACTTTTAGCAATAAAAGAACCCGAGTCATCCTTGTTAAACCTTGCATATACATCTATTGCATACTGTGTGTTGGCTCGCGAGCATGGTTACTTGTGCTCATCCTCGCTCTTTCCCCATCTCTCGTAATCCGTGGACCAAGGACATTATGCCTACCACAAGAATCCAGTCAATGGCCAAGAAGACGGTGGAGAGTAGATTAGTCTCTATTAGTCTAGGTATCGCCTTGATCTAGTTGGTGCTTGCATGTACACCAATATTATCTAAGTATTTGGATAATATCGATCGTACATAGGCTACCCTAGTCGCTTGTTCTGTGGAGAGATGTGCCCTACCCTTTTGCTTACGATATCGCTTTTCTTTGTTATGTAATGTATCCATTTGGACCTGGTCGGCCGTATTGTAAACTTGTCCGATGCGGTCTATTTAAACTCGATGTTATGTATATGTTACGGTTTACGCTATGTATGAGATGATTCAGATGATGTATCGTGAGCACTATCTCGATCCGAAAATAGTCTGATAATTTCGTAGAGGATCCTGTATAGTGAAATCAGGTCCCACAAAAATGTATCCAATCGTCACTTAGTTTTGCTTCATGTTGTGTGTATAAGAAGGCAGTGAATGATCCCCTCATGAGTCATGAGTATTCCCGTACCCTCAAGCTCCAACCAATTGAAGGTTCCCATTTATTCCAGACTCTTCGTCTCCTCCTTTTGTGCTCACTTTCCTTGGTTCTCCCAGCCAAATCAACAACAAACGAAACTGATCTATTGGCACTTGTATCCTTCAAGTCCCTCGTATCAGGTGATCCACTGAAGATATTGTCATCGTGGAATGGCTCCGTCCACCACTGCCGGTGGCCCGGAATCAGGTGTGGTCGTCGCCATCCTGACAGGGTCACTTCTCTTGTTCTAAACTCCAGCCATCTCTCAGGTCAGATATCTCCAGTTCTATCCAACCTCACCTTTCTTCAGAAGTTGATCCTTTCGGATAACCAGTTCACCGGAATCATCCCAGAAGAGCTAGGGCAGTTGAGTAGATTGCGCTCCATCAACCTGTCTCGGAATGCCCTTGGTGGTAACATACCATCAACTCTTGGAAACTGCACCAATCTAGAGTATATAAGAATGATGGAAAATAATCTGCAGGGCACAATCCCTTCTAGTATTGGACTTTGCAAAGACCTTATGTACTTGTTATTAACCTCTAATAACCTTGTAGGAAGCATCCCACCAAGCCTTGGCAACCTAACTAGTCTGCTAGCACTTAGTCTAGATGGGAATAACTTTACTGGTCCCATCCCTTCTAGTATTGGATTTTGCAAAGACCTTATTTACTTGTTATTGGCCTCTAATAACCTTGTAGGAAACATCCCACCAATCCTTGGCAACCTAACTAGCCTGCTAATATTTCGTCTAGATTGGAATAATTTGACTGGTCCCATCCCTGCTTCTCTCGGCCAGCTTCGTGTCCTTCGAACCATCTGCGTTAACGAAAATAACCTTTCGGACCAGATACCGCATTCCTTGTACAACATCTCATCCATGGAGGTCTTTCAATTAGACAATAACCAGCTCGAAGGAACCCTTCCTTCTGATATCGGTTCTTCTTTTCCAAACTTGTCGGCACTAGTGATATTTTCAAATCAACTGCAAGGACATATCCCAGATTCCATATCTAACTGTTCGGACTTAGGTATGCTTGACGTTAGTTTGAACAAATTCACAGGTCCAATACCTTCTAGCTTAGGAAACTTACAAAATCTACGGATTTTTGCTGCTTCTGGTAATCTACTTGCAGCGAAGACAACTAGTGATCTGAGCTTTATTGATCGATTAAGCAATTGTACAGAGTTAGAAGTGTTAGATCTTGATGGTAACCAACTCCAGGGCAATATACCAAACTCGATTGGAAATCTTTCTAGTAATCTATACTTTCTTACTATGGGAACCAATCCAATTTCAGGAAGTATCCCCGCTGTAATCGGTAAGCTAGTTGGCCTGACTAGAATTCAGCTTGGAAACACACTACTTAGTGGTACCATACCCCAAGAAATTGGTAATCTCTGGAGACTCGAGCTAATAGATCTGTCAAATAACGCCATATCGGGGAAAATTCCATTGACTTTTGGTAACCTTACCCGAATTACTAGGCTCTTTCTCCAAAGCAATGAACTTGAAGGGAATATACCGGAGCAGATGAGTTCTATGCAAGCCCTAGAATCCATGAACCTTTCAAATAACAAATTAGTAGGAAATATCCACAAGGAAATAATGTATCATTCTCTTTCTGTAGCCATAGACATGTCCCATAATTACCTGAATGGTTCATTGCCACTGGAAATCAGTAAATTGAAAAATATACAAACGATCATCCTATCAAATAACAGATTATCTGGTGAAATTTCTAGCACTATCGATGGCTGCCAGGTATTGCAGGAACTTTATCTTGATAGAAACGTGTTTCATGGGTCCTTTCCATCCTCTTTTGGTAACATGAGAGCGTTGCAAGTGCTTGATCTATCCCACAATTCTTTTTCTGGTCAAGTACCACAGCTCATAGATGAGATGAACCTCCAATATTTGAATATTTCTTTTAATAATTTTGAGGGAGAACTACCCAAAGGAGGAGTGTTCAATAATATTACTGCAATTGATGTAAGAGGGAATCCTAAACTTTGTGGTGGAATACCACAGATGAAGCTACCAAAATGTATCACACATATCCAAACACACAAACATCATTCCCGGAGACTCATGGTGATTTTATTTTGCATAGCTGGTGCAGTTGCGTGCTTTTGCATAGCCATATGTTTCTTGGCCAGTCGATATTGGAGAAGATCACAAAAAAACCCAACATCCGGTTATGCAATGAAATTTGAACACAAGAGGGTGTCATACAATGACATTTTCAAGGCTACAGATGGTTTCTCTTCGGTTAATTTAATCGGAAGAGGCGCATTTGGAGCAGTATACAAAGCTACCATGAGCTTTGAAAATCTGACAATCGTCGCTGTGAAGGTCCTAGATCTTAAACAACATGGTGCTTCTAAAACATTCTTGACTGAATGTGAAGCTTTGAGAAATATACAGCACCGAAACCTTATTAAGGTTTTGAGCTCATGTTCTAGTACGGATCACAATGGTAATGATTTCAAGGCTTTAGTTTTTGAGTTCATGCCGAATGGTAGTTTGGAGACATGGTTACATCCTAGAGCATGTATTGCTCGACCATTTAAGGCTCTAAGCTTTATCCAAAGGATGGACATTGCAATAGATGTTGCCATGGCATTAGACTACCTCCATCACCATGGGACTGTGGCAATTGTGCATTGTGATTTGAAGCCTAGCAATGTACTTCTGGATGGAGAAATGATTGCACATGTGGGTGATTTTGGATTAGCAAAGTTTTTGGTTCAACCAGATACCATCCTTTCTCATTCAGCAACAAGCACTGGGATCAAGGGTACTATCGGCTATATTCCACCAGGTACAAGCCTTTTCTGCTAAGAAATATACAGTATCTTTAGTACACCCATGGGTAAAAGTTTACCGTGTCATCAAGTTTTTCTAGAACAATTAGTTGTCTAATTTCTTTGAAAAGGTCTAATTCCTTTTGTACTTAAGCATTTCTAACTTAACGCTTGTTGAATCTTTAGTACTTAAAAAGGAGCCATTGGTGAGTGGTAAGTCGTTCTTTCATAACCCCTCCCATCCCCTCTATCGTTCTACTTAAGCATTAGGTCTAGTATTTTTAATTTATTAGGTTCCCAGGTTAAATACTTCAATCGAAGATAATATTGGTGATGCCCTTCAGAGCATCCGTGTGAATCTGCTGAACATTCCGGCTTGCTTTGGATTTAGGAAGTAGACATAGATGTGAATGATTTGACATATATTTGGCTGGGAATTTTGTTTTGATAAATACAATTGGCAATTTGAGACCAAAATAATTTATACAAGATCATGCAGGTGGAGCTCTAATGACATGAATACGTTAACAAAAAGAGATGTAATTAGGTTTTAGAGCATGTAATACAATTTTATTTATCCGTAGTAAAGCACAGACATTCAACTAGTAAAGAATAATTTTCCTAGTTTTCATGGAATGGCGGTTGGGCACAACACACAAAACCACAAACCGTTTTGAAGTCTGATTCTATTATTGCTAGCGCACCATGTGTGACGATAATTTCCTGTTGTCAGAATACGGCATGGGGGATCAAGCATCTGTGCAGGGAGATGTATACAGCTATGGAATTCTTCTTCTCGAGATATTCACTGGAGTGAGTCCCACTGATGAAAGATTTAAAGATGGGACGAGCCTTCCAAAGCTGGTTGAGATGTCTTTTCCTGATAAAGTTATGGAAATAGTCGATGACAAATTATTCTTGACTAATGGTCAAAACGAGACAGGAGACAATACCAATGAACCCGAGAATGTTCATGAATGCTTGCTTTCAGTGATACAAAGTGGACTCATGTGCTCCAAGGAGAATCCAAAAGAGCGCATCGGTATAAATGATGTTGTCAAAGAGCTAAGCTCAGCAAGAGAGAAGCTACTGAGTTGGGAAACGTTTGAAATGATTGGTTGATGCATTGTGCCTTTCTTAAGTACCGATGGCACTTAGAAGTTATTAAACTTTTTAAAGTTTCATGTTGGCTATGTTAAGTTTTGTGTTAAAGTCCGGAGTCACTGTGCTACATAGGAAGTGATGTACAATTGGTTTGGCCTTTCTTTATCACAATTGGTTGGCACTGTTTAAACTATGGGAACCGCCTGCATGTTCCAGTTGGCTTTCCATTCCTTTGCGAGCTTCGCTGCACCGGAATTTAAACACATCATGTTTTATGGCATAACATGCTATATTCTCTGTATGATACAATAATCTGTAAATGTCACAACATATTGGTTCATTCTGCGATAGAAATATTCTTTTTTACACAAATCTGTACATCTCTAAAAAAACAAATGTGCCACTATATTTCAGCATTGCTACTCCAATCAAAATAAAGTGGGAACAAAGAAGATGCTTACCCTTTAGCACTGTCTGCACTGTTGAAATCGACAATTCTACAGTGCGTGATCAATATAACATAACAACTTTTCCCTTGAGTTCAGCAAAACAGAGTAACATAAAATGCTCTGGGTGAAAAGACAGCACAGGTTTGGAGTATACGGGACATATACCGTCGGTCCATGTGACCCATGTAATGGGCAAAATTTGATATATACCACTGAAAAACTTGCCACTTCGAGATATACCACTCAATATCATGAAATTAGAAATATACCACTTCAGTTTCTTGTTCATTTGAAATTTGTCATTTTCTATTCTTTTCTCCCATTTTCAATCAATTCCCACTGAACTTTCCCTTTTGCCCCTCATCTCTTCTTCTCCATCGACCTCCAAACCCACCAACCCACTGCCGAGGAGGAGCAGGAGCAAAGCAAGCGACGAGCCAAGAACTCGCATCCCCAGTCCAGAAGAAGAGAGGACCATGCTTCCGGGAGTGGAGCTCGCGCGGCGGCAGCGCGTGCACTACCATGGGGACGTCGTGGCGGGGGCCGGGGAGCACCACACCTGGCACCACCATCAGCTGGGAGCCACGGCGCAGGCGGGCACCGGCGTGGTGGGGGCCATGCTGGCGGCCCGTATCCGGCTTGAGGAGAAGCTCCGCGGCGCTGCAGTCATCGCCGTCCAGGTCAGCTTCGATGGTTGAGCACTAGGATCTGATGATTTCCTGATTCCGTTAGGATTTCGCAATGTTCTTTTTTGTGAAAGCACGCTGTTTAATTCCTCATAGCTCGTACTGCAATTGAATTATGAAGATAGAGAATTGGAGCTTGTCGATGCTCTATTTGAAAATTAAGATTCCATTCATGTGAAGCAATCTCTTGGCTATTTTTTCATCCAATTTTGAAATGCTCTCTGTTCACTTCAGTAATCTGTTTCGGAAATGCAACCAATCTATGTCGCATAGTAATTGAATCACACAGTCAAATGTTCTATCTACGTCTACCGTGTCGGTTTTCCGCACCGCACCCAAATATGCCACCATTGCTAGCTAAACTCAAGAACAACATGTGGAACCAAAGTTAAGAACCATCTTCATCCATCGGGCAGAAGGGATGGATTGGAAGAGATGAGGGGCAAAAGGGGAAGTTCAGTGGGGGATAGAAGGAAAATGGGAGAAAAAAAATAAAATGGGAGAAAAGAATAGAAAATGACAAATTTTAAATGAACAAGAAACTGGAGTGAGGTATTTCTAATATGAGGTATTTCTAATATCGTAACACTGAATGGTATATCTTGAAATGACAACTTTCTCAGTGGTATATATCAAATTTTGCTATTAATATGTATGTATATACCAAGTGAGCAATAGTGAATACACAAGAAACATACACAAGTCTACATGGTATTAGAGCCCTCACCTGTGCCCTAACCCTAGCGTTGTTGCTGCGGCGCCTGGTGCTGGCGGTGGTGCCCGGTCCTGGTGGAGGCGAGGCAGGGAGGCGGCGCCTGAGCTTGTGGTGGAGGCGACGTCCCGTCGCGGCGCGCGAGAGGCCGTGAGGCGGCGCGTGCTTCGGGTGGAGGTGGCCGAGTAGTGCGGGGCGGAGAGCTCCGAGTGGGCTACGACCGGAGAGCGGCTCGAGGAGGCGAGATCCGGGCGGCGCGGAAGCTTGTGGCGGCGACCGAGCCCGAGGCAAGGGAGCCGAGGCGGCGTGAGGAAGGAGGCGGCTTGTGGAGGCGAGATCCGGGCGGCGCGGCGGCGTGTGGAAGCAGGGGCGAGGAGAGGAAGGAAGTGGCTGGTGGAGGCGCTCTGCTTCTTGAATATCAGCTTGGCTTGATGTATCCATTTTGTTTGCATCTCTTTTTAGCATTTGACATGGCAGGCAAGTCTGCAAGAAAAGACCAAGGCTCCACTGACACTGCTGAAGTCTTCATCAGAATCAGACCCCAAAATACTGTCTGAGGCGCTCTGCTTCTGTGAGGAAGGGAGTCGTGGCTGAGGAGAGGAAGGAAGCGGCTAGAGGGATCCGGGTGACGCGGCTGCAGCAGAGGTACTGCTGTTACTCTTACTATATGTGATTTTGAGATTGCGTTGTAGCTACGGGGGAGAATCGCTATGGGGGAGAATCAGGACCTGCAGCACGTGCTAGAGAAGTTGGCACTGTGAAGACGAGTGGGGCATCGAGCTCAGACAGGACAATTGTTTCTTGTGCTAAGACGGTGCAGAAAATAGAATTGATGTCGAATGATGTTAAATTAGAAGGTGTGAGAAATTACTTGAGTTGGTCACGGAGGGCATTGTTGATTCTGAGAACAAAAAGGCTAGAGAGCTTCATCAGAGGAGAATCAATTGAACCGGTGGACAAGACGGGTGCAGAATAGCGAACTTGGAGTACTACCAACTCACTGGTGGTGGTATGGCTGTTGAGTTCGGTATCTCCGACTATTGCTGCAACTGTCGAGACCATCTCAAATGCGGTTGAGGTATGAAAAACTCTATTAAAATTGTACTCAGAAGCAGGAAATATGATGTTGATGGTTGAGACATAGGAGAACGTTAGTGATCTAAGATAGGAGGAGAGCCCGTGATGGAGTATGTTGCTGAATTACAGCAATTGTGGGTTGATCTAGATCACTACGATCCTCTAGAGTTGCCTCATGCAGACTGCATATCCACTGTTAAGAAGTGGATTGAACGCAAGCGGGTGATTGAATTTCTGAAAGGGCTAAATCCAAGATTTGATGGAAGACCAGCTACTATCTTTCACCAGCCTACTCTTCCTACACTGGAGGAAGCAAACATTGCATTACCAGTTACTCGTCCTGCTTTTGCAGTAACTGAAACAAGAGATTGTTTCAATTGTGGTGAAACAGATCACCTGAATCGTAATTGTCCCTATCCCCGCAAGCCTAATCGAGGTAAAGATCGGGTCTATGTTAAGAGTGGACAGAAAGGAGGTGGAAGTAAGGGAGGCAAGAGTAGCTACAAGGCGAACTTTGCAATGACTGAAGAAGAGTCACCTGAACGTGTGGAGATCTCGGTTGCAGAGCTAGAGGAGCTGAGGCAGCTAAAGAAGAGAGTTGAAGATTTAGAAAACAAAGATGAAAGGACTACGCTTATATCCAGCGCTTCTGCTAATCTGGCTCACTCAAATCCAGGTAAATTGATTATAGATTCAGATGCATCAACACATATTACGGGTATGTTGGATGAATTTAAATCATATACTCTATTCTCACCCACATACATCGGAATTATCCAAATGACGGATAGAACATCTCAACCTATTAAAGGGGTTGGTGTTGTCCAATGCAGTCCTTCCATCACACTACCATCAATTTTACATGTTCCATCATTTTCAGTCAATTTACTCTCAATAAGTTAATTAGTTGATCATTTGGATTGCTATGTTATATTTGATCAAGAAACTTGTCTTGTTCAGGAGAGACTGAATGGCAGAAAGTTTGAGACTAGCGTCAGGAGTCATGGGTTATGGTACTTGGATCCAAGAGAGGGAGATTTTGGGCTATGTATTGCTTTGGTGGTGATGTCAAATGAAGAGGAGGCTAGAGTGATGCTTATGCATTATTGGCTGGGACATATATCTTTTGAAACTATGAGTAACGTATTCTCTGATATAGTGAACAAAGTGGATATGAGTAAACTAATGTGTGATGCATGTGAATTTGGAAAAAACATTAGATCCGCATATGTGAGCAAGGGACTTCGTAGTGTGTCCCCCTTTGTACTTGTGCACTCTGATGTATGGACATCTCCTGTTGTCTCTGCTAGTAGCATAAAATATTTTGTTACCTTTATTGATTGTCACACTCGTATGACTTGGATTTATATTATGAAACACAAAACAGAGGTGCTAAAATGCTTTCAAGACTTCTATGTGTATGTCAAGAATCAATTCTATACCCATGTCCAGATTATAAGAACAGACAATGGAACAAAGTATGTAAATAAGGAGTTTGATAGCTTATCAGCCGAAGGAATCTTACATCAAACCTCATATCCAAATACACCCCCTCAGAATGGAGTGGCTAAAAGGAGAAATCATCATCTCTTGGAGTTAGCCCAGTCACTCATCTGTACTATGGATGTGCCTAAATTTCTGTGGAGTGGAGCAATTATGACTAGGACATACCTTATCAATCGTATGCCATCAAGAATATTTAGAATGAAGACTCCATATGAGATGTTGAAAGGAAAAAAATGAGTTCATCGTCCCTCCAAAAGTATTTGGATGCACATGCTTCGTTCGAGATCACAGACCCTCGGTGGGAAAGCTGGATCATCAGGCTGTTAAGTGCATCTTCCTGGGATACTCTTCTGGACAGAAGGGATATAAGTGTGGGAGCCCTTCTGAACGACGCATGTTTGTGAGTATGGATGTGATTTTCAGGAAGTCAGAACCCTTCTATGGAGAGAGAACTGATTTGAGTTCTTTGTTTGACCTCGACTCTCCTAACAGGTGGACCATTAAAGCTTTGGTGTGACAACCAGTCAGCAATCAACATTGCAAATAATCCAGTTCAGTACGACCGAACGAAACATGTGGAGATGGATCGGTTCTTCATCAAAGAGAGACTTGATGAGGGTACTTTGAAATTGAGTCATGTAACTTCTAGAGAACAAATAACTGATTGTCTAACACAAGGGTTGGGAACTAAGGAGTGTTTATCGACATGTGATAAAATGGGAATAATAGATATCTATCGCCTATCTTGAGGGGGAGTGTTGAATATATAGGCCATATACCGGTCGGGCCATGTGGCCCATGTAATGTGTATGTATATATCAAGTGAGCAATAGTGAATACACAAGAAACATACACCAAGTCTACAAGGTTAATATGATTGTTTCTACATAGAGAATGAATAGTGAACAATCAACCAAATGCACAAGTAACAATTCTGACAATTCACGGAACATCTCATTGTTCTCTGCTTTTCTTTGGCTTCATGATACAACTAGTGCACAAATTGACAATTCGTAAAGATACAGCAAGGTAAAAAAGAAATTATAGCGTTCCTATAATAGGAACATGCTCTTCAAAACAGGAAAAAAGAAATCAAAGTAAAAAGTGTGAACCTTGATAAGAGCATTCGAGCTGCATATATAATTGGTGATAAGAGCACACCCATGATTAGGGGTGCTAATGGTTTGGATTGGAATGGGTTAAATGGGTTGGGTTTTAATTTGGATTGACTTTGGATTGGTGAAAACGGATTGAGGCATCTAATGGGTTGGGGTGGGTTGGGTTTACAATGCAAACGGTTTGGTTTGGTTTTGTGTGGGTTTGAAATTTTGGGTTCCAAATGGTTTCAACCCGTGGGCATAACCATGGTTTCAGCATATAGTTTTACTACTCAATCCCCACCACCACCACCCCACTGCCCTGCCTGCCACTCCGAGGTGCTGCTCGCTTTGCACTCCAGCTCGTGCGGCGGAGGAGGAGCGGGGCTCCATCTCGTGCACGAGCGGCTTTTGGTGATGGGGGAGCGGTGCGCCGAGTACGACATCCCGCAGTGGCGCATGGCAGACGGGCTATACCTCGGCCTCCGCAACGCCGGCCTCCATCGCTATCTGGCTCGGCGTCTCGGAGCCCGCGGCATCGGCGCGCGCCTCGCTCTGGCGGCGTCTCTGCTGCCGTGGCGCGCGGTCGTATGGACCCCGTCGATGTCATCGACCCGGCTCATGGTCGAACCTCCACCACTTGCCGCTACGCGCGGCGGCGTGGACGCCGGAAGATCCTCCGCCGACGGCGTCCGTGGCTGTATCGCGGCCGGCCTCTCCATCATCACCTACGCGCCGTCCAACGCGATGTGGTGGGCATCCTACGCCATGGCACAGCGCTTCATCTGGCGCGTCGTCGGTGCCGACCGCTCGAGAGCTACCCGTCCACGATGGCCGTGTGGCGCGGCGCCGCCGTCGCGAAGTGCGGCGCACTCGTGACCATGCCGCTGGATACCGTGAAGACGCGCCTCTAGGTCATGGAAGCCGATGGGGCGGCGGCGCGGCCGACGCTGGCGAGCACTAGAGCACGGTGCACGGGCTGCTCAAGGAAGGCGGGTGGACGGCATACTACCGCGGGCTCGGGCCGAGGTGGGGGTCCATGTCGTTCCCCACAACCACCATGGTCACCACCTACGAGTTCTTGAAGTGTCTCTTGGCCAAGGAGGGCTCCTTCGATTAGATCCTTGACCGTAGCGTTCATCTGGTGATTATTTTATGAATGTGTTTCGTTGTTTTATGATGTATCAAGATGCAGCAATGGGTTCAAGAAATGGGTGGAAATGGGTTGAAACCCATACGAGGGAAGTGGTTTGGGTTGGGTTGGGCGGAAATGCTATATGGGTTGGGTTGGGTTGAAAATTCTATGAAGACACTTTGGGTTAGGGTTGGATTTGGATTGGGTTTGTCCCTATTACCAGGCCTGGCCATGATCAACAAGTGTCATATCAGGGCAAGAACGCAACAGATCAAAAGGATTATTTTTCTTCTTACAAATTGAGCTTCTGTAAATAGTAACATATATACCACATTAGCAGAGTGGGACTCACGGACGCCCAAAAAAATGCTTAAAAAAATTTAAAAAAATAATGAGAAAAAACAGTCGACAAAATAATTGGGATTGAAAAAAAAACAGCTGAGAACAAAAAATGGTACGAACTTTTTTAGAAAAAAATCGACACGAAAAAGAAAATAAAATGTTCGCAAAAAAATGGTTCTCCTCGCTGTATCTTGTGGTGGCGCAGGCCGGTGGTGCGGCGGTCCTCCAAATACGACGGTGGCGGCGCGAGGGCCACCAGAGCAGGAGGCGGTGCGGGCCTGCGGCGCGGTGGGTGGAAGAGGATTGCGTCGTCTTCCTAGGTGGAGGGTGGCGGGGAGGAAGAATGCACCGACGGTGGGGCAGGAAGGAACGTGGCGGGGCCGAGAGCACGTCAAGCAAAATGGGGCACGTGTGAACCACACTCGGGAGTGAGGAATTTAATATGCATGCGTATGATTAATTCGGATACAGCACAGGGCAGAATAGTTGTGTTTGTTTTGCAGGATCGGTTCTGCAAACTGTTGACCCACATGATCAGATTAGAACTGATCTCGTAAACAATCTGATCATGGTGCCTGACTCACACATGTATGTTATGAACTAATATATTTTAGACTCATAAACTGACATATCTGATCATGGTTGATGACATAGTTCAGGAGTTTCATGGTATACTAAAAATAGGTAGGTCAATATGTAATATCTGAAAGTGAAGTCTATAAATAGATCTCTACCCTCTAGTTTTATTATACAATTGTGAATTACATCACAAAAAGACATAGAAATGAAAGATAGACAAAAAAAAACCTTTATAAAATTAATTTAAGGTTTGAACAAAACCTAATATTGATCTCAGAGCGAACGGTTCGGGGCTGCGGCACTCTCGGCGGACGTCCGCGTCCGGAGCCAAGTCGTCTCGTTCGACGCACGGCGATCGTCCGCGTCGGAAGAAAGTCTCGTTCGTGGACGTCACATCAAGAGCGACGTCGTGTCCGTCTTCGCTTTTTTGTCCGCGTCCGAAGAAGACGTCGCTGTTCGTTTTTTGTCCGCGTTCGAAGGCAGGCGACGTCGCTGTCCGTCCTCGGTCGACGCGCGTCCAGCACAGGAGTGCGCCTGCCCTGTCGCTTGCGGTCGTTTCCTTCGTCCTACCTTGATCTTTCACGACTTAAGATTTATTTTTCTGTACCAGACTATCACTAAAAATGTATCCAATCGTCACCTAGTTTTGCTTCATGTTGTGTGTATAAGAAGGAATGATCCCCTCATGAGTCATCAGTATTTCCGTACCCTCAAGCTCCAACCAATGGAAGGTTCCCATTTCTTCCACACTCTTCGTCTCCTCCTTTTGTGCTCACTTTCCTTGGCTCTCCCAGCCAAATCAACAACAAACGAAACTGATCTATTGGCACTTGTATCCTTCAAATCCCTCGTATCAGGTGATCCACTGAAGATACTGTCATCGTGGAATGGCTCCGTCCACCACTGCCGGTGGCCAGGAATCAGGTGTGGTCGTCGCCATCCTGACAGGGTCACTTCTCTTGTTCTAGACTCCAGCCATCTGTCAGGTCAGATATCTCCAGCTCTGTCCAACCTCGCCTTTCTTCAGGAGTTGAGCCTCTCGGATAACCAGTTCACCGGAATCATCCCAAAAGAGCTAGGGCAGTTGAGTAGATTGCGCTCCATCGATCTGTCTCGGAATGCCCTTGGTGGTAACATACCATCAACTCTTGGAAACTGCACCAATCTAGAGTATATAGGAATGATGGGAAATAATCTGCAGGGCACAATCCCTTCTAGTATTGGATTTTGCAAAGACCTTATTTACTTGTTATTGGCCTCTAATAACCTTGTAGGAAACATCCCACCAAGCCTTGGCAACCTAACTAGCCTGCTAATATTTCGTCTAGATGTGAATAATTTGACTGGTCCCATCCCTGCTTCTCTCGGCCAGCTTCGTGTCCTTCGAACCATCTGTGTTAACGACAATAACCTTTCGGACGAGATACCGCATTCCTTGTACAACATCTCATCCATGGAGGTCTTTCAATTAGACAATAACCAGCTCGAAGGAACCCTTCCTTCTGATATCGGTTCTTCTTTTCCAAACTTGTCGTATCTAGGGATATTTGCAAATCAACTACAAGGACATATCCCAGATTCCATATCTAACTGTTCGGACTTAGCTATACTTGACGTTAGTCTTAACAAATTCACAGGTCCAATACCTTCTAGCTTAGGAAACTTACAAAATCTATGGTTTTTTAATGCTGGTGGCAATCTACTTGAGGCGAAGACAACTAGTGATCTGAGCTTTATTGATCGATTAAGCAATTGTACAGAGTTAGGAGTGTTAGATCTTGCTGGTAACCAACTCCAGGGCAATATACCAAACTCGATTGGAAATCTTTCTAGTAATCTATACACTCTTAGTATGGCAACCAATCCAATTTCAGGAAGTATCCCTGTTGTAATCGGTAAGCTAGTTGGCCTGACTAGTATTGAGCTTGAAGACACACTACTTAGTGGTACCATACCCCAAGAAATTGGCAACCTCTGGAGACTCGAGCTAATAGATCTGTCAAATAACACCATATCGGGGAAAATTCCATTGACTTTTGGAAACCTTACCCGAATGACTATGCTCTTTCTCCAAAGCAATGAACTTGAAGGGAATATACCGGAACAGATGAGTTCTGTGCAAGCCCTAGAATCCATGAACCTTTCAAATAACAAATTAGTAGGAAATATCCCCAAGGAAATAATGTATCCTTCTCTTTCTGTAGCCATAGACATGTCCCATAATTACCTGAATGGTTCATTGCCACTGGAAATCAGTAAATTGAAAAATATACAAACGATCATCCTATCAAATAACAGATTATCTGGTGAAATTTCTAGCACTATCGATGGCTGCCAGGTATTGCAGGCACTTTATCTTGATAGAAACATGTTTCATGGGTCCTTTCCATCCTCTTTTGGTAACATGAGAGCGTTGCAAGTGCTTGATCTATCCCACAATTCTTTTTCTGGTCAAGTACCACAGCTCATAGATGAGATGAACCTCCAATATTTGAATATTTCTTTTAATAATTTTGAGGGAGAAATACCCAAAGGAGGAGTGTTCAATAATATTACTGCAATTGATGTAAGAGGGAATCCTAAACTTTGTGGTGGAATACCACAGATGAAGCTACCAAAATGTATCACACATATCCAAACACACAAACATCATTCCCGGAGAATCATGGTGATTTTATTTTGCATAGCTGGTGCATTTGCATGCTTTTGCATAGCCATATGTTTCTTGGCCAGTCGATATTGGAGAAGATCACAAAAAAACCCAACATCCAGTAATGCAATGAAATTTGAACACAAGAGGGTGTCATACAATGACATTTTCAAGGCTACAGATGGTTTCTCTTCGGTTAATTTAATCGGAAGAGGCACATTTGGAGCAGTATACAAAGCTACCATGAGCTTTGAAAATCTGACAATCGTCGCTGTGAAGGTCCTAGATCTTAAACAATATGGTGCTTCTAAAACATTCTTGACTGAATGTGAAGCTTTGAGAAATATATGGCACCGAAACCTTATTAAGGTTTTGAGCTCATGTTCTAGTACGGATCACAATGGTAATGATTTCAAGGCTTTAGTTTTTGAGTTCATGCCGAATGGTAGTTTGCAGACATGGTTACATCCTAGAGCATGTATTGCTCGACCATTTAAGGCTCTAAGCCTTATCCAAAGGATGGACATTGCAATAGATGTTGCCACAGCATTAGACTACCTCCATTACCATGGGGCTGTGGCAATTGTGCATTGTGATTTGAAGCCTAGCAATGTACTTCTGGATGGAGAAATGATTGCACATGTGGGTGATTTTGGATTAGCAAAGTTTTTGGTTCAACCAGATACCATCCTTTCTCATTCAGCAAGAAGCACTGGGATCAAGGGTACTATCGGCTAAATTCCACCAGGTACAACCTTTCTGCTAAGAAATATACAGTATCTTTAGTATACCCATTGGTAAAAGTTTACCGTGTCATCAGGTTTTTTTAGAACAATTAATTGTCTAATTTCTTTGAGACAGGTCTAATTCCTATGTACTTAAGCATTTCTAACTTAACGCTTGTTGAATCTTTACTACTTAAAAAGAACCCATTGGTGAGTGGTAAGTCGTTCTTTCATAACCCCCATCCCCTCGATCGTTCTACTTAAGCATTAGGTCTACTATTTTAAATTTATTAGGTTCCCAGGTTAAAAACTTCAATCGAAGATAATGGTGATGACCCTTCAGAGCATCCGTGTGAATCTGCTGAGCATTCCGGCTTGCTTTGGATTAAGGAAGTAGACATAGATGTGAATGATTTGACATATATTTGACTGGGAATTTTGTTTTGATAAATACAATTGGCAATTTGAGACCAAAATAATTTATACAAGATCATGCAGGTGGAGCACTAATGACATGAATACGTTAACAAAAATAGATGTAATTAGGTTTTAGAGCATGTAATACAATTTTATTTATCCGTAGCAAAGCAAAGGCATTCACTAGTAAAGAATAATTTTCCTAGTTTTCATGGAATGGCGGTAGGGCACAAACACAAAAACCACAAACCATTTCGAAGTCTGATTCTATTATTGCTAGCACACCATGTGTGACGATAATTTCCTATTTTCAGAATACGGCATGGGGGATCAAGCATCTGTGCAGGGAGATGTATACAGCTATGGAATTCTTCTTCTCGAGATATTCACTGGAGTGAGTCCCACTGATGAAAGATTTAAAGATGGGATGAGCCTTCCAAAGCTGGTTGAGATGTCTTTTCCTGAGAAAGTTATGGAAATAGTCGATGACAAATTGTTCTTGACTAATGGTCAAAACGAGACAGGAGACAATACCAATGAACCCGAGAATGTTCATGAATGCTTGCTTTCAGTGATACAAAGTGGACTCATGTGCTCCAAGGAGAATCCAAAAGAGCGCATCGGTATAAATGATGTTGTCAAAGAGCTAAGCTCAGCAAGAGAGAAGCTACTGAGTTGGGAAACGTTTGAAATGATTGGTTGATGCATTTTGCCTTTCTTAAGTACCGATGGCACTTAGAAGTTATTAAACTTTTTAAAGTTTCATGCTGGCTATGTTAAGTTTTATGTTAAAGTGCGGAGTCACTGTGCTACATAGGAAGTGATGTACAATTGTTTGGCCTTTCTTTATCACAATTGGTTGGCACTGTTTAAACTATGGGAACCGCCTGCATGTTCCAGTTGGCTTTCCATTCCTTTGCGAGCTTCGCTGCACCGGAATTTAAACACATCATGTTTTATGGCATAACATGCTATATTCTCTGTATGATACAATAATCTGTAAATGTCACAACATATTGGTTCATTCTGCGATAGAAATATTCTTTTTTACGTATACAACGCAACACAAATCTGTACATCTCTAAAAAACAAGGAATAATCAATTATTTGCCACTGTAAAGATGTGGATTTCAGGATTTGCCACTCCAATCAAAATAAAGTGGGAACAAAGAAGATGCTTACCCTTTAGCACTGTCTGCTCTGTTGAAATCGACAATTCTACAGTGTGTGATCAATATAACATAACAACTTTTCCCTTGAGTTCAGCAAAATAGAGTAACAAAAAATGCTCTGGAGTGAAAAGACAGCACAGGTTAATATGATTGTTTCTACATAGAGAATGAATAGTGAACAATCAACTCAAGTGCACAAGCAACAATTCTGACAATTCACGGAGCATCTCATTGTTCTCTGCTTTTCTTTGGCTTCATGATACAACTAGTGCACAAATTGACAATTCGTAAAGATACAGCAAGGTAAAAAAGATATTATAGCATTCCTATAATAGGAACATGCTCTTCAAAACAGGAAAAAAGAAATCCAAGAAAAAAGTGTGAACCTTAATAAGAGCATTCGAGCTGCATATATAATTGGTGATAAGAGCACACCCATGATCAACAAGTGTCATATCAGGGCAAGAACGCGGCAGATCAAAAGGATTATTTTTCTTGTTACAAATTGAGCTTCTGTAAATAGTAACATATATAGCACATTAGCAGAGAGAGTGGAACTCACGGACGCCCAAAAAAAATTGGCTTGAAGAAAAAATGATCCAAAAAAGTTTAAAAAATAATGAGAAAAAAAACAGTCGACAAAATAATTGGGATTCGAAAAAAAACAGCTGAGAACAAAAAATGATACGAACTTTTTTAGAAAAAAAAAGGGAAATTTTCTAATACGCCACTCCTCATTTCATTGATCCAAATATGCCACCTGCTAGTGTTTTCTCAAAAAAACCACACACTATGCAGTGGCATTTTTGCAAGAAAAAACTTTTCTGTGACACATTTGTAAGACATCACGTTTGCAGTGGCATATATCAATTAAATCCAAAAAAAATCAACGCGAATCGCAAAAAAATGGTTCTCCACGCTGTATCTGGTGGTGGCGCAGGCCGGCGGTGCGGCGGTCCTCCGGATCCGACGGTGGCGCAGGCCGGCGGTGCGGCGGTCCTCCGGATCCGACGGTGGCGCAGGCCGACGGCGGCGGCGCGAGGGCCACCGGAGCAGGAAGCGGTGCGAGCAGGTGGCGCGGTGGGTGGAGGAGGATTTCGTCGTCTTCCTGGGTGGAGGAGGGTGGCGGAGAGGAAGAATGCGCCGGCGGCGGGGGCGAGAGCGCGTCAAGCAAAATGGGGCGCGTGTGAACCACACTCGGGAGTGGGGAATTTCTCATCGTAACCCACAGGCCATTGACACCTGGAGTGGGTTTCGTCGATGCATCCAACGGCTCCTATTTGTTCCAGGGTGGATCCGACGGTGTAGAAATGCGTCTGTTACTTGGACAAGGCAAGGGTGTCCGTTTTTTTAGCAAAAATCGAAAAGCTAAATCCTTTGACACGATCAAGGAATTTGTGAACATATGATACAAATAATATCCAATGAAAACACACAACTGTTCTACAATTAATAGAGAGCAAGTTCGAAATCTTACGAATATTTTGGATACAATGTTGCAACGAGACACCATTTTTTGGCACACTTAGTTTTCCGGGGTTTTTTTTTTCTATTTTGGTACTGCTTCACATTTAAATTGCAAGTCTAGCTACCTCTTGATTGAAATGTCAAAAAAAAATCACCAGGGTCGTGCCATCGTGCCCCCATCGCATGGCACCGGCCTACTGCGCCCCATCGCCCTGCACCCCGCCTGTCGCGCCCTAGGCCTCTTCACCTCCCTGCTGTGCGTGCAGGGCTCTGCAGGCTCCTGCCGTGCCCCCAGCCACTGCAGCGCGAGAGCCCATCCGCGTGCTGACAACATATATTGTCACTGTTCTCCACTGTACATATTTTTAACACTATTTTGGTGCACACTGTTCATGCATTGTTTACCTGTGTAAGCTTATGTCACTATTGTATCCACATTGTGGACAGTGTTTTTGTGAGTACGTGAGCGATTGCTCAAGCGGCCAGTCTTCTTTGAAATCTGTATGTAACATCGAAATATTTACTATAGCTGTTGATTTTGGCATTTGTTTTTTGATCGGCGGTGAAGATCGCTTCCTAATATTTTGCACTATAAATTCTCTATATTGAATCTTTCGATTAAGAGGATCCATCTCCGCGGGTGTGTGAGTGGGGACACCGCAGTATTACCGAAGGAATGATGGAGAACTAGCTCTAGGACTCTATTAGAGCTAGATTTTTTTGGAGAGGGGTTAATGACAATTTCAAATATCACATGGTTAGATGGAAATCTGTTTGTAGACCAAAGGATTATGGGGGGTTGGGGTGATTGACACTAGATTGATGAATGAGTGTTTACTAAGTAAATGGTTTTGGAAAATGAAAATGGCTAAAGATGAAATGTGGTTTCGGATACTAAAAGCTAAATACTTTCTTAGAGAAGATTTTAGAGATAACAAGATTGTCAGGGGGTCTCAGTTTTGGAATGCTCTGCAGAAAGTGAAGCATTTGTTTCAGAAAGGTGTTGCTTATCAGATTGGAGATGGGAATAGTATTCTTTTTTTTTGGAAAGATGCTTGGATAGACAATTGTCCTCTCAAAATTAAATTTTCTAGTATGTTTAAAATTTGCTCAAATCCTGATGTTAGGATGGCAGATAGTATGGTTAATGGAGAGTGGAAAATTGATTTCAATAGACAGTTTGGCAAGGGTGATAGAGATTCTTGGTTTGAACTGGAAAATATTCTTTATGGGGTGGAGTTAAGTAGTGATAAGGATAAGGGGATTTGGTGTTTGGATAATTCTGGAAGATTTTTGGTTAAGTCTTTATATAGACATTGGTCTTTTGATAGGGGGTGATTCTTGTTCGAAATCAGAAGTTATGGAAGAGTAGAATACCTTTAAAGGTGAAAGTTTTTCTTTGGTTATTGTACCAGGACATATTACAAACGGCAGCTAACCTAAAAAGGAAAAATTAGAAAGGAAATGAAAATTGTATTCTCTGTGGGGCTATAAAGGATTCAAATCATTTTTTTAACTGTATTTTAGCAAAATTTGCTTGGACTTGTACTAAAGATTTCTTGAATTGGGATAGGATCCCAGTTTCTTTAGAGGACTTTCACCAGAACTGGTTAGATTTTAGGGGTTCTAATAGCTATCAAATTGTTTTATTTAGTTTTGCAGGCTATGGTGTGGACACTCTGAAAAATAAGAAATAAAATAGCAATTGAGAAGGTTTTCCCTAAATAACCAATAAAACTTATCTTCAAATTTGTGTCTTGTTTGCAGAGGTGGAGAGTTCTGATAAAAAAAAAAAGTGGAGCAGAAGGATTTGGATTGTGTCATCAACTTGGCTGAAGAATGGATGAAGTCTTTTTTTTTTCACGGATCACGAAGTTTAAGTCTGTTTTAATTTTTTCGAAATCTGTCTTAGCTACCCGCAGCCTGTAGTCTGTTCTTTTGGACTCTGTTTTAAGTGGCTAATCTGGTTGCTTGTTCTTACTTGCGTCTCAGTAGTTGCTTTTGCTGTCTTATTAGCTGTTAATCCCAGCATGAAGTCTGTATGAATCCGTTTGTAATACCTTTTATATCAGCTTTTATAAAAAGCTGGGTTTACCCTGCTCAAAAAAAAAAAAAAAAAAAGCGGAGCTTTGTGAGGCTAACATGGGCCATGGCTCCCCTTCAATGTTTTAAGCCCTTAGAGAAAGTAGTAGATAATAGGTCCAGTCAGAAAATCAATTTTGGCGAAATTCGTGAAATCTCGTTTCTTTTGGCCAAACAAATTCAGACCATTTTTTTCAGGCCATCATCCCATGGCCTAATTCTATTCTAACACTAACACAGGCACTCAATTCCCCCTCGTCCCCCGATCAATTCCTCGTTCCCCCATCCCGATGGCGCATGGAAGGGGACGGCGACGGCAGGAGACAGAGAGGCGACGCAAATGGCAGCTCTGGCAATGGGACGGGCCCAGATAGCGGCGGTAGTGAACAGGGCGATGACGCGGATGGCATTTCCCGCAGGGGACAGGGCAGGGAAATAAATCTCCGTGGAGTATGTATGAAAACGGATCGGATACGAGTGGATATTGTTTTTTTTTTAATATCCTAACCTATTTTTTTCGGCAAAATTCATCATATACCCTCTTCATAGTTCAAAATCTAGAATATACCCTCCTACACATCCAAATTCATAATATACCCTCCTCTAATCTATTTGCTTTACAAAACACCCTCTTTATACCTTTTCAATGTATTTTTTCATATCCTTGTGTATTCCATCATTGAAATGACCAAAATACCCACGATTAAAATTTGTGCACATTATTTATATTTATATCACTTGAAATGACCGAAATGGAATAGCATCCACTAAAGCGACAAGTGATAGAAATATATTTTAATAGCATCCACTAACAATAGCATCCATTATTTATATTTATATCACTTGTCCATTTCGGTCATTTCAAGTGATATAAATATAAATAATGTGCACAAATTTAATCGGGGTATTTTGGTCATTTCAAGTGATGGAATACACAAGGATATGAAAAATACATTGAAAAGGTATAAAGAGTGTTTTGTAAAGCAAATAGATTAGAGGAGGGTATATTATGAATTTGGATGTATAGGAGGGTATATCCTAGATTTTGAACTATGAAGAGGGTATATGATGAATTTTCCCATTTTTTTCTCATATCTAGAGCTGGATAAGGATACGAATTCAAATTATTCGGAATACGGGCACAGGACGGATACCAGCTGGATTCGGGTCGGAAATAAATAAAAATACACAGATAGTGCGTGCATACATAGAGGAACATATGTTCGACCAAACCACCACATGAGTACATGACCATAATATCAAGTTATCAACCAAAGTAATCATACCACATAAGTACTAACAATCCCAGAACACATGTGTATTACTCCCGACTAGATCACAGAAACATACACATACTGATTTATGTGAAAAGGAGTTCACAGCACACGCATAAATTCAGAACTTCACCTATGAATACATGTACAAGTAAATTACTACACTATCAATGAACTGATAAGATAAGTCACCCTGATCATACTAGACTACTTGGACATCCCAAATTTACAACGGAAAATCACATATGAACTCATCTATCAAATATTAACACTAGCTTCACCATGGAACAATACACATTGCGATCTGTGACTGATTGATTTATGTGGGCTTAATATGGGATAGAATCCAGTTGCAGCAGAAGGGAAGAGATTAGGGCGGCACTTATCTGACACATTGGTAGAACGGGGTAGAACAGATAGTTATGAGAGCTAACCGTAGTCATGGACGAGGTGGTCGGCTTTCTCTTGGGGCGTCCATTGTGCTCCAGTGCACTCGGTGCTGCATTGGAGGCAGCACTGGTGCGGTGGTGCAACATGGAGGTTGCCTCGGCTTGGTAGACGGCTCACCTGACCGAGCCTCCACAGCCGTCGGAGCGGCCAAGCAGAGCCACACAAGATCGAAGGGGGGAGGTGTAGGACCTTGGAGAAGTTTGCGGTGGCACGTCGTGTCGATCATCGTCGTTGGAGACGGTAGAGCACCCCACCGGAGCCGGAGAAGATGACTCATTGGGTTAGAGTTGTCGGCACCGGTGAGGTAGGAGGCGGCGGTGCTTGTAGGCGATAGAAGTACATACAGGAAGGGGAGAGAAGCCCGAGGAGGTGGCCGACGGTGGTGGAGGTCGCCGAATTTGGTTGATCAAGTCGGCAACGCTAGGTTTGGAGAGGCTGAGAGGATGCGACTGCTTGAGAGCATAGAGGCCGCGGTGGCTGTGGATTAGACCTGTTCAAACGCCGGGCCGAACCAGGCTTCGGGCCGGGCTTGAAAAGCCTGGTCTCAAATGGGCAGGCACGAGCTCAGCCCTGCCAGGCCCGAAAATTGATTTTTTTATTTAAATATATTATTTTAATCTTTTTTGGAATAAAATAATAATATTTAATTCATTTCCAGAATTTAAATATTTAAATATTTATTTATTTATTTTTAAATTTAAATTTATATTTTTTGGCCTTTTGGGTTTCCGAGTAGGGCTTTCAGGCCAAAAATCCAGTCCCAAGCCCGGCCCGGACAGGGTTGGGCTCGGGCTGGGTCGCCCGTGAACAGATGTACTGTGGATGTGAATCCTAGCAGATGAACAGGGGATGACGACTAGAGACCAACGATGGCGGACCGACTCTTGTGGATTCCTACAGTGGCCGGTGGGTGGTGTGTTCGTGCCCGTGTGCCCATGTGGGATGGGAGTGTGACGACTGGGTGAGGGGAGAATAGGGGATAGGGTTAGGTCTTTGCTAGTGGGCTGGGCTGACCAAAATCTATGGACCAGGATTCAGGAAAGGCTAGTTGCCGGATATCCAGTAAGAAAAAATCCCAATATTCGGGTCCCGTCTCGGATTTACCGGATATTGCCTACTCCGAATCTGACCCCGAATCTGGATCTCATCCCGGATCCGACCGGACAGTCTAATCCCTTCCCTAATCCGGGCTCGATCGGATCCGGCTCCGGATCGAGTGAGACCCCTACGTGGAAGTAAAACTTCTTTTTTAGACAAAAGCAACACTTCTTTGGTCTTGTGTTCTTGTTCTTGAGACATGTACAATTAGATTATCTTGTTCTTCAGTTGGAGATAGAATCTTGTATTAAGAGTCTTGGATTCTTGTTCTTGTTCGCCGAGAAGTTCGAGATTTTACAAATTTTGGTCGAGATTTAAATTTTCATTTTGAATTTGACATGCACATTTGAACTTTTTGGACAAAGATTTCCAAAAGTTTCCGATTTGCATGAAATTCGTTTCTTTCGGGGTCCCAAAAAAAAATACTTCAACCAAGATTTATTTCCCTTGATCCAATAGCTACTTAAACGTGAAAATGGCCACCTCTTAAGTCTTAACTACGCAAATTATTCTCATTTGAGTGATGACCCCTTCTTAATTTGTGTTCAAACTACGCCCCTAACTGGTATACTTATAGATGATTTCAAAGCAACGAAGCGAGCATGACTCAAATAACATTAAACATATCAGTTTCTCTCATAGTTGTAGTTGTATTTTGTGTGTCTTATGCAATTGTTTGAGGCCAAAAGCCCAAAACCCCATAATTATTTTTTTGTTCCGTTCCTGGCCTCGCCTGAGCTGATGGGAGCCACGGTACCCGGCTGAGCAGCGAGGTTCCACTGTAAGCCGGGTCCTCGAACCTACGCAGCTAACTGACGGTCCAAGGGCCTCCGGGGCCGCAGCCCATTCTTGGGGACAGAGAAGATGTGCCATAGCAACAGCTTTCCTTTAAAAAAAAACTTTTGAACCATCAGATGGAGATCTAATGCCTCAGATATCACCCCCACCCCTATATCCCTAACCCAATCTCACTTCCCACCCTCTCTCCCTCTCTCTCACCAATCACAGAGTGCTAAAATCGCAAGATGTATAGCAGTTCTCTAAAAAAAATGCAAGAGCTCTCTATGAACAAGTTTTAGCGGTAAGCTCAGAAAAAGAGAGAAAATAACAACGGCGAGACACCGGACCGGACACAAGTCTTAGCCATGTACACCTTACAACAACAACATAACTCAACAAAGTGAGAAGCTTGGAGCCCACAGCTCGTTTCTTCCTTCCACATTCTACGTCTCCGGTTTTAATCCTGTTTGCTTTTGGTTAATTAGCCCCAATCAGGTCATACATACATGAAGAACTGGGTTGGACAGCATTGGTTTTCAACTTTTCTTTTCCTGTGCTCCTTCACTCGGCTACACATGCCCTATATATGTGCATAGCTAGTAGCATAACACCTGGCAGGCAACACACGAGCTACATCGACAAATCGGCATGGCCAACGAATCTCGAGGAGCCTCCGCGTGGGCCGGCGCTCGTTCTCGTTCTCCGGAGGGAGCAAGGAGACAGAGGTAAGGACGGCAATTCTGTGTGCATGTTAATTTGAGTGATATGATTGAGCCAATTCCTTCTCCATCCACTGATGAGATTCCAAGCGAAGTTTTTTTGGGCTGTTTGGTTCATGATCCACAAAAATCCTGTCAATGGTGTCAAATCTTAGTCATGGAATCCATGGCCCACGTCTTGGTCAAATTTTGGCAACAAAAAAAAACTAAAGATACAATGAAAAAATAATCTTACCAAAGTTTGGTAATACATTGGTAACAAACCAAATGAGTTCCAAATTTGGTTAAAATTATCATTATTCGGTAACCCAAAGTGTGGCATGCATAGGCCTGTATATTTCATTTGTTTGGCTATACCTGCCATGCATCTGCGTTGCTTTATCTAATTATCTCTCCTTTTCTTTTCGAGGATCTTAGTTGTTTTTGCTACTGTAAAAGGAAATGCGTTCCTTTCTTTCTCTATGATGTGCCACGGATCAATCAGATTCATCGGATGTATGCATCAATAGGCGGGTAATTTACATCAAGAAAAAAGTGGCGCCGGTGTTCGGCGACTCGGCATACATGTCCACTTTATGGAGAGCATCGCAAGATATCCTGCTTATTAAGCTCTTGTCATCTTGTGCACACGACTTCCAAACAGAAAGATGTGTACATGTGAAATCTACAGCTGAACAGCCAGTCGTCACATGATCAAAAGAGAGGAGAAGAACGAAACAACTCATGGCGAAGACAAGTTGGAATTGGAAAGGTGTGCAATTCCTGGACAAGTAGATATCGTCGGCTCTATGTAATCATCGACGTGACGTCGTCTTTAGGGTGTGTGATCTATCCCTACATTATCTCATCGAATCATGTATCGAAGATGTAACACTATGGACGGGAAAAATACGGCGTAGAGATCAGCATGTGATCCCATCTGAAAATCTCTCCTCCTCGTCCCTTTATGTATCCTACTAAATTCGTAACAGTCAGTACAATTCAGGTGGGATCCCGATTCAATCCACGATACCAGTATACATGGCGCCGTACGGGCCAAACGAAGACACAGCATTGTTTTTATTTATTAAAATGAATTTGTCGTTGAAGATTGAAGATTATGTATATATATTCGTCATATATACAGAAACTACCAAGCTAGCTTATCCAAAAAGAGAAAGGAAAAGTATGTCAGAAATGACACAGCTGATATGTCGGCCATAACGATCGGCTCGAACAAACGTCACTGCTTTACAACTTTTGTTCCGTTTATAAGATTAGAGGCGTGGGAAATGATGAGGAATGTGTTTGGTTCAATCGTACAATCGAGTTCGTTTGCGTACGTCGAACCAGCTCGGGCTAATTACAAGGTCCTACACCAACCAGGATCGAATCTTAGAAACTCAACAAATAACACATCGAATATGTAATGGATGAAAATCGAAATAAGGTCCTTACCTAGAAAACCTAAATGGAGTAGACCGGTAGAACAAGTCTAACCAATGGTGGAAGTTAGACATAGTTTTAATTTAAACTAGTAAGGTGGCCCACGTATTTGCATGGTTAGATTTGTTTTGAAGTTTGTATAAATGCTTGATAATATATTTATATATCTTGTAGGCTACTTAGACTTTTTAAATATCCTAAACATTGGAAACGACAATAGAAGCTTGAAGGAAATTGCAACATGAGGAACGTAATTGAAATATGTGTTTTGATGAAAGAAAATCATTAAGTATAATAAGTTGTTGGGGTTCTTAGAAACTAAACATTCTCTATCATGCATAGATCATATAGTTGTATGCCCATATTCTTACTCTATTAGTTAATTTTTTTCCAAATTATATACATGCACATGTAGCTCTATTTAATCTCAAGCAATACATTGATTTTGTGTGTGAAAAATTATCTTATTAGTTTACATGGTATTATAGTATCTTGCTCACGCATACACCGATACACCATGGGCGACTAACCCTGAACTTATCTTCCATCACATACAGACTGCCCTACCAAACCGTGTGACTTCTATCTCTTCTCGTTGTCACAGCTTTTTTGCATCAATCTCCAACAGTAAGCCCAAATCTTGTTCGATCCCTCTCGGTTGCTACCCAGTCCAATGCAATACTTTATCACATAGTTACCTTTTACTTCTCTCCAATTATTGCTTAATACTAACCATTGCGACATCAACATGCATACACATGCAACCATCGCCAATTCTAGCTAGGGATCGACATGTGTCACGCTCTCTCCGGTGACCCCGAGCATATTCCCTATAGCTGCTCCATCTCTAATCCAAGCTTTTTGCTCATCTGCCTCTATATGCCCACACTTCTATTCATATGGATGCATGCATATATATACGCATGCATGATGTTATACATTCTCGACGTCCTCTTCTCTCGTGTCAGTCGCTCCTCTTCTTCAATGTTGGCCAACTTAATATTGTGGCTTCCTACTAACCGTGGTGACTTCCCATCATCACTAATGTCAGCATGTTTGTTTCAGTTGTTGTTTAATGATATGGAGAATCTTTTTGTCGTCGTCGGCAACGACATGTCCCTCACCAGTGAAGGCACTCTCCTAACTACCCGATGGCCCCATATCGTCCACAGCTCGTCTTCAATGCAAAACTTCATCTCCTCTCTGCCAGGGCTTCCCCATCATTGAGCTTCTTTGGTCACTAAGTTCTTCAACAACGCCGACACTCACCACTTGTCAACGTGGCTCTTGGCTTCTTCAACACTAGACTTTCTCTTCAATAGCTCTAGCGAGCAGTACAATATTATCCTCATTTTCGTCGTCGCCACCTCGGTTCTTCGCTTCCTCATGAGTCAATGTCTTCTTACAGGACAGATAGATGCCATTCCACTCTTTCGTGGTCTCCTCCGTCACCATTCGTACTATCCTCCTTATAACTTGTATTTTTTAATCAAAATTTCAGTTATTTTATATTTTTATTCCATAGGAAGCAACAATAGAAACACGTGATCTTGATTGCGAACGTGATGACTTCTTTTGTGTCTCCTCCGACACAATTTGGGTCATCCTCGTTATAACTTTTATTAGTATTCAACATTTCAGATATTCTTGTTGGAGTTCGTGTACAAATCTAATTGCTAAATTTATTTAATTTATTCCAAATTTTAGTTATTTAAGGATTTTACTTCGGAATTAGTATGGAAATCAAAATGCAATTTTTTTTTGTTTTTTATTCTGAATTTTATTTATTTATTCTTTGAATTCATATCCGAATCAAATTGTAATTTTTATTCCAAATTACAGTTATTTAGGGATTTTACTTTGGAATTCATATTGAAATCAAATTGCTATTTTTATGTTATTTTTATTCAGAATTTCAATTATTTTTTGGTTGTATTTCGTATACAAATCTAATTATCATTTATTGTTTAATTTTTATTCGAATTATAATTATTGGAATTCATATTGAAATCAAATTGCTAATTTTATTTTTATTCGAATTTAGTTATTTTTTTGTTGGATTTCGTATACAAATCTAATTTCTATTTTTTTTATTTTTTATTCTGAATTAGAATTATTTAGGGATTTTACTTAGAAATTCATATAGAAATCAAATTGCTAATTTTATTTTATTTTTATTCCGAAATTCAGTTTTATTATACTTGACATTCTTTTACTTATGAATTTGTATGGAAATCAAATTGCTGATTTCATTTTATTTCATTGATATGGACTCTTTCTTTTAATCTATACTGTTATAATCTGGACCCACCACGATTGATGGTGTAGATCTTTCCTTTTTTCCACCAATTATGTGAGAATTTATAACCCTTGAGAGCGAATGTGGTGGGTTATTTTGACTTTGCTTTAATAAGATAATAGATTGACGACCAAACTAGCTAGCTAGCTAGACAAATCAATTAGTTCCCACTATGTATAGGGAGGTACCAAATAATTTTGGGGAAAAAAATTATATGTCACTGCAAATTATATCTCACTACAAAGTCGAAACCTTACCGTTTTATGTCACTGCCGTCAACTCAATCAGATTTTTCCCGTTATATTTTTCAAAAATGACCATATTGCCCTCATCTTCTTCATCCACACTACCCATCCTCTCCCCCCCCTTTCCTCCCTCTTATCCCCCAGATCCTCGCCGCTAGCACCGCCTCCCCTCCTCATCGCTGCCTCCTCTTGGATGGTCACCCCCTTCCTTCACCGGAGCCCGAGCACCTCACTGCCTGACAAGGCAACACATAAACTCTAAGGCGGTGACGGCCGAAACGGGGAGGAAAAGTGTGGCGTCCGAAAAAGGGGAAGCAACTCACCTACGGCGAATCCTAGTGGCGGAGAGAAAGGAGGATGCGAGCACCACATGTTCCTGGCAATAGCGATTCCGTTTTGGAGGTTGACGGAGGTAGAGGTGGCATTTGGGAGGTTGGTGACAACATCAAAATGAACTAAAGATGCAATAAAAAAAAATGAATCTTACCAAAGTTTGGTAACATATTGGTAGCAAACCAATTGAGTGCCAAATTTGGTTAAAATTATCAATATTTGGTAACCCAAAGTGTGGCATGGATAGGCCTGTATATTTCCTTTGTTTTGGTATACCTGCCATGCATCTGCGTTGATTTATCTAATTATCTCTCTCCTTTTCTTTTCGAGGATCTTCGTTGCTTTTGCTACTGTAAATAGGGGTGGGAATGGGTAGGATCGGTTCGATCCGAACCTGATCCAAGTGTCCATATACTTTTTTGAGGGACATGGACCGATCCATTTGAGTGGGCTAGGATAACCCACACGATCCGGTGGATATTGAGGGTCGACCCTTTTTTTAGAGCTGGTGGGGAAGTAACCCACGAAAACTGCACCCAACCAATCAGAAGTTAGATTAGAACCCACGAATCCTAAAATTTTGGCAGCCCCCAAATAGCCAGGGGCGAGATGCGGCGTGGGCGCGGCAGCGCGCCGGCGACACGGGCGATTGGGGGCGTGACAAGGATCTCGACGAGTCCTCCCACGCGTTCGGCAGCGGCGGCGAGCAGCATCAGTTGTTGCTGCAGGCGCTCGACTCGAGGACGCCGTCGGCAGGGGCAACGTCACCATCTTCGTGCCCCGCAACGATGCGCTCGAGCAGGACCTCGACCCGGAGTTCCGCTGCTTCCTTCTCGAGCCCCGAAACCTCAAGTCGCTCCAGCAGCTGCTCCTCTTCCACGTCCTCCCCTCCCGCCTCCACGCCGCCTCCTAGCCCTCCTCCACGCCCCACACGACGTTCTCCGGCGAGCGCCTCGAGCTCGCCGCGGGAGGCATCGAGCGCCTGCTCGTCCCGCGGTTCGTGCAGGAGGACTTCAACCGCCGACGTAGCCTCACCGCCATCTCGGCCTCACTAGCGTGGCCACTTGGAGCTCTTACTTGCGGCGGTCGACGCGGATTTGGTTCGATCCACTCGAGCCTAAGGATCAGTAAGTTCTTATCCTTTTGCACCCTTTCTTTTTTTGGATCTCATGTCTGACCCATGTGGCTGAAAAAATTGGACCGGTTCGGTGATCCAACGGGGCGGCACAATCCACGCCCACCCCTAACTGTAAAAGGAAATGCGTTCCTTTCTTTCTCTATGATGTGCTACGGATCAATCAGATTCATCAGATGTATGCATCAATAGGCGGGTAATCTACCTGAAGAAAAAAGTGGCGCCGGTCTTCGGCAACTCGCCATACATGTCGGCAAAAGGAAGCTCCAGTCCCGGGAGAGAACATTACGGAGAGCTTCGCAAGATATCCTGCTCATTAAAGCTCTTGTCATCTTGTGCACACGACTTCCCAACAGAAAGATGTGTACATGTGAAATCTACATCTGAACAGCCAGTCGTCACATGATCGAAAGAGAGGAGAAAAGAACGAAACAACTCATGGCGAAGACAAGTTGGAATTGGAAAGGTGTGCGATTCCTGGACAGGTAGATATCGTCTGCTCCATGCAATCATCGACATGGCGTCGCCTTTAGGGCGTGTGATTCATCCCTATGTTACCTCATCGAATCATGTATCGAACATGTAACACCATGATCAGAGAAAATGCAGTCTAGAGATCAGCATGTGATCTCCTTCCGGAAATCTCTCTTCTCATCTATTTATGTATCCCAATAAATTTCCTTTGGGGAAAAAAAAAACTTTCCGGCTAACCCGATTCAATCCACAATACCGGTATACAGAGCGCCGTACAGGCCAAAAGAAGCCACAGCATTGCTTTTATTTATTAAAATGAATTTGTCGTTGAAGATTAATAGATTATGTATATATATTCGCCATATATATATATACAAACTACCAAGCTAGCTTATCCAAAAAGAGAAAGGAAAAGTATGTCAGAAATGACGGTTGATATATATGTCGGCCATAACGATCGAGTCGAACAAACGTCACTGCTTTACAACTTTTGTTCCGTTTATAAGATTAGAGGCGTGGGAAATATCGAGTTCGTTTGCGTGCGTCGAACCATCTCGGGCTAATTACAAGGTCCTACACCAATCAGGTTCCTTTTTTCTGAGAGGATGAGAGAGAGGTCACTGGATCGAATCTTAGAAACGCGACAAATAACACATCGAATATGTAATTGATGGAAATCGAAATAAGGTCCTTAACTAGAAAACCTAAATGGACTAATGGTGGAAGTTAGACGTAGTTTTAATTTAAATTGACGACCAAGCTAGATAGCTAGCTAGACAAATCAATTAGGTCCCACTATGTACAGGGAGGTACCAAATAATTTTGGAAAAAAATATATATGCCACTGCAAATGTTTCGGATCTCTGATCTGTCATTGCAAAGTAACATCTATCTCTGATATGTCATTGCAAAGTAACATCTCCCTTACATGACTGTAAAGTCAGAATCTTACCTTTTTATGCTATTGCCATCAACTCAGTTATATTTTTCCCATTATATTTTTCAAAAATGACCATATTGCCCTCATCTTCTTCCTCCACCCTCCCATCCTCTCTCTTTTCCCCCTTCTCTCCCTCTTATCCCCCATATCCTCGCCGCCAACACCATCTCCCCTCCTCTTCGCTGCCTCCTCTTGGTTGGCCGCCCCCTTCCTTCACCGGAGCCTGAGCACTTCGCCGTCCCGACAAGGCAGCACACGAGCTCTAAGGCGGTGACAGTTGGCACAGGGGATGGACTGAGTTGGCCGGAATGGGGAGGAAAAGTGTGGCGTCAGAAAAAGGGGAAGCAACTCACCGCCGGCGAACCCTAGTGGCGGAGAGGAACAAGGATGCGAGCACCGCATGTTCCCAGCGATGGTGATTCCGTTTTTGAGGTTGACGGAGGTAGAGGTGGCGTTGGGGAGGTTGGCGGCAATAATGGTTGTGTCGGCAAGGAGGAGAAGGGGGTCGTCGGTGGCGAGCTCGCCGGAGGACTAGGTTTGCAAGTTGCTCAAGCCGTGTGTGCACCTCTGTGTGCGTCTCCTTCCTACATGTTGTCTTAGCCCACAACGTTGCTCGTGCCGGCATTGCTAGAGTTCAAGGAGACAAGACGTAGCACGGATCTGGATCTCGAAGATAGGGACGATTGTCGCCGCTGCCACCACTTCACTCCCCCACCTGCTCCTCCTCCTCTGCTCCCTCCCCACCTCCCTCTTCCCTTCCCCGCCGTCGGCTGAGCAAGCTTTGACTTTGGCTCCGCTCGGATGATCTCCTCGAGCGTGTGGTGCAGCTGCTCGACCTCCTCGGAGGAGACGGCCTTGTCAACAGCGGCAAAGGACGACATTAATCGCGGGGGTTGCTGACTCCATGGAAGGTGCAGGGGCGGTGGTGGGGTGTAGTAGGCGGTGGACAAGAGGGGAAGGCTGTGGACTGAAGGTGCTCGGTAGAGAGGAGGGCGGCGAGCTGGCGGTGGGAAGGGAGGCGGCGCCACATGAGGGGTGCGTGGGTGGGGGGCTAAGGTTCTCGGGGCGAGGAGGAGATGATGGGGAGATGGCAGGGGTGGTCGGAATTGGGGCAGAAAGCATCAACTAGAGGGTATAGGGAAGGGAGGGAGAGACACCGAGAATAACAAAGGAAGGGGCGAAATAGTCGATGCGTAGCTCAATCACGGCTTGTCTGGTCAACAATGCCATAAAAGGGTAAGATTCCAACTTTGTAGTGGTATATAAGGGGAGATATCACTTTGCAATGCCAAGTTAGGAATCCGAATCATTTGCAGTGGCATATAAAAAAAACTCCCAATAATTTTTCAGTCAAAGCTGTAAGCTTGTACGCATACAACAAAAACACCACCTCCCTAGTGGCGGAGAGGAACAAGGATGCGAGCACCGCATGTTCCCAGCGATGGTGATTCCGTTTTTGAGGTTGACGGAGGTAGAGGTGGCGTTGGGGAGGTTGGCGGCAATAATGGTTGTGTCGGCAAGGAGGAGAAGGGGGTCGTCGGTGGCGAGCTCGCCGGAGGACTAGGTTCGCAAGTTGCTCAAGCCGCGTGTGCACCTCTGTGTGCATCTCCTTCCTACATGTTGTCTTAGCCCACAACGTTGCTTGTGCCAGCATTGCTAGAGTTCAAGGAGACAAGACGTAGCACGGATATGGATCTCGAAGATAGGGATGATTGTCGCCGCTAGCACCGCCGCCACCACTTCACTCCCCCACCCGCTCCTCCACTGCTCCCCCCACCTCCCTATCCCCTTCCCCGCCGCCGGCTGAGAAAGGTTTGACTTCGGCTCCGCCCGAACGATCTCCTCGAGCGTGTGGTGCAGCTGCTCAACCTCCTCGGAGGAGACAGCCTTGGCGGCGGCGGCAAAGGACGACGTTAATCGCGTTGGTTGTTGACTCCATGGAAGGTGCCGGGGTAGGAGGAGCCCAGAGGCGGTGGTGGTGGGGTGTAGCAGGCGGTGGACAGGAGGGGAAGGCTGTGGACCGAAGGTGCTCGGTAGAGAGGAGGGCAGTTGGCCAGCGGCGAGGCGATGGGAGGGGAGGCGACGCCACATGAGGGGCGCGTGGGTGGGGGCTAAGGTCCTCAGGGCGAGGAGGAGATGGTGGGGAGATGGCAGGGGTGGTCGGAATTGGGGCGGAGAGCACCAACTAGAGACACCGAGAATAACAAAGGAAGGGGCAAAATAGTCAATGCACAGCTCAGCCACGGCTTGTTTGGTCAACAATGATATAAAAGTGTAAGATTTCAATTTTGCAGTGGTATATAAGGGAGATGTCACTTTGCAATGCCATGTCAGGAATCCGAATCATTTACTGTGGCATATAAAGAAAATTCCCAATAATTTTTCAGTCAAAGCTGTAAGCTTGTACGCATACAACAAAAACACCACGTGAGACGACATTTACAAGGTCATGCTTGGAGCAAAGGCTCAGAAGTGGGCCCTTTATTTGCTTGTTTGTTTGTTCATTGGTTCATACGTCCATTCATTAATTTGTTCTTTGTTGATGTATCTGCGTTTTAGGGTGCGTACAGTTGAACTTTCCAAATTTTGAAGTACGTTGGTAGATTGAAACAATGCTTGTTTGTGAATCAAAATAGACCTTAATTTTTAATGCATATGAATAATGGTCTCTTTATCTTGTTCAAAGAATAATCAAAACCAAAATATTTATGGGAACAAGCAAGAACAAACCGGAAAAAAAATAAACAGAGAGAAAGAGAGAAATGCAAACATATATAACCCAAAGAAACATGTATATATAGATGTGCCGTGTAATCTCTCTTTCTGATTGATTAGTTGGATACATCATACATCAAAGAGCTAGTATACCCCTCTTTTATGCAGTTCACTAGTACTGGTTTCGCCTACACCACGATTACCATTAAAAAAACATCACCTATCAGGTTATCACCTCCGTGATACTTTGCCGATCAAACAAACAATAGTAAAAAAAAGCTCAGCTAGCTTGCTTGCTACTACAGAGGGTATGATATATTGACCAATAATGGAATCAAAGCATGGTGAGAGGAGGAAAGGAGACCTTCAGCTTTTGCATCATCCACACGCGACGGTCCATGGTCAATCATGGTTGGCACGCCGGTCACCGGCGACCGTCCGATCCGTCCATTCACCGGCCGGGTCCATCCGATCAGTAGGGCCGGTAGACGACGTACGAGTTCCGGCGGGGCTGAGGCCGGAGGCAGAGCATGAGCAGCACCAGGGCAATCATCAGGGCCAGCAGGAACCCCTTGGGGTCGAGCCCGCCACCGTCGTCGCCGCCGCCGCCGCCGTCGCCGTTGCACCCCATGCAGCAGCAGGATCCCATGGTGTCCACTCCACACCACAGCCCTTCCTTTTCAGAGAGAGGGGGAGCTCCGTCTGAATCTTGCGATGTGTATGTGTTGCTTCAACTTTGGAGAGGAGGGGCGAATAGTTGCCTAGGACCCAAAGGGAGAGGGTATAAGCAAATTGTTTACTACCATCCACAAGCACCCAAGTCCAAGAAAACTAGGCCGGTGCAAGGACGGCCGTCTATGGCACGTGAGGTCCACATGTCAGAGGAGAGTTCACAGAGATTTCTTTCGGCCGCCTTCCTGTTGCAAGGGTTGAAATGTTATATATCTTTTAGTTTTATTAGTTGTTGTGAAGTCATTTTCAATTGTCATTGGAATTCCAGTTGACTAAGGGATGAATGGTTTTGGCCCCAACCTTAGACGAGTCCAAAGTACTAGACTATTTCTTGCGATTAGTACATGTAATGGTATCAGTTTGACCAAAATATCGAATTAATCAAAGAATTTTAGTTCATGTGAGGATACCAATGATCTCTACTTGTTCTATGGTTGTTTGATTTGTTCCACTGCCGAGAGCTCTGAAAATGAAATGCATTGGATGGGGGCAACAGCGACTTGCACTTGAGAAATTCAGTTGTTCTTGGAAAATGGATTAGGTACTTGGAAAGAAAGATAAAATAGATGTTGAACCAAAAGGAAACCAATCAGGACGCAGGTAGCAGCATATTTCAGTCAGAAATTCGCGTTCATAACTCAATAGTCAGAAACTCAGAATGGCAAAATGAGGGCAAGCATCGAGCAGAGCAAGATATACACCGTCTTACCGTACAGTGTTTCCATAGTTTATGGAAAACTGCTGAGAAAGGAAAACGAAATCACTAGTTCGCACCATATCACGCATTTCTACGGTCCCCTTGCTATTGCTATTCATTTGGATCCAGAAGAATTCTACGATATGAAAGAATGTTAATTGTCGAGACCAAGGAATTCTGTGAAGCTTGGGTGCTCGGGCTCCCAAACGATCAGCCCGAGTTTCCGAATTCTCCATCCTCTTCCCTAATGGACCATCAGTACCTGCAGTTAAGGCAAATTGAAGATTATGCAAGACATGCTAATGCCTGTGCACTAAAATATGAGAACATCGGAGCAGGTTGAAAACTAACCAGTAAAACCTTGAAACTTCGTGTCAAATTTCCACTTCTGTTGACAGTCCATTATTTCTTGTCTGCAAAGTTGAAATTCTTCATTGTAATTGGCAGACCAAAGTTACCCGTTGTGCTATCAGTACAGTCATGATACACAGCAAAATTAACCTAGACGAATGTCATTGATGTAAACAAGCAGCTTAGCACTGACCTGGAAAGAGGCTTATTGTCACAGCCCAGAAAGATACGACCCTGATGTCTCTTTTTCATTATGGCAATTGCAAGGGAAGCAGCATCCTGCAAATAATATAACATATACAATTACAACACATAACATGCTGATTGAACAGCGCGCTATATTCACCCCCCATGAACTTCTCCGGTATTTTACTTAAGTCTAGATGTTTCCTTTTTTCGATTAATATAGGATTTTTTTTGTTTTTCTAATTAATGTAGATATTTCTAGCCTATTTTATTTCTGCGATTAAGGTGGAGGCTTGTGGAGGCCTCCAATTAGTATATATAAATCTAAAAAGAATGGATGATCAAGATGTTTCTTTTTTATTAATGTTGGAATTTCTAGCTATTATTTCCCCAGTTGATGTACGAATTTCTAGCCCCCAGTTGGTATATAATTATGAAGATGGCAGTAAACAACTTAAAGCAACCAAAAAAATAAATCATAAGTTTTAAAACTTGCCTCCTAGGATACAATAATGTAATATATACCAAGGCTTACTATAGATAATGTATAAATTTGAATGCATTTGCTTATTCTGTCATGCTTAGGATTCCATACCAACGACGGCACCAGAAGTCACAGCCTGCAGCGACAACATCCGGGAACGGAGTAGATTAGGATTCTTATTTTAAGTTTTCCTTCTATAGTTATTGTTTCCAAAAATTATACAGTTCCGTCGTATTGTTGGATTAGGAATCTGAGTCGTGTTCAGTTTGAGTTCAGAAAAGGATTCTGAATCATATTGTAAACAGCCTCTATATTATGAGATTCAGACTATCAATAAAGTTTAGACAAGAATTAACTACTCCTTCTCAATCTACTCAATCCCTTCCCTGTCTCTTGCGCATCTGCTAGCGCTGCTGTCTTCGACTTACGCCACGGCGCCTCGACGCAAGACTGGGCCAAAGCCACCTATAACACACAATTACCCGATTAGATCAATAGCACATGACAATTTGGTATCAGATTCAGTCGATACAGCCTCCACCATGAGCACCAGCGGCGAACAGGCAAATACGCAAGATCAGAAGCTTGATCTGATCTTGTCTCTCTCACTGCTATGTACACCGACATCAATACGTTGAAAGCACGGGTAGATGACATTGATCAGCAGATGACCTTGGGTCGAGCCGTGAGGGATAAGTCTAACGAAGGCATCCTTCCGAGTTCCGACACCACCGAAGATATTCGCACCACCAGCACCACATCAATCGCAGTACCAGCCACCGTCAGTAGCAGGTGAGCGATTCAGCACACCACGCTTCCACAAACTGGAGTTCCTGAAGTTCGACGGCAAGGAGGATCCGCTACCGTGGCTAAATCGTTGCGAGCAATTTTTTAGAGGACAACGAATGCCAGAGGAGGACAAGGTATGGCTAGCTTCATACCATATGCTTGGTTCAGCTCAAACTTGGTTTCACAGATTGGAACGCGACACCGGGACACCGTCTTGGCGCTATTTTGCTGAGCTCGTCAACACCTGCTTCGGCCCACCCATCCGGAGTAATGCTCTCGGCGAACTGGCATTGTGCAAGCGCACAGGCATTGTGGAGGATTATCAGGAGCGTTTTTTGTTGCTACTGTGCAGAGCCGATCCTCTTTCAGAGCATCAACAGACTCAGCTTTTCACCATGGGATTGCAAGAACCCTTGCGCACGGATGTCGAGCTTCAAGCTCCTCAAAGTCTGGAGACTGCCATGAGCCTTGCTCGTGCATATGGACGTCGGCTGCAATTAACAAATCATCCTTTTCGCCCAGTAACAAGAACCACACCACTACGACAGAACCCAACCGTCGTAGGACACACGGCTACCATGGCAACCCCGGCTCCACAACCATCAGGTTTGACCGGAGCTGCGTCAGGAACCACAAACACAACGACGACCGCTCGGGGAAACCGCGTCTTTCGCTATCTGTCCGCTGCAGAGATGGAAGAATGTCGTCGTCTCGGACTCTGTTACAATTGTGATGAGAAATTTTCGTGGAATCATAGTTGCAAACAACTATTCTGCCTGTTATGGGACAACGAAGTCCAAACTGAGGACGAGGTACCAGCCGAGACCCACATGGAACCGGAAATCGCCTTGCATGCTCTTACCGGCGTGCGCACGAAGGATACCATGCAACTTTCGGTACAAGTCGGCTCCGACAAGAAAGCATTGCTAGCATTGTTAGACTCCGGATCCACTCACAACTTTATCTCAGAAGAAGCCGCGCGTCACTTAAAACTTCAGTTATGTCCACGGGATGGATTCAGCGTGGCAGTGGCGAATGGAGACCGAATTTCCTGCACTGGTTTCAGCCCCAATACAGTAATTACCATCTATGATGCACCGATACACGATACCGGTACGGCGATACGGATGCAACGATACCCTATTTCTCCGAAAAACCCGATACCCGATACGGCGATACGGATGTGTATGTGTGTGTATATATATATATTAAAAATATAAAATAAGATACTCGATAAGTTTGAGACTTTGAGTCAAGGGTTTACCAATGTATGTAAATTTGTCCATGTATGTATTTAAATGTACTCCGTTTGTCCATGTATGTATGTAAATGTACTTCATTTGTCCGGTATATATGTAAATTTATCGATGTATCATCTTGATTCTTGACATACATACTGCATTTCAACATCATTAGTTATGGACTTATGGTCCTCATGGCAGCATGTATGTCAAGAATCAAGATGAAATGAACAATAGAAGACTTAGCATCTTGCTAACAACAGCAACTGCATCAACCTGTCTTGTATCTTGCTAACACCTAGCATCCCCAATCATCAACACCATTAAATCAACAACTACAGCACATCAACCTCCACTTCACCTTCAATCCCCCACCGGCCTACATCTCCCCCACTGGCCGGCTAACACCCACTTCACCTCTTTCCCCCGCTCACCAGATTTGAGAGAGGAGAGGAGAGCGCACCTGCTGGAGGCACCGGCTGCCAGAGAGGAGCACCGTCGGCTGCTGGAGAGGATCGACCCCCATCGGCCACTGGATGCAGAGGGGATAGCGCAGAGGAGGTGGCGCGGAGGAGGGAGAGCCGAAGGCCGCCAACTGTTGGTCGCCGCCTCGCTGGTCACGCGGAGGGAGCACCGAAGGCCGCCGCCTCGCCGGTCGCTCGGAGGAGGTGGTGCGGAGGTGGGAGCGCCTCAGGTCGCTGCCTCGCCAGTCGCTCGGAGGAGCTGGCGCGGAGGAGTGAACGCCTCAGGTCGCTGCCTCGCCGGTCGCCGCCTCTGTGCACGCCGCACGGGTCCCTCTCGACTGTGCACGGGAGACAAGGCACAGCCGGACAAGGAGCATTAGGTATCTTCTACCATGGGCTTGGCTAGGAACAGTGGTTTTTGCCTTGGGCTGGGCTTCTTTCCGGGCGTATCGGTGTATCGGGGCGTATCGGAAATGTATTTAATTTTTTAAAAAATGAAAAGAATTTTGATACTTCCCGATACGTATCGGGGCGGTATCTGGTCGTATCCGTACCCGATACGTATTGGGATACCGATACGCGGCCTGGGAGGCGTATCGGCGCATCAGTGATTACCATTGACACTGAACAATTTGCCATTGATTTCTATGTAATATCGCTCGGAGGCTATGATGTGGTTCTAGGAACTCAGTGGTTAGCAACTCTCGGACCAATTCTGTGGGATTTCGGCAAGCGTTCAATGTCTTTTTGGAGGAATGATCATCGGGTGACCTGGCTTGGCAATGGTTCTTCTACAGTAGTATGTGCCCGGCTGAATGCATGTGATGGCTCAAATCTCATGGATTTGCTCATTGCCGAATTTGAGGATATTTTCTCCGAACCACATGGATTACCACCACATCAATCACGAGATCATCGGATACACCTTTGGCCAGATGCCTCACCGATGGTGGTCAGACCTTATCGATACCCAGCGTTACAAAAAGATGAATTGGAACGACAATGTGCTTCCATGTTGGAGCAAGGTATTATTCGCTCCAGTACCTTCACATTTTCTTCGCGCGGTACTATTGGTCAAGAAACGTGATGCCACTTGGCATTTTTGTGTCGATTATCGCTGCCTTAATAAGATGACTATCAAGGATAATTTCCCAATTCTGATAGTCGATGAGCTACTAGACGAACTCCGGGGTGCTTGCTTCTTTACCAAATTGGACCTTCGTTCTGGCTATCATCAAGTTCGGATGCATGACGATGATATCCACAAAACGGCATTTCGCACACATGAAGGATTATTTGAGTTTCTTGTCATGCCATTCGGCTTAACCAATGCGCCTGCTACTTTCCAAACCTTGATGAATGAGGTTTTACGATTGTTTCTTCGTCGATTTGTCTTGGTTTTCTTCAACGATATCCTAATTTACAGCAAATCATGGTCTGAACACCTCCAACATGTCCGGGCTGTCCTCGAAATCATTCGTCTTCACTGGCTCTTTCTCAAACATTCAAAGTGTTCTTTTGGTCAGAAGTATGTCGCCTATCTTGGCCATGTAATTTCTGGGGAAGGCGTCACCATGGACCAGGACAAAGTACAATCTGTTCTTCACTAGCCGACACCTCATTCTACACAGTCATTGCACGGATTCTTAGGATTGGCGAGCTATTATCGTAAATTTATCAAAAATTTTGGGACCATTGCCGCACCATTGACGCAATTGTTGAAAAAGGAAGGATTTACGTGGTCGTCTGCAGCTGATCACGCGCTTCAGTCACTCAAAGTAGCTCTGACAACAGCACCAGTTCTTCAGTTACCAGATTTTGAGGTTCCTTTCATTGTCGAGTGTGATGCATCGGGATCGGGTTTTAGGGCCGTTCTACATCAAGGCAGTGGGCTGCTGGCTTTTTATAGCCATCCAATTGCTCCTCGGCATATGGGTCTTGCCGCATATGAGCGCGAACTTATTGGTCTCGTTCAAGACATTAGGCATTGGAGGCCATATTTGTGGGGGGAGCTTTCACATTTCGCACCGACCATTATAGCTTAAAGTACCTACTTGATCAACACCTTGCGACAATTCCTCAACATCAATAGGTTAGTAAATTGATTGGTTACGATTTTTCGGTTGAGTATAAGCCCAGCAGGTTAAACATTGTGGCCGATGCTCTGTCTCGCTGTGAATCGGATGTTGCACAATTATGTGTGGTTACCGGTCCGCAGTTCAGTTTGTTCGAAGGGTTGCGGCAAGCAGTTGATACTGATCCAGCCTTGGTGGCTTTAAGAGACCAAATCAATAACGGTGAACTGATACTTCCTTGGGCTTTAACAGATGGTCTTGTTACCTTCAACAAGAAAGCGTATATTCCACCATCCTCACTGTTCTTACAGGAAGCACTTACAGCTGCACACGTTACCAGTCACGAAGGTGTGCAAAAGACCCTCCATCGTTTCCGTCGTGATTTCCATACTCCAGTCGCACGCACTGTGGTTCAGGATTTTGTTCGATCATGTGTTATTTGTCAACGTCACAAGACAGAAAATCTTCATCCGGCAGGTCTATTACAACCTTTGGAGGTTCCTTCGCAGATATGGTCAGATATTGCAATGGATTTTATCGAAGGGCTCCCAAAGGTAGGAGGCAAATCGGTCATACTCACAGTGGTGGATAGATTCTCGAAGTATGCCCATTTTATTTCATTGACACATCCTTATACAGCAACTTCCGTTGCTCGAGCCTTCTTCAACGACATTGTTCGTTTTGCATAGTTTTCCGACGTCTATAGTCTCTGATCGTGATCCAGTTTTTACTTCCACCTTTTGGCAAGAATTATTTCGGGCTGCTGTCACTCGTCAATTCCTTAGTTATGCTTTTCATCCCCAGCCAGGTAGACAAGCTGAGGCCGTAAACAAGGTAATTGCAATGTATCTTCGTTGTATGACGGGCGATCGCCCGCGGCAGTGGATCCAGTGGTTACCATGGGCCGAGTATTGCTACAATAGTTCTTATCATACAGCACTCCGCGATACGCCTTTTCGTGTCGTTTATGGTCGGGATCCGCCTCCTCTCCGAGTTTATGATTCTTCATAATTGAGGAATGCTGCTATTGCAAATACAATTTAGGACAGAGATATTTTTTTGATTCAAGTTCGTGAGAGATTACTTCAAGCTCAGCAGCATTACAAGTTGTATTGCGATGCCAAACATCGACCTTTGGAATTTGAAGTTGGTGAGTGGGCTTGGTTGCATTTGCATCATCGACCGGCTGCCTTTTTAGGATCGAGTGCTAAGGGCAAACTCGCTCCAAGGTATTTTGGACCTTATCAGGTCATCGCAAAAATTGATTCAGTGGCGTATCGTTTGTCATTACCATCCAATGTTCGTTTGCATAATGTGTTTCATCTGGGGGTTCTTACAAAATTTTAAGGGAACACCACCTTCTGGACCTCCTCCTTTGCTGGATATACAGCATGGACAGGTAGTGCCAACACCAGTTGCTGCTCTTCGTACTAGGCTCCATAACGGTATTTGGCAAGTTCTCATTCAATGGAAGGATTGTCCAGCATTTGAAGCAACATGGTAGGACATTTCTCGGTTTCAGCTACGTTATCCATTGTTTCAGCTTGAGGACAAGTTGATTTCCGAGGGAGGGAGAGAGGTCATATTTAGGATTCCATACCAACGACGGCACCAGAAGTCACAGCCTACAGCGACAATATCTGGGAACGGAGTAGATTAGGATTCTTATTTTAAGTTTTCCTTCTATAGTTATTGTTTCAAAAAATTATACAGTACCGTCGTATTGTTTGAATAAAATCTCAAATGGTTGTTCAAAGCAAGCAAGAAACAAATATTTATATTGAAAAATTGTAGATACACATTTGAAGTTAGACTAAATAGTTCTAATAGCTTAAGTCATGCATACATTTGTGGTCAAAACTCAGAACCAATGATGTTTTTTTAGGTAAATCAATCATAACATGTCGATGAATGAATTGATTTCCCGTATCATCGTGTCCTAGTTAGATACTCGTGCGTTGCAACGGATAAAAAGAATCGTATATGAGATGGAACATGCTCCACGAGAGCGAGCAGAAGTGGGAGGCGGTGGAGGAGGAGCTGAGAGCCATAGCGCGGGAGGGGGACGCGCGCACACGATCGAAAGAGCGGTTACAGTGGGAGATAAAGAACGTCAGCCGCATTGTTGTCAATGAGGAGGACCGAGAGGTTCGAGTGCACCTTCCGCATGCGGCAGAGCTAGCCCTTATGGATCTCTCCAGACGCGAGCAGTGTGGATGCCGCGTGCCGGCGAAGCGCTCCCAATAGCGCACCTGGTCGACGCTGTCGTAGGCGGCGTTGCAAACATCGCGGAGTTTTGTTCAACAATTTTCTCTTGTCTTTTATTAGCGGTTTTTTAGGACGGGAGGGTGTAGGGCATGGCGCGCACGGGAGAGGTGGAAAGAATCGACGCGAGTTTGTTTTTCGAGGGTGAGACGATTGTCCCGCTGCGCGGGAGTAAACTCATTCTTTTATATATTTTTTTGGAGATAAAGAACGCGAGCATTTAGTTATAACCTTCAGCACACATAAACTAGCTAATGTTATCGAGCAATTATGTTCCATTTCCCTTCATAACCCATTCCACCGTGGATCGATAAATTGCTACATATAAGCAGGGGCAGGGCCCAATAGGGTCACTCGGTGTCACAGAACACCGGGTCCAAAAACATTAGTGGGGATTAACCCATATATACCATGTGTGCACCCCGTGCCCCAAAAGCTGTGCACCCCGGTCCAGCTCAACCTCCCGGTCTCCTGCAGTCCCGTGGCTCCGCTTTCACGGGTCACGGCTAGCCCAAGACAAATGGACGACATAGTAGTGTGGCCCAGTTGGCGCAAGCAGTCAGCACAGCCCAATAGCAGCAGCACACCCACATGCATCGAAGCCGGCAACCCAGCACTAGCAGCCGCACGCATCGCTCCCAGTTTTGTCTTGCGTGAGTGCATCGTGTCACATGACCGAGGAGTCTGTGTCTCTTCTTCTCCCTCCCAGCTCCTACGGCTCACGATTTGCCTCGCCTCACCTAGTTGGTGAACGGTGGTTACAACCCCTTGTACCGAAGCCCGGAGGGAGGCCCCAGCCGCGGCCCACGCCGGCCACGGCATCCCTCGCCCAATTGCTCGTCAGAAGGACTAAGTCATGAATCGTGGAATCGACATATGGAATGTCCCACATCTTCGGTTCTTCCGATTTCTTTCAGGCAAAAAAACTAAACTTGTGAGTTATGGTTTCAATGTGATGATTTTTTTTTGTTGATTTTTTCTCGAAATATAGGGTTAATACTTAGGGTTTCAATTTGGACTTTTGGAATACTGACCTAGTTCGTTGCAAATTGGACGGAGGCAAAATTGCTAGTGATCGTGATCCATCATCCATGTGCTCATGTTGGACCAAACTTTGGATTTGACTTGAGTTTTTTACTATAATGTCAAGTAAGTATTCTCCTAGTCCTGACGTATGTTTCTAATATAATGTTCTTTAACTGTTGAACATACCATGATTCCAATATTTAATTGAGTTTTTTGAATAATCGGCAAATGTCAAGTAAATTTTTCTTCATTTTGCTAAACATTTTGATCACTATATCTTTATGTGGATATCATGGGGATATGCTCATGATCTTAGGATGATGTGACAATTGGCAATGATGTTGAAAGTTTGCGAAAACACGAGTTTTCGGCAAAGTTCAGGTTTTGTCAGTCTCAGCGTCCGACCGCCATGGTGGCGTCGACCGGTCCTTTCTGGGTTGCTCAGTAAGAGGTCGGGCGGTCCGACCGCCGATGGCGCGTCGATCGCCGGCAGCAGTAGTGGTCGACCGGCCATCACTGAGCTGATCGACCGCCATCCAGTGGAGTTTAGATTTTTGAGCTGGGCCAAAAATAGAGGGTGTAGGTAAGAGAGGAGGTTCTACTATTCTTGGTACCATAATTTTTGGAGCCTCCAGACAAAAGTTCTATTCGATTGAAATTTCCAGAGAGGTTGCGGATTTCAGAGTTGAAATTTTGGCTAAGTCCCTGGGGAGCGGTCAGACCGGCCGTTGGTTGGCGGTCAGACCGATAAGGGGCGGTCCGACCGGCCATGGTGGCGGTCTGACCGGTTTTCACTTAAGTCGCTGGCCTTCTTGGCAGCGTTGTGTTGGTTGTTAGGTCAATTTCATGGGTTTCAGTGCATATGTGTTGCATGATGCATGTTTTGACTAACGTGGGTCAAGTTGTGAAAAACTTATTCCCGATTTCGATTTGCTTGTCTATTGTTGTGCAGGTTGCTTGGTGGTCAATGACGGTCAACGGCGAGGATGATCTGGACTAGGCTTGGAGAGCTGAGGTTCAGAATGATCGACGATGTCGGGTGAAGTCATTGGACTCAAGCATGGTGCAAGATGGACAAAGGTGACCGAAGGCGGTTCGGCGCGACGGTTGGATCAGCGGCGCGGCGGTGCAAGTGCCATGGTGGTTTCGATGGGAGCGGATGGGAGAGACTTGCCGACATGATGAGAGCCGTTGGATCAACCTACACGTGGCGCGGCAAGCGAGTGCCAGCGCAATGGACTCGGTCTTGGAGAAGGACCGAGAAGGGGTATTTTGGTAATTTTACCAAATACCGCCTTGGTTACCTTTTGCCAACCCGCGGCGCAAGACGGTGCGTTGGAGAAGCGGATTAGGTCAAGAGGAGATGAAGACGGCGCTTTAAAATGCGTGCGTGTGTGACCCGTTTGTTTTGGGCCTTAACGGGAGCCCATTATGGAAACTCTTCTAGAAGGTCTAGGCCTCCACTATAAATAGAGGAGGGAGGTGGCTGCACCCCCTTAACCCTTTTATGTGTTTGAAACCCTAGTTTGCTTAGGGAGAGGAGTAGTGGAGGTTAGGGTTCTAGAGAGTTGGATTTGATTTCGTGCTCATGTATTGAGTCTTTGTCCTCCATTGATGGAGTGGCTGTAAACCAATACCATATCAAATCAATCCAAAAGAAAGTTCTCTCAAAGATGAGTTCATTTGTTTTCTTTCTCTCTATTTGGTGATTTTGAGTCTTTCTTTGATCTGCGAGTTTTTAGTTGGTTTCTTGCTGTGATCTAACTTGCTGCAACATGTGGGAACCCATCTAGGGTCATCTTGATCATCAATCACCCACGAGCAAGTTTCTAGATCAGATTTCATTTTTGACTCGGTTTTTGAACCATCTTCACTCAAATGGAAAAAGGTCTGAATTTTGGCAAGGATCTTCACGATCGTTGCTTGAAATAGGTTCCTGACATCCTTGAGAAGGTGTGTATCAAGTTTCATGAGGTTTGGACGCACGAATCAAAAGATAGCTCAATTTGTGTTTTGGTTTTTCGGGCTGAGTTCACTGTTCTTGAACTAGAGGTCTGACCGCCCGAGGGAGAGGTCCGACCACTGGGATCGGTCCGACCGCTAGGCCGACCGGTCTGACCGCCCCCGTGAGAGGTCAGACCGCCCGGGTCTTGGTGTTTTGAGTTTTTGAAGATTTTGCTTCGGGGTTTTGATTAGATTCAATACAAGTCTTCCGTTGTGCTTGATTGATTGATCTTCATAGCTTACATAGCTATTGGAGTGAGATTCGTATTGAATTCAATTTGGAGAAAAATAGATCGTGCTCCTATTCAACCCCCCCTCTAGTCGCCTTTTCGGTCCAACACTTTATCATTGTATATTGTTATCGATTATGTTGAATTATTGATGCTAAAATTGTTGGACGCATTACTATTTAGTTCAATGTTGGTTGAAAATTATATATGTTGTTATATGTATATGGCGAAGCGGTGAACACCAGTCATTTTCGTTCTAGTTCCGAACTTCCGCCACTTATAAGAGTCATTTTCGTTCTAGTTCCGAACTTCCGCCACCAGTCATTATGTTGGCACCAACATTTTGGAATCGGTGTAAAAATTGCATCAGCCATGACACGAGATTCTACTCCGAATTGAACTACTCATAAAGTAGCTGCTTTTTAATAGGAAGATTGCACATTGTAAAGCCTATAGTTCAAACTCTCGAGGATTTTAAATTTGACAAGCTCAACTCAATCCCATGCAAGACTGGAGCTAGATTGAAAAATTACTTTCCACTCAATGTCATTGGTCAATCAAGTAATGGTGAAGCTGTGCGAGGCGAGCAAGGTACGCTCCAAAACAAACAAGACACAAGGAAAGAAGAGGGGCGAGGCGGTGATATGGTTCTGAGAGAAGCGGCGATTGATGCAAGTGCGAGGCGACGAGGCGAGCGGGCGACGAGCGGTTGGGGTCGGATGTCTCAGGAGGATACAAGGTGGTGGCGGGGAGATGGGCGAAGAGAGGTCGGGTCGGGCGGGAACCAGTCGAGACATGGCGGCGGCTCCCATTTCGCCGGACGGACGGGAATTGGATGGATTACGGGAGGAGGAATGCGGGATAATGAAAACGAATTGTGGACGGGAGCTTGGTCCATAGTTGTCGGTTCTTCCTGTATGGCTCTTACATCGGATGCGCGTACCGGACCGTTCTATGTTTTAATATAATAATGAAAAATAGTACATATAGTCATATAGGACGTCCCACGTAGAAAAAAATCGAACGCTTCTAAGTACCCATTTTACATCTGTCTGTTCCTCTCTCTCTTTCTACAACCACAGCACAACCTATTTATACTTGTCTGCTCCTCTCTCTCCAACCACAGCATAACCACGCACTGCTCTAGTCTCTACTCTTTTTCCTCCAAACTGAGTCCAAGCAAAGAAATCGCTGAAGAGGCCGAAGTGAATCCCATCCTCCGTTCATGGTTCCAATCCCACCGCTCGAGAGATTTGGGGATTTGGAGGAAGGGAGGAAGGAAAGTCGGGGGGTCTCGACCATGTCGTCGCTGGGGATGTCCAAGGGGATCCTGAAGATCGCCAAGTTTAGGGTGTACGTCCTCGTCCCTGTCACCCTCACCTACCTCGTCGCCACCAACTCCAAGACTCTTAAGAAGCTTGAAAATTTTTTTGCAAGTGTCTGATTTTGTTGCTTCTTTGAACTTCTTTGATATGTTGCGACCCGTTGAAAAAATATTGCGTACTGTTTTTTGAGATGTTATGATCCGTTGGAAAAAAAATTGTTGTGACTGTTGAAAGAAATGTTGTGTCCTGTTTACGGTGATGTTGCAAGATTTTTTAACACGTCTTTTTTCAAAATGTTTGTTTTGATTCTGAGATTTTTGATATGTTGCGTCCTTTTTCAGATGTTTGCTTTGATTCTGAGATTTTTGAGAAAAAAATGTTGCATAGGAATTTTTGACATGTTACGCACGTTCTGCAATTTTGTTGGTGCTCGGGCGTACGGCGCTAACACTTGGATCGTACGTCCGAGCACTAGTCATGCCCTATAATAATATATATTTGTTTTAATATATATATATATGTGTGTGTGTGTAATTATATACACAAATAATTTCACTTCAAATACATAGATATATAATAAAAATGATGCATAGCTAAATGGGTTTATAAACACAAAGGTTGTACTTATAAACACAAAGGTAGTTAAATAATGCAACACGAGTTCATAATTTTATATATTTTATCATAGTCTAGCATACTAATCTAACATAATTTTACTTATTGAAGAAGTAGTATTTGACTGGGCCTTTGGGCCTGGTTCAAAGAAGGGATCACTTCAATTATATCTGCTACCAGAATTGTAGAAATGATCAGAATGGACCAGCATTGGTCGGTATTGAAGATGGTACGAGATCGAGTCTGATGTGTGCTATTTTAGGTGCCAATATAACATGTTGCGTCTATTTTAGCTGGTACCGGAATGCAATTGATAAGCTTAATTTGGTCCAGACGCGGCTTAGGGTGGGTACTGGGTACAATGGACTACTGGTGGTACTTGGCGCCAGGACCCCGGGCCACATTCGAAGCCGTCGATTCCGCCTTGGAACCCTACCGATCGGCCAGCCTCCACCACCGCAGCCATAGGGCCCACGCTCGCGACGCCTTTAGTTGAATGTGAATTGGTGTTTGCATGATTGCATATATGGAAACCACCGTGTTTAAAGGTTTGTAACATCGTGGTACTAGTATTACTATGTAACAATAGAGGACATGAATTTGCCTTTGTAGAGACACGGATTGTGGGCGCCCCAGGTTATTGGAAATGTACTTAATTAAATTCATACTGTATCACAATTATTAATGAAGGAACAGTACTGTCCCTTAATTAAAGATCATGCTAAAGATATAAATTCAACAAGTAACAATTCCAATAAACAGGATCCCCGGATATATATATATATCTCACAATGGTTCCCAGGATCAACGACCATTGCATATATATATATCCTTCAACAACATTGCATCATACACATACAAGTCATACATTTGCATAATTAAACATAAGCTTACATCATTCGGTTTAGTACTACAATATAGAGTGACTGGGTCACTTCAAAAGTTTAACAGCGGAAGCAAAGACAAAATATTAAAGTCCACCAATGGCCTCATCCACCCGCAGGCAATTGCGTGGAGGAAAGAAGTAGCTTTACTCGTTAGCGTCACCCTGATCGGCGCTAACGGGTACCTCATAAAGAAAACTGTCCTCACCTGCAACAATAGGTGATAGCACCTTGAGTACGGAAGGTACTCAGCAAGTCTTACACAAACTAATAAAAGAAAGTGTTGATTAGGGCCTACACAAAGGAGTAGAATTTATATATGCATAAGGTTGCAACAGAAGGTATAAAGGTTCAAATTTGCATAAGCGATACCTCTTAACCTACAACTACTAAATTTTGACAAAGTAATTTAGTAAATCAAAGTTTAGCTAGAACAGTAAGTAAATGACATAATTGTGAACGAAGACAAAGGCATGAATCCCTCATGCATGACCAAAACCGAAACCAGATTTTTAAAATCAAAACTTCTATACAGTGACATCAATTCAAGTTATCGTCCATGACCGTGGACACGGCTATTTGAACAGCTTTATACCTGCAGGGTGTACATCTTTACCCACATGACTTAGTTAGCTCCGTTGCCTTCGGATGCCTCCGAATGATGACATACTTCCTTTGGTATGCCGACCGGGAAACTAAGATTTGGTATTTTCAACAAGCTAACACTATTGAGTTGGACCCCATGTGTGAACCGATCCCGCTTAAACAACGATCGATAGCATCCGCTAACCGGCACACATGTTGCGCCGAATGCCGATCCAAACAATTAAATGCGAATGGGCTCACTACCCATATTAGGATGCAATCGGCACCATTAAGGTATCGTATATGCTACTGAGCACATATACGCCCTCACCCTTCTAAGAACATCCGACATCGACATACAAGCTCACATGGCATACAACGCAGTCATCGGACCAAAGCATCTATGCCATACAAGGTCAATACACATATTCTTACTCTCTGTTTCCAACCCAATAGTCTTAACATTTTACTTAACCAACAAATACCATACATCGCATGTGGAAGTACGTGGGGACTTGAATTGAATAATCGAGTTCGGTCCTTAATTAACCCGGACAAGTCCACCACAAAACCCAATCTCGTGCACAAAAGCACCATCACTAGCTTCCTCTTGTCGAGATCAATTTAAATATAAAACTCATTTCAAATAAGTAAACTAGACAAAGAGTTTCAAATAACAGAAGGTCTTTGTGATTCCCATGTTTGACAAGATATGCTTGTCAAACTCTAAAATCTCTAGATCGCATGTCTAAGCCAAAACTGAAAATATATGTTATAATATACAAGACTATGCTAAGGTTGAGTGTATGGTGACAATTGAGGTAATCCTTCATGTTAGGTCATAACTAACTACTAACAGTCACACTTTGTATTTTTAGAAACATAGCATGCACAGTTGTCACTGGATTTAGAAAATCTAATGTATAAAATTTGGGATCAATATGGTGCAGAGAGGATGCTTGCCTTGATAGTAATAAACTTCATTGCGAGTTCAAAGTTGCTCAGAATATATTCAATTGCTTGTGAGAACTGCATTCTAAAAGAAGCAATAAGACCCAATAAATACCAAAACTAACAATAAGTCCAAAATGGAAGAAATATGCATGATCAATCTGGAAATGCTTGATTAACAGTATGCTTAAGCCATAACTACCCATAATAGTGATAATAACCCATTTTATAACCTACTGTTTTCAAAAGACGAAAGTAGGGTTTAGTGCAAAGTTCCGATTTTCATATTTTAAAAGAGTCAAAACAGATGATTGCGCGGAAAAAGGAAAATAGAACATGCAAAAGTTCATAAATAAAACTTAGCATGATCTTTTAGGGCAATTAATATCCCAAGCTACCTTAAGCTAACCCTAATCGATTAGATTTCAAAAGCTAAAGTAAAACCTATTTTGTCGGTTGAGTGACAAAAGAAAACAGAGATAAATTTCATTATCAACCTAAATAGATGATAACAAGGATTAAAAGAATAACTTGTTATGCTACTAGGGTTTGGTCTAAACCTAATTAGGATAACAAGTTGACAGGAGAAACCCTAGGTCTTGAAAATGACATGGAAAACCGAAAAGTTATAATATCAACTTTTCAGTTTAGAGCAAGTTAAAGCTACTGATGCTCAAAAGAATGATTCACAGCAGCTTCTAAGGTCCTTAAGATGTTCAAGATATCGAAAATTAGGGTTTTAGCTTACCAGTAGAGGAAAGACACCACAGAATTTGAAAACCGAAGTGGATTGACAGAGAAATAAACTCTGGATTTGACCTACAAAAGATAACCAATCTTTATTGTAAGGTGGAACCAGAGTTTAGGATGGATAAGCAAAAGGGACAAGAGCAAGAACTCCACTTGCCAACAATGGAGGATGAGCTTCTTCGGTCAACAAGGGCAACAGCAAAAAGCTAGGGTTTATATATGGATGTTGAGCTACAGGGCACAGGAGAAGAGTCTAGAGTTGATGAGGTGTCCATTTGAGGCTAATTATCCCAAAAATTAGTTGCATAATCTTGGGATAATCTTCTCCTCTGCTCTCGTAAATGGTGCTGCAGAGATAAGGAAGAAGGAGGCAACATCGACATGTGGGTCCTTTGTCATTCTCACTGTAGCGCTTCATAAAGGCTCAAGAATATCACCGTCCGATTGGAAATGGCTACGTGTGATAAATAGAGAGATTAAAAGATTTGAATCGGCACCTTAAAATATGGGCCGTGCGATTTCAATCGGTCGATCGAGATTTAAACGGGGCCCAAAGGAATCTCGGGATTTACTTTCAAATCTGGACGTTGGATTGGAATCCAACGATCAAATAAAAGGATACACGTCACCCCTTTTAGATGTGATGACACAGCACCGTTAGATTTGATTTCTACGGTCAAGATGAAACAAATGAACCGGATGGTCCGATTGCATACACTCATATGGACCTTACGATTGAAATCCAACGATCCACCGAATTTGGGCTTTAAAGGCCCACGGTCAAAAAGGCACACCGTAGGATCTAGATCTAAGGGCTCAAGATAACCGCGCGCTTTTAATTTCAAAAGAAAAGGGCGGCGCGGTTAGATCAAGAATGGACGGCTGAGATCGTGAGGGGATCCGGAGTCGTCCGAATGCATACACCAATCTGGACCACTCGATGAAGATCTAACGGCCCAAAGGAGTGCGGGCCTTATTAGCACGCGGTAAAAAGGCACACGTGGACAGCTCGCGGGGCGTTATAGCCTCGCCCGTTCGATTGAAGATCGACGGTTCACATCACGCGTGAAGTTCGGGCTCGCGCCCGAGCGTGACAGAGCCGGACCAGGTTTAAAGGGTTGGACCCAACCGCAAAGGTGTGAGTCGCTACAGTACCAGGTTTGGATTCAAACCGGTTTAGTTGACCAGAACTTATTCAAAAGCTTAAAAGGTTTGACTGGGCTTTTAAAAATGGCAAATAAATTTGTAAAATCATGAAATTTTTGCTGGAGGTTACTGGGATGATATATTTCCCAGATAAATTTTTAAAATCGCAAGATCAATTTGTAAAATACATAAATATTTATTTTAGTCCGAAAGTATTCATTTAAAGACAATTATTTTGCTTTAAGTCAAAATAATTTCTAAAAATGCAACAAAAATATTTTCAGCCAAGATAATTTATCTAGGCTTTAATAAAAATACTTCCCAGTCATAATACAAGTTTTATCTTGTATTCCTTTAAGACTTTAAATGGTTCTTTTGGATTTTGGCTAAAAAGGAAGGTTTTTAATTTGTAACATGCTGCCCAAATTGTAGAAATAAACAGTAATGCTATGAACAGCACCTCATTACTGTTCATAAAGCATTTTATTACTGTTTATAGAATTGGGGATGTTACAAACCTACCCCCCTTAAGAAAATCTCGTCCCCGAGATTTGAAACAAGTTAAAGATTAGAAAGAAGTGAAGTGAAAATGATTTATAAGGAAATTCAACATCTGTTGTCTTGATTTCCTTCAAAGATAACAAAGAAGAAATTTACATAATAACATAGTGTTATCATTACATCTTTGTTTACAATGCTTTGTTTAAACTTTCCTTTCTTGATTCAAAGGAAAGTACTAAACAACAAAGAGATGGGGTTCTCAATGCATCGATCTTCAAGGCTCCCAAGTGGCTTCATCCTCGGAATGATTAGCCCATCGAATTTTCAAGAACTTGACAAGACGATTTCTTGTCTGCGCTCCATTGTGTCGAGGATACGCACCGTTGTTCTTGATAGGAAAGATCAGTGTGAGGTCAAGATGCTCATAGCGATTGCCTCAATAGGAACACGAAGGCATTTCTTCAATTGAGACACATGAAAAGTATCATGCCTTCGAGAGAGGATTCTGTAGTTCTAATTGATAAGTTCTGACTCCTCGGTTGGCAATGATTCGGAAGGGTCCGATATAACGAGTGCGAGCTTCCTTTAACTCAAAACGATGAGTACCCTTCATGGGTGACACTTTAAGATAGACATGGTCATCTACCTCAAAGCTTAATTCACGACGACGATGGTCAAGATAGCTCTTCCGACGAGATCTGCGGTTTTCAAACAATCTCGAATCGATTTAACTTGCTCTTCGCTTCCTTTACAGTGTCCGACCATAGAATGATCTTTCACCGCACTCGGACCAATTCAAGGGAGTCCTACAAGCTCTCCCATACAAGGCTTCAAAAGGTGACATTTGAATACTTGCTTGGTAGCTATTATTGTAGGAAAATTCCACAAATGGCAAAGATTTCTCCCAGTCATAAGATAGCACATAGGCTCAAGAAGATCTTCCATTACTTGATTCACTCTCTCATCGACCACTAGTTTGAGGATGATAAGGAGTACTGAAAGAGAGTTCAGTCCCATAGCCCGATGAAGACAATTCCAAAGTGGAAGTAAACCGAGGCCACTCGAGACAATGACCTTAGGAACACCATGAAGACAAACAATTCTAGCAATATAAAGCTCGCTAGCCGCTTGCCATCAAGATGGTTTTGACCGGAATAAAATGAGCCACCTTTGTCAAACGGTCAATGATTACCCAAATGGCATCGGACCCATTGGAAGTTTTGGGAAGACCAGAACAAAATCCATACCGATCTCTTCCCACTTCCATCGTGGAATAGGCAAAGGTCGAAGGGTACCACTGGCTTCAGATGTTCGGGCTTTAACCCTTGGCAAATATCACATTCAAGAACATACTGAGCAATTTGCCTCTTCATTTGGCTCCACCAAAATATTTTCTTCAAATCTCGATACATCTTGGTACTTCCAGATGTAAAGAAAACTTGAATTATGAGCTCTCTAAGAATTAGACTTCTTAGATGAGGGTCAAGAGTACCACTAAACGATTACATGATACCAAATCGCATCGCGATCATCTTCGTAAAACTCGCTGGCTTTACCCGCTTCAAGTTTTCTTTGATTTCGCTACCTCGCATCGCTGGGCCTCAAGAATCTGAGATTCTAAGGTAGGCTCCACTTGTAATGCAAGAAGGAAACCTTTTTCCACCAAGTCAAGACTTAAGCCAAAATCAGACACAAGTCCTTGGCCGCAGTAGAGAAAATGTGCGCTTGCATTGTGACTTTCTGCTTAAAGCGCCTCGCCACAACATTGGCTTTACCAGATGATAATGAATACCCATGTCGTAGTCCTTGATCAGCCTCAAGCCATCTTCTTTGTCTCATATTCAAATCGATTGAGTGAATATGTACTTTAGGCTTTTATGATCAAGATAGATCTCACAACGATTACCAAGAAGGTAATGTCGCCAAATCTTCAATGCATGGACCACGGCACCAATTCCAAATCATGAGTAGGATAATTAACTTCATGAGGGCAATCGCGAGATTTATATGCCACAACCTCGCCTTCTTGCATAAGCACACAACCAAGTCCATGACGAGATGCGCGCAATAAATGTCAAAGTTCTTATGAATATCCTAAGAGTGAGAATTGAGCTTTAGTTAAGAGAGTTCTCGCTAGTAAAACTCTCTTCACATTTAGTCGACCATTCAAATTTCTCTCTTTTGCAAAAGCTGAGTCAAAGGTCTAGCAATCTTAGAGAAATCTTCAATGAACTCAGTAATAACCCGCAAGCCCAAGAAAACTTTGATCTCTGGGACACTCTTGGGAGGCTTCCAATTTAGTACATCTTGTACCTTGTGGGATCAACGATACCTCCTTCTGATAACACATGCCCTGTAAATGCAACTTCTCCGAGCCGTAAAGCACACTTGCTAAACTTAGCATACAGCTTGATGCCGACGAAGTGTTTCTAGCACAAGTCGCAAATGTTGTTCATGATCCTTATCGACTTGAATAAATAAGGATGTCGTCAATGAACACGACAACAAACTTATCCAAGAATTCCATGAACACCGAATTCATAAGGTTCATGAAATAAGCTGGAGCATTGGTCAGACCAAAGGACATGACAGTATACTTGTACAAACCATAACGAGTAGAGAAAGTTGTTTAAGGAATATCCTCAGCTCTAACCTTGATTTGATGATAGCCCGACCTCAAATCAATCTTTGAAAAGACTCGGGCACCAACCAACTCATCAAAAGATCATCAATGCGAGGCAAAGGATACTTGTTCTTGATGGTGACCTCATTTAACGGACGGTAGTCCACACACATCCGTAAAGTATTGTCTTTCTTCTTGACAAAGATTGCCGGGCATCCCCAAGGTGAGGAACTCGGTCGAATAAATCCTTTGTCAAGCAATTCTCCGAGTTGCTTCTTCAATTCAACCAACTCGTTGACGGGCATTCGATAAGGACTCCTGGATATAGGAGCAGTTCTAGGAACGAGTTCAATAACAAATTCCACTTCCGATCCGTGGCAAACCGGGAAGGTCTTCAGAAAGACATCAACATACTCACAAACAATTGGTACCGACTCCAAAGAGGAGTAGTATCAACTTGGTGAGCACAAAGATGGGAACCCATTGTCTCGGATTGAAAACGATCAAGTGCCGCTTTCATTAGTTAAAGAAATGGATTTGTGAGCACAATTAATTTGCCCAAGGTGCTTGGATAACCAATCCATTCCCAAGATAACATCCAACCCTTTAGAATCTATCACAATCAAATCAGCCCAAAAGTCTACCCCTTCAATATTTATATTGACATTACGGCAGCATTTGATTAGTCATAAAGGCTGATCCAGTGAATGGATGATATGAGGTGGATGAAGATGATGCACAATTAAATGATGTTGAGTAGCAAACTGCCTACTAACAAATGAATGGGATGCTCCATAATCAAACAAAACAGATGCAGTGCTAAAATTAACTAGGAGCATACCAAGCACAACTTCAGGAGTGACAGCTGCTTCCTCAGCAGTAATCTGTTCACCCGCCACGAACCGGAATAGTGGTCGCTTGACCACAATCGGGAAGGTGGTGCAGACGACATTGGCCGGGAAGGGAAATAGGTGGTATCCCCGAGCCCCGGCATAACACCGATTGGCAAAATGCCCCGGGCGCCACGGTGGTAGCATATAACTCCTGGCCCGACAAACACAATAATGGTTGGTTGCCGTTTCCACTAGGCCTTGGTTGATTGGTGGAAGAGGATGGACGAGGGGCAAACACCGCAGCCTTGGTACAAATGGAGCGGTGCTCATGTGGTTTAGGTACCCACATGTGAGGCCTTGGTGAGTCGCCACCGTGAATAAATCGAGAAGTCGGCTGCCGCCATGTGACTCATCCAATGCCTTGCTCTTGCTTTCGCCACAATGGCTTTGTTGACCAAATGAGAGAAATTCGAAGTCATGCAGAGCTACAACCATCCGCAGCTTCTTCGATAGCCCATTCAAGAACCGGTTTCGACGACGGAAGGTCAATAAACATCATCGAGCGATCCGCAAGAAAGTTGAACTCATGCGATATTCGCAATGATTTTCGCCCTTGCTTGAGAGCGAGAAATTCTTGTTGCTTGATCATCATGACCTTCAGAATATGAGCTTCGCGTAAAAGCTTCCACGAACTCATCCCAAGTAGGGACATGTCCAGCAGTCGAATGGCAAGGAGGTTGTCCCACCATATGCTAGCCGCCCATCAAGTCGATAATCGCGAAGAGAACCTTTTTCCTCTCAAACACCGAGCAATTAATAGCTTCTTCTCAATGGTCCGGCCAATCTCGCCTTCCATGGGATCCCCGAATCGGAGAACACCGCGGGTTAGTCCGCCGAAAGTCGCAAGGTCGCCTCGCACATGGTGACCTCCTCGCCTCTAACCGTGCAACAGGAAGAAGTGTTGCGCGCACCGCTCCAAGATGCGCGTCGTCCATTCGATTGCGCCAATTTGCATGAGCACATCGCCATCGAAGGTGGTGGAGGAAGCTCCTCTTCCCGAGGACCACCTTGCGACCCCGAGCCGAAAGGTTCACGGCCCTCCCCGAGAATGGGGCACGGAGTCGACATGACCTTCCCTTGTTGCGCTAAGACGAGTAGTAGGTCCTGTCATCCTGTTACCACACCATGGTTAACAACATAACAAGGATATACTCGGCAATCACAAACAAGGTTGCAATTAGAAAAGAAACAAACACTGTACATATAATGCATCATGCTATGCCATGTACTCAAGTTAACACCAAAACCAGAAACTTCATAAAAACAAAGAAAAGATATTCTACTGTACCGCACATCGTAGTCGGCCATAAAGATCATATTACAACCCCAAAAGTCAAACTTACATACTTTGTACAAAATACTACTGCCCTATTACATACATTTTATTTAAGGGCAACTACTAGACTAAAATACACTTAACCACGAGGGTTCATTGTCGAGGTGCTAGCATAAAGATCCCGGTTAAAGTTCACTGGAAACTCATTCAAAAGATGAGCTCCAGGGGAACCCGTGTCAACAGGATCCAGAGGACTAATGAGACGCCTCGGGGAACCCAACAATGGTTGATGACCTCCAGAGGTGCAAATCGCAGGTGCGAGGAAAACTCGCAAATCATCCGGCTTGGCGCACTTGTCCATAAACAGCACGCACCCGCCACTCGGAAGTCGGTAAAGAGGTGGTGCAAAGCAGCAATGGAGAGGTTTCGTTGTCACCATAAAGCACGCTTGCAGGAACGCGGTTCATGTTGACTCCAAGAAGCTGTACTCTGGCCTCATTAAGGCGATGCCGAAGTTTCCCATAGCTCCTCACAAGACAATGATGGATTTGGTCCATGATGCGGACCATCCTCGCCAACCGTAGCACTGGGTCTTCGCCAAACCGATCTCATCAAACATGCTCACTTCGTGAGGTAGGACCTTGATTCGGGAAGTGGTCGAGGGTGGTTGAGACAATTCCACAAATCATGACGAAGAAGGCTCATCATCCTACTCGCAGCTTTCCGAACCGCCATAGCCTCGTGAGGTGGCAAGTGCTTGGACACAAGAGGGAACATCGCGCACTACATGCCTAGCGATGACGTTGATGAAGGCACGGCACTCCTCCATCCCCGGTCCTCGGTCTCGGCGATAGATGGCGACTACACGATAGGTGAAATTGGCTCGCCACATCATGTCCCGCAGCAAGGCCGAAATCCATCAACATCTTCGGCCTGTCTCCTTGACCAAGTACCACCCACTCATCTATAGACAAAAGGGCAAGGTAAGAAACAATTCACTTTTAAATAAACCAAAGAAGTTGGGGCAAAATTGATATTAAGGAAGGTAAGAAATAAAAGATGTCATACTTAAGCTTTCAAAATTATACTATTGCTTGAAAATAGTTTTAGCGTAAGACTCTCTAATAACTTCGCCATGCTACTTAACCTACAGCAACGATGCTCGATACAGCCATTGTGGTCGCTCTGTGTTATTGGAAATGTACTTAATTAAATTCATACTGTAGCACAATTATTAATGAAAGAACAGTATTGTCCCTTAATTAAAGATCATGCTAAAGATATAAATTCAACAAGTAACAATTCCAATAAACAGATCCTGATATATATATATCTCACAATGGTTCCTGTGATCAACGACCATTGCATATATATATCCTTCAACAACATTGCATCATACACATACAAGTCATACATTTGCATAATTAAACATAAGCTTACATCATTCGGTTTAGTACTACAATATATAGTGACTTGGTCACTTCAAAAGTTTAACAGCAGAAGCAAAGACAAAATATTAAAGTCCACCAATGGCCTCATCCACCCGCAGGCAATTGCGTGGAGGAAAGAAGTAGCTTTACTCGTTAGCGTCACCCCGATCGGCGCTAACTGGTACCTCATAAAGAAAACCGTCCTCACTGCAACAATAGGTGATAGCACCTTGAGTACGGAAGGTACTCAAGAAGTCTTACACAAACTAATAAAAGAAAGTGTTGATTAGGGCCTACACAAAGGAGTAGAATTTATATATGCATAAGGTTGCAACAGGAAGGTATAAAGGTTCAAATTTGCATAAAGCGATACCTCTTAACCTACAACTACTAAATTTTGACAAAGCAATTTAGTAAATCAAAGTTTAGCTAGAACAGTAAGTAAATGACATAATTGTGACGAAAGATGCATGAATCCTCATGCACACCTAAAAACCAAACCAGATTTTTAAAATCAAAACTTCTATACAGTGACATCAATTCAAGTTATCGCCCATGACCGTGGACACGCTATTCGAATGCTTTATACCCCGCAGGTGTACATCTTTACCCACATGACTTAGTTAGTCCGTTGCCTTCGGATGCCTCCGAATGATGACATACTTCCTTTGGTATGCCGACCGGGAAACTAAGATTTGGTATTTTTCAACAAGCTAACACTATTGAGTTGGACCCCATGTGTGAACCGATCCCGCTTAAACAACGATCGATAGCATCCGCTAACCGGGCACACATGTTGCGCCGAATGCCGATCCAAACAATTAAATGCGAACTGGCTCACTACCCATATTAGGATGCAATCGGCACCATTAAGGTATCGATATGCTACTGAGCACATATACGCTCACCCTTCTAAGAACATCCGACATCGACATACAAGCTCACATGGCATACAACGCATCATCGCACCAAAGCATCTATGCCATACAAGGTCAATACACATATTCTTACTTCCTGTTTCCAACCCAATAGTCTTAACATTTTACTTAACCAAACAGCGCCATACACTGCATGTGGAAGCGTGGGGACTTGAATTGAATAATCGAGTTCGGTCCTTAATTAACCGGACAAGTCCACCACAAACCCAATCTCGTGCACAAAAGCACCATCACTAGCTTCTTCTTGTCGAGATCAATTTAAATATAAAACTCATTTCAAATAAGTAAACTGGACAAAGAGTTTCAAATAATGTAAGGTCTTTTAGATTCCCATGTTTGACAAGATATGCTTGTCAAACTCTAAAATCTCTAGACCGCATGTCTAAGCCAAAACTGAAAATATATGTTATAATATACAGACTATGCTAAGGTTGAGTGTATGGTGACAATTGAGGTAATCCTTCATGTTAGGTCATAACTAACTACTAACAGTCACACTTTGTATTTTCGTAAACATAGCATGCACAGCTTGTCATTGGATTTAGAAAATCTAATGTATAAAATTTGGGATCAATATGGTGCGAGAGGATGCTTGCCTTGATAGTAATAAACTTCGCTGCAGTTCAGTTACTCGAAATATATTCAATTGCTTACAGAACGATTCTAAAAGAAGCAATAAGACCCAATAAATACCAAAATCGATAATAAGTCCAAAATGGAAGAAATATGCATGATCAACTGAAATGCATGATTAAAAGATGCTTAAGCCATAACTACCCATAATAGTGATAATAACCCATTTTATAACCTACTGCTTTCAAAAGACAGAAAGTAGGGTTTAGTGCAAAGTTCCAGCTTTTCATATTTTAAAAGAGTCAAAACAGATGATTGCGCTGGAAAGGAAAATAGAACATGCAAAAGTTCATAAATAAAACTTAGCATGATCTTTTAGGGCAATTAATATCCCAAGCTACCTTAAGCTAACCCTAATCGATTAGATTTCAAAAGCTAAAGTAAATCCTATTTTGCCTGCTGAGCCGACAAAAGAAAACAGAGATAAATTTCTCGTTATCAACCTAAATAGATGATAACAAGGATTAAAAGAATAACTTGTTATGCTACTAGGTTTGGTCTAAACCTAATTAGGATAACAAGTTGACAGAGAAACCCTAGGTCTTGAAAATGACATGGAAAACCAAAAGTTATAATATCAACTTTTCGCTTTAGAGCAAGTTAAAGCTACCGATGCTCAAAAGAATGATTCACAGCAGCTTCTAAGGTCCTTAAGATGTTCAAGATATCGAAAATTAGGGTTTTAGCTTACCAAAGAGAGGAAAGACACCACAGAATTTGAAACCAAGTGGATTGATTAGAGAAATAAACTCGGATTTGACCTACAAAAGATAACCAATCAGATTGTAAGGTGGAACCGAGTTTAGGATGGATAAGCAAAGGGACAAGAGCAAGAACTCCACTTGCCAACAATGGAGGATGAGCTTCTTCGGTCAACAAGGGCAACAGCAAAAAGCTAGGGTTTATATATGGATGTTGAGCTACAGGGCACAGGAGAAGAGTCTAGAGTTGATGAGGTGTCCATTTGGGGCTAATTATCCCAAAAATTAGTTGCATAATCTTGGGATAATCTTCTCCTCTGCTCTCGTAAATGGTGCACAGAGATAAGGAAGTAGGGAGGCAACATCTGACATGTGGGTCCCTTTGTCATTCTCAGCCGCGCGCGCTTCATAAAGGCTCAAAAGAATATCAGCCGTCCGATTGGAAATGGGCGGCTGTGATAAATAGAGAGATTAAAAGATTTGAATCGGTACCTTAAAATATGGGCCGTGCGATTTCAATCGGTCGATCGAGATTTAAACGGGGCCCAAAGGAATCTCGGGATTTACTTTCAAATCTGGACGTTGGATTGGAATCCAACGATCAAATAAAAGGACGTCACCCCTTTTAGATGTGATGACACAGCACCGTTAGATTTGATTTCTACGGTCAAGATGAAACAAATGAACCGGATGGTCCGATTGCATACACTCATATGGACCTTACGATTGAAATCCAACGATCCACCGAATTTGGGCTTTAAAGGCCCACGGTCAAAAAGGCGCACCGTAGGATCTAGATCTAAGGGCTCAAGATAACCGCGCTTTTAATTTCAAAAGAAAAGGGCGCGGTTAGATCAAGAATGGATGGTCGAGATCGTGAGGATCCGAGTCGTCCGAATGCATACACCAACTGACCACTCGATGAAGATCTAACGGCCCAAAGGAGTGCGGGCCTTATTAGCACGCTGGTAAAAGGAAAAGCGAGGATTTGAATCGACGGCTCGATAAAAGCGCGCTTTAAGTTTAAAACGGAAAGGGATGCGCTGTTGGATCGAGAATGAACGGTGGAGATTGAGAAGGGCTCGAGTTGTCCGACAGCACACACTAATCTCGATCGTTAGATCAAGATCCAACGATGGAGATTAAAATGCACACGTGACACTTGCGGGCGTTATAGCCTCGCCTGCTCGATTGAAGATCGACGGTTCACATCACGCTGTGAAGTTTCGCTCGCGCTCGAGCGTGACAGAGCCGACCAGGTTAAAAGGGTTGGACCCAACCGCAAAGTTGTCCGAAGTCGCTACGATGCTGTGTTTGGATTCAAACCGGTTTAGTTGACCGTAACTTATTCAAAAGCTTAAAAGGTTTGATGGCTTTTAAAAATGGCAAATAAATTTGTAAAATCATGAAATTTTTGTGGAGGTTACCGGGATGATATATTTCCCAGATAAATTTTTAAAATCGCAAGATCACTTTGTAAAATACATAAATATTTATTTTAGCCGAAAGTATTCATTTAAAGACAATTATTTTGCTTTAAGTCAAAATAATTTCTAAAATGCAACAAAATATTTTCAGCCAAGATAATTTATCTAGGCTTTAATAAAAATACTTCACCATAATACAAGTTTTATCTTGTATTCCTTTAAGACTTTAAATGGTTCTTTTGGATTTTGGCTAAAAGGAAGGTTTTTAATTTGTAACATGCTGCCCAAATTGTAGAAATGAACAGTAATGCTATGAACAGCACCTTATTACTGTTCATAAAGCATTTTATTAATGTTTATAGAATTGGGGATGTTACACGGATAAGCTATACTAGCGAGCAATTAAAAAATATACCATGTAAACTAAGAAGTCATATGAGTAAGAGATTATAGATCGTTACCACTAGACAAGCAGTGCGGTGGAAGGAGAGTTGGAGTAGTCTAGTCTAACGCCGTGTGCATCGATGTAGCAGAAGTAGTCGATCATTCAACGTCATTGGCCATTAATCGTCTCCTCTAGTAGCCTTTCGTGTTCCCTACGTACGTCGTGGATCGTCCTTGATCAACGCAGTAGCGATCGTAACATCACTTTTACTATATCCACATGTCCACGGGTGAAACGTCATGTGCCGATGTGCTAGCACTAGCATATACAACAAGGTCTTTGGGGAGATGGCAGCTAGAGATTCGATGGGTGGTACAACTCTCTTCCCAAAAGCCCCATGCCTCCCTTTATATAGAATCCATAATGGATCCAATCCGAACTAATTTGTTCTAACCCATTAAGTGTGTGACCCTGTAAGTTCATACGTAATCGGCTATGGTCCAGAAATTTCTTTCTGATCCACAAGTCGGTGATGGTACCAGCAGGATATATCGATTCCCGAATACACGTAAAGATCAAATCGGACGAACTTTATACAATATGATTTGCGATAAGGTCCTCATCACTTATAACCAGTTCATAACTCCTTACGACCTGTTCGCATCTGGTTACGACCATTTCACCAACCAGTTTGTGATCATGTACGACCATCTTATGACTAGTTTGTATCCCTATACGACCAGTTCGTATTTAGTCGGACTAAGCGACATGTTTGCGTATTCTCCTTTTACTTCACGATATCTGATTGAACTACAAGTGAGATACATGACATCCATGGACTGTTCAATCTTTTTTCAATCTAGTAACAGATAACTTTGTGTGGTCAACTACTTGTGGTACAGTCATACACTTCCTTTATCCGAGCATATCAAGGGGCTTAGAAATATCTCTCCTGTTATGTTAGGAGGAGCAAATTCTATATCCGACCAGTTACATCCCTCCGCGTGTTTCATAGCATACCCAAATGCTACCTTTATAACTACCTAGTTACGAAGTGACGTTTGGTAATCCATAAGTACTGTTATATATGTAGGAAACCATGTTGATATCAAGTTTTACGTTTATGCATTATTATTGTTTGAGACTAACTGATGACATATAGAAACATAACAATCTCAATAGTGTCTCAAAATGAGTCAATCCAAATCATGTTCTCTAATATATGCTCACACTATTGATTCGATATCCCTCATATCTATGACCTGTAAAATATAATCATCAATTAATACATATGTTATCTACAAGTCACTAGTATCCCGACTAGTGACATTCGACCAGTGATCCTTTTAAAATGATATCGTACAACAAATAAAAAGCTTCACCAACAAATCGCACATTTGTTAATCTTTATAAATAATAATTCATCCAAAAAATATAATAATATTTATTTTATAATTCATAAATATAAATGTGATACGGCATATCACAACCTTCCCTTCGTTTCCCAGCTTACAGCTTCTATAAGGGCTACCCTCTCTTGACTAGATTTTGGTCCAACCTACTGTGGATCTCTTATTCCGTACATCGTGTTTTCTGGGTTCCTGTGGTCCTGTGCCGTCGTGTTTCCCGGTCATTCTTTCAGTGCTTCCACCCGAAGTGATAGCTTGACACGTTATCTATGGATTAGATGGTAGCGCTCCAGCTCACTAAAAAATGGGACAGCAGTGGTCCGTCGGCAAGCTCGCTGTGATCTTGGGACACAGTACATTAGAATCCTGAAGCACCACCACAAAGGCTACCCTGTATGCGCCTAAGGTGCGGTAAGGCGCCACCGGCCACCCTGACCTTTGGACCAAAGGTCCATCAGCAGTACAGTGGCAAGTCCAATTGCGCATTGCAAACAGAACTTGAAAATCGAGCTTAATTTGGTGCTTATTTCATTACTAAGTTTATATATTTTCGAAGTATTAGCGGTAAAAAATATGGTGCAAGGTTGCAAACTCAACACTCGATGCAATTGTTAAAAAGAACACGTTTCTGGTTGAGGGAAAATGCTGGAGCGCCATGCCCTGGTTTTGGAGGGAACTTTGCCCGCCCAACAAATTGGAAAGATGCAGCATATAAGCCCATTCTTCTTCTTCTTCTCCCGCTCCTCATTTCTTCAACTCCATCTCTCCCATCACATTCATCCCTGCGCCTTCCCTCTGGAACCCAGCTACCCTGAGCTCTTGTTCCTGCCTGCGGTATGTGTGCACCCACGGCACAGCAAGCTTCGGGGTCGCCCGCGACGACGAGGAGGAGAGGCGCGGCGTCTGTCCCTGTGGTGCCATGCCCCTGCGGCTCTGCTGACATGAGTGATATTCTGGAGAAGCTTGAGGCGTTGCATAGGAAGCTGCGGCTTGTTCTCGCGATCACCTTGCTGGAACTGTTGCTTATCCTCGCTGTGCTAGTTTTCAAGCGTAAGTGACGAACTCTGTCCTGTAATGTAGTAATGTACTGATGTACTAATGCCATTGCCATTAACTAAGGTGCAATGGGACTATGGGAGCAGTGTTGTATCAATTTCTCAGCTTTTTCAATGCAATGATGTTGTCCATTCGGCACTCGTACGAACAGAAATTACGCGTTGAAGCTCGATAGATCAGAAATGCACTCACAGTGAACTGTGGAGTTCATTAACGCGACAGAAATACATGTTGGATATTATACGTCCACAATAAATATTGCCATTTACGCGTTGAAATGAGGTTTCGATCATACAATCCAATGTTGTTCTTCAATCATCTAAACCTACAAGAATACCAATTGTTGATTTATAGAGCAAATTATAACTATCTCCACAAAAAAAAGTTGCCAGTACTAAATTCTTCTCAGTGGAAGTTCCCCTAGCTAAGTCGTGCAGCTAGGGCGCCATCAAAGACCGGAGAGTGGGATCGATCATCCATGGCTTTTGTCGTGGGAACAGTGCAACCTGTCAACAAAATACAAGACAACATTCAGCTGAATCGAACTGCAAAACAAATAAAAGAGTAAATTTCACTTTGAACTAAGTAATCTTATCTTATTTTTATTTTGCATCACTCTTAGTAAATCTTTTCATTTTGCACCACTTATTTTTGCCATGTGTTGCATTTTGCACCACATCTTCTTACTTTTTATTTGACTGCACCGGGGGAACACCCTATCAGCGGAGGGAAACATGAGAGACGTGTAGGGAGCTTGTCGACAGCGAGGCACGGTCGATGCGGTAGCAGCAACCCGAAAAATAGAGATAGAAAGCCGTTTTAACGTCGCCGCCATGCTATGGGCACCGCCGGCGATGATCCGACTATTCTTTTTCACTTTCGATCCATTTTTTAGCTTCATCTACCCCCTCCCCCCCCCCCCTCCCCATCGTGTGCCTCGCCGCCGCCTCCCACACTGCCATTCAATGTCGATGAGCACCAAAGAAGGCAACCAAATTCTAACATAGTGCAAAGTGTAACACATGATAAGAAGAGGTGGTGCAAAGTGAAAATATTTACTAAAGGTAGTGCAAAGTGAAACCATGGTAAAATTACATGATGCAAAGTGAAATTTATGCCTAATTTTACCACAACTAACTTTAGTCAGGTGTGACTTGCCACACTTTTTATGTCAACAAAATTCAACGCCACATGTGTGGCTAACTTAGGCAAAAAAAACTAAGTCTACGACGTGTGGGTTATGGGACAAAAAAGTATGACAAGCCATATTTGTGATAACAAACCAAATACCTACCTAAAAAGTTGTAACGCGTCTAAGGTTATACATGCCAATCTTAGGCTACAAAAGCCTAAGGTTTCACAAATCTATAACTTTAGTGTTAAAACTATCCGAACTGCACGCTTAAGTTTCTATTTTACAGAACTATAGATTTAGCAACTTTTTTTTCTCAGAACTACAATTCCATCACGAGAGCCATGTTCTGATAGGCCGACCTCACTGTTAGGCACACAAGGTGAAACCTCACCATGTAACATTACATGCTGCCACATGGCCACGCCACACAGCAGTCCATGTGGATGGCCCACTCTTCCCTCCTCCCTCTTCAATGAAGGCCAACGCGGGAGGGCAGTTCACCATGTCTTAGCGCCCCTGCGTTCGGCTCACACGTGGGAAAGTAGAGGAGGACCTAGGCGACTCTGATGAGGGGTACGGAAGGGGCGAAGGGCTAGGGCACCTTGGCGACAACCAAAATGCGTTGCGGGGGCGAAGGCGAGTAGATGGGTGGCGGCGGCATGGTTGGAGACGCACAGTGTCACGCCGGCGACGGCGTGCAACGGCAAAACTTGCTGGCTTCCATGGCCACGACAACGTAGAGCTAGGAGCTAAACCAATCACGTCGTGAGCTAGAAAAAGGAGTACTAGGAAGCTATCTACTGTGCTAGTGTGGGTTGGCCCAGCACCCGGAGAGAATTCACACATATCTAAGGAAGAAGAAGAACACAAATGGACACGGGTATTTGGGACGTACAAAATTTTCTCACGTCGTTTTATGGCTTCTTGTCATCTCTATTTAAACACAAAAGAAAGAATACATGCACCGTAAGTCAATGCTTAAGGAAGGAAACCACCATGAAGGTAATATCTAATCTAATCAATCCTAATCAAAATCAATCAGCCAATCCTAATAAAATCAATCACCACTAATCTTGTCAAGATTAAGTCCAACAACATGCTGACTCACCGTTGCGGATCGCCCGCAACATCTTGCTGACCACGCCACACAGTAGCTTCCCATGAACAAAGGGTACTAGAGGGGCGCATTTCCCTTCTCTTCCTCCTTTCGCAGTCATATCTTGCCGCCGGTGACATGACTTACCGGCAACTCTGATCTTGACGACTTGGGCATTCAACAACGTGACTCTTCTTGCGACGATGGACTCAACTATATCACCGCTACCTATTTGCAGCTAGGGACTGGCGATCCCAACTTTGATCTCAGCTCCAATTGTCCTTTGCCGGTGACACAACTCAACGGCAACGGGGACTCTCACTAGAGCTTATACACATGAGAACTTGGACACACCTACAAGAAGTCATGCGCACACACATGCATCATGCACTGACTCACCTACGTGCATGACCATGACACAAATATACGCACGTATGTAACACACCTCCCACGTGCACAAAGAAATAAATGACACACGCAACACTACTATTGTGCCATCTCCGTTTGTCAGCCTCATGCCAACTCTCCTTATGGCGGCTCCATACCGCTGTTCGTCGCCCTTCGCCGCGACAATCACGCCGACGCTGCTGCTGCACCTGGAGCCACGTCGCTCATGCCCTAGGCCGAGTCGCCGTCGCACCGCCGGGGGTGAGCCGCTGCGCCGCGACCATGCCGCGCTCAAACCGCCGCCTCCGTGTAGCGCACTGCCGCTCTGCTGCCGCCGCGCTCGCCACGGAGTCTGTCACTCCCGCTATCGCCGCGCCTTATAGGCCGTCGATGCCACGCCGCGCCGGCGGTTGCCCGCTGTCGCCCGCCGCACTCCGCGCCGCGCTGCTGCACTCGCGCCATCCCGGCGCTTGCACGCATTCCCACCGCCACGCTGCACGCGCGCAGCCCCGCAGACGTGTTCGCGCGTGAGCCCGTGGCGCCGCCGGCTACCATGTCGCTACCGGCCGCACACGTTGCACTGTGCACATTGCAGCTCCATACGCACCTAAGGCCGCCTCCGCACCGCCTACGCCCGAGGCGTAGCGCGCAACGGCCGAGAGCCATCGCCGCCGACCGAGCCGCGCCGCTGCGCCACCGCCGCGACGGCTTCTCCTCACACCTCGCCTCCTTGCACCTCGTTCTGATACCAAATGTTGGCCCAGCACCCGGAGAGAACTCACACATATCTAAGGAAGAAGAACACAAATGGACACAGGTATTTGGGACGTGCAAAACATTCTCACGTCGTTTTTTGGCTTTTTGTCATCTCTATTTAAACACAAAAGAAAGAATACATGCACCGTGAGTTAATGCTCAATAAAGGAAACCATCCGGAAGGAAATATCTAATCTAATCAATCCTAATCAAAATCAATCAGCCAATCCTAATAAAATCAATCACCACTAATCTTATCCAGATTAAGTCCAACAGTGTGGTGCGTGAGGCTTTCGTGAGGTCTGGCAAGGTCAACCAACGGAGGAAAAAGGGGAACCTTGCCGGCAGCGAGGAAGGGTGTCCGAGAGGATTCGTGGGTACCCTACCATCTTTTTAAGTTGCATAGCTAGCTAATGGAGAAAGGAATCGGACGGAGGCCTGCCGAAGAGGGAGAACGACTCAGTGGTGGAGCTTTTGCCAGAGAGGGAGAAGATGGTGCGTTTCAACATCGGGGCTTTAAAGAAGAAGAAATAAAGTAGATGTGTGAGCTCGGGGTGGCCAGGAACAGGCGATGACGCAGACTAAAGAGGGAGAGCATCATCAGGGGTGTAGATTGGGTTGATGGCGAACGGGCGGAGCTACGATCGTTGTTGGCTTCCCCCCACGTTCCAGCGTAGAGCGAGGGGAGGAAGGAGACGGGAAGTGGCTAAGGTTGTGCTCGATGTTGTGGAACACGGGATGCTCCATTTTATCGCTTAAATAGGCGTCGAGAGAAGGCAAGGTGGAGCATGGTGTGTAGGAGCCCCTGACAGCGAGCGAGCTCATCTACGCGCGATGCTATCGCGCAACGCGTGCGCATGGGTGGTGATGCGACGCTGGACACGGGAGGAGGTAAGCTCAGATGTGGAGGTGGGCACTACCAGGGCATGAATGCGGCGGGAGTGGCGGCATGACAGCGGCATTGGCGACGACAGGTTCTTGTTGCTGCGACTCGAGAGCGAGAGAGGAGGGAAGAGTGGGTTGTCCACGTGTCTTGCGAGTGTGGCATCCCGGGTGGTAGCCTATAACAGCAAGAATTAGCGTTGTGTGGCTGACAATGGGCCCGGTCTGTCAGGTCATTCCCTTCATGACGGAGTTGTAGTTCTTTGATATTTTTTTCATGCTAAATCTGTAGTTATACGAAATAGAAACTTAAATGTGCAAATTTATGATAGTTTTGACATTAAAGTTGTAGTTTTGCAGAATTTACTAAAAAAATATAAGAGCATGGCCTATTTGCAACTAAGATTAAGTAAAGGAAAAAAGTCTATATTTCAAATCTAAACTATAAAATTAATCACTTTACGATCTTGTACTTTCAAAACCATTTAAAACACAACCATCGACTCATTCCAAGGCGTCCTGACATAGCATCCTAGTTATCAACGGTTATTGACATGGTACATTAATCAGCATATATCAATTAAATCAGAAAATAAAAAATAGTTGGCCCCACATGTAAGCTCTAATCCTCGTCCTTCCTCTTTCCTCTCTTTATCCTCCACTACTACAAAACAGGTCATACCAGACACCTCATCACAGACGGTTCCAAAGGAGCCGTCTGTGTTGAACTTATACAGACGGTTCCATTTGGAATCGCTCGTGATACGCTACTCATCACAGAGCGGTTCTTATTACCAACCGTTTGTGATACTTTCTGACGGTTGGTAATAAGAACCGTCTGTGATAGTTCCTCATCACAGACGGTTTATTTGACGAACCGTCAGCGATACTCACGACGGTTCGTAATATCAACCGTCTGTGATGAGTACGCTTATCACGACGGTTTGGAAATAAAACTGCTCGTGAAGTATCACGACGGTTCAATTGTAGAACCGTCAGAATATACTACTATCACATACGGCTATATTAAAGAACCGTCGCGATAGTATTATCCTGCACGTTCCAAGATAGAACCGCTTGTGATATTTCTTTCTACCTCTTCGCCTCTCGCGCGATGTGTCCCTTCATCTCACCAACGCAGTAATCTCTTCGTCTCGCACGCCAACGATACATGCGCTCTTCGTCTCACGTGCGATTACTCCTAATTCTTCTTTATAAGACGGAATAATTTATCAAGATTAAACTCCTCCCATCGCTCTTCGCCTCACGGTTTTGAGTACGTGACGCAAAGAATCGCCAAGGTGAGCATGCAGAGCATGATGGCCGGCACCAAGGCGAGGAGGTCGGTGATCGCCGCTCTTTCTCACGATGTCGCCGTCGACATGCGTCGTCCGGTGGCCGCGAGCTCTCCTCAGCCCATGGAGGACCTATGCGACCCTACGATTAACGTCACGTACATCTTTATATCTACAAAATACGCACGCACTACTATTTATTCGAACATCTTGAATTTTGTATGTACGTATATTGGAGTTGCAAGGCCTTGTACAAGGTGTCCAAGGAACGCACCGTGGGGAGGCGTGTGGCGCTGGAGCGAGAGGAGGCGATGAAGTGGCGTGACAACGAGCGCTACCTGCGTCGTCAACCACTTGGCGGCGGCAACCCGGGCTTGTTTCATCATCGGCCTCGGGCTTGTCTCGCGCCCAAGACATGCGGCGCGCCTCATGATCGTTGAACGGCGCGCGGCCGCCACAAGGCCGCGGCCTACGTGCTCGATCTCCTCCTCTACACGGCCGAGACGCACGGCACGCTGGGAAGCACTACATCGGCCAGTCGAGGACGAGCCGACCGGCGGGTGCGAGGACGGCCAAGACCAACCGAGTGCGGCGGTGCTAGAGGCTCGCCGCGGACATGGTCCGAGCGGCGTGGGGAAGGCGGTCGCCACCGGGCCGTGTGGGCGCTGTCGAGGATGGCCACCGGCACGAGCACCGCAGCGCGGTGGAAGGTGGGACGACTATCGCCGTCTTAGCGACGCATCGCAGGATTAGGCATGAGTATGCGGTTTCTTTGCAAACGTGTTGGACTATTTGCCATAAAATTTCAGTTTTTTAGGTTTTTAGAAAGGTGGTGCAGCTGGACTATTTTCCAAATTAAATGAATTTTTAATGCACCAAAATATACGGTCCACAAGGACAGGAGCGATTACGATTCCACGTTGACATCAAAATATACGTACGACAGATTACAAGTCCATAACACATGATGTTATGGAATAAATTAATTACAATGGAGTAATTTCTTAATTAAAATATAGCCATTCATGATGATCGACGCGCATATAGCTAGCTTCCTCGCTGGGTTCTTCCTCGAGCCTGATGCCGTCTCCGAAAGGAGGCAACTCGTCAAATTGATTGTATTCTTCCTCGTCCACTATATTCTCAACTCCGACAATCCTTCTTTTTCCATGAAGAACTACGTGACGCTTCTTATTTGCCGGGTCGGTTACATAGAAGACTTGAATAACTTGGTTAGCCAGTACGAATGGTTCGTCTTTGTATCTGACATGATCGAGGTCCACGGTAGTGACGCCGTACTTGTCGACCTTCACCTGTGGGAGATGGACCCAACGGCACCGAAATAGGGGGATCTTGAAAAGCACGTAGTTGAGCTCCCATATCTCTATTTGCCCATAGTACGAGCAGCCCATCGGTACTGAATGCATCTATGTGGACACCGCTGTTCGGATCAGGCTCTTCCTATCCTGAGCTACCGTATAAAATGTGTACCCATTTATGTTGTATCCTTGCCATGTGACAATTGTAAATTGTGGCCCTTTTGCCAACCATAGCAACGTATCATCACTTGATGACCTCCTAGTCATGATTCGCACCTTTAACCATTCGTTGAACCGACGGTTGTGCTCTCGTGATCCAAACCTCCGACCGTCCGGATTACGCATGCACCATGTCTTTGTGCTCGTCGATGTACGGGGACACTTGGGTCATATGTTGCAAGACCGTGAAATGGGCTTGAGCGTACATTTCCAGATCGGGAGTGATTGATTTCCTTCCGATGGTCCTGATACCATCCAGCCTTCCCTCATGACAAGATAGAGGCACACCTATCGGTTCCACTGAGCCATGTAGTCGACGCGAACTCAATGACCTCTTCGGTTGCATAACCTTCAATGATCACGCCTCCGGTCGAGATCGATTCGCACGTAGGACTTGAGAATTCCATATACCTCTCGAACGGTACATATGACGTAGGAACACGGGACCGTATATCTTTATCTCTTTCACAAGATGAACAATGAGATGGACCATGATATCGAAAAATGACGAGGGAAATACATCTCAAGTTGACATAGAGTCGCCACCACCTCGGCTACCAGAGCATCTAGTCTCCGGAATCGATGACCTTCTCGAGCAATTGAGTTGAAGAAATAAGACTGACCTCAAGATTGCCACTGGACCTTGTTCGGCAAGATACCCCTAATTGCAACAGGAAGCATTTGTGTCATCAAAGACATGACAATCATGAGACTTCATACCAATTAATTTCAAATCTTGCATAGAAACAAGTTTGTTAATGTTAGCGAGTAACCAGACGTGACTTTAACACCATTCAAGCTTTGGCACAATTCATTTCTCTCACCTTGGACATAGTGTAGCATCTTTGGTGGAAGGTATGTTCGCCCTTATCGGCCTCTTTCGGTGCTAACTCGGTCCTTATGTTCATATCAACCAAGTCATGTCGTGCGTTAACACCATACTTTGTTTTGCCACTAATGTTCAGTAATAGACCAATCAAGCTTTCACATACATTCTTCTCCACGTGCATGACGTCGATGCAAGGACGAACTTCTAAGTGCTCCCAATAAGGCAAGTCCCAAAAAATTGACCGCTTCTTTCAAATGTTCTTCTGACGGGTTTTAATTTACGTCCCTTCCCAAGCACAACATCGATATCCAACCATACATAGACCTCTTTCCTCTAAAAACCCTTGGAGCCGAATTGTCCTCCTTATTTCCGCGAATTGTTTCTTTATCTTGCGGTATGGGTGACTCCTAGGAAGGAACCCTACGGTGACGCATATACACGATTTATGCGAGTTGTTCACCATACACTCTTCGTAGCATCTAAACAGTGCGGACAGGCTTTGGCTCCTTTCATACTGAAGCCCGACAGGTTACCAACGGCGGAAAATCATTGATAGTGCGAGAACAACATGGCGCAAAGAGAAGTTCTCTCGTTTGTATGCATCTCATACTTGTACCCCTTCGCTCCACAAATGTCACAAGATCATCCAAAGAATGGTGCTAGAGTACACATCAATATCGTTCCTGTGTTGCTTCGCCCTTGGATAAGTAGTGACATCAAAATATACTTCCGCTTCATACACGACCAAGGAGGAATGTTGTACATACATAGATTCACGGGCCAGTGCTATGTGTCACGCTCATGTTACGAAAGGATTCATTCCATCTGTACTCAACCCTAACCTTATGTTCCTTGGTTCCACAGGAACTCTTTGAAGGTCCGATCGAAGTTTCTCCACTCGCGTAATCGCAGGTGTCTTAGCTTTCCATCTTTCTTACTCCTCCGAGTGCCAACGCAGCAATCTTGCCTCCTTTCGGTTCGCAAATAAACGCTTCAAACGTGGGATCACAGCGGATACCACAACACCTTAGCAGAGGTCCTTGCTTCACCTTAGCGGTATTATACGCTTGTATCGGGATGCTTTGCACACGGGACATACATGCAAGTCTCGCATACTCTTTACGATACAGATACAATCGTTCGGACATGCATTTATTCTTTCTACTTCCATTCCCAATGGACAAAGAACCTTCTTGGCTTGGTAGGTGGTCTTTGGGCAACACGCTTCCCTCCGGAAGAATGTCCGCTAGGAGACCTAACAACGCCGTGAAACTCTTGTCGGACCAACCATTGCTCGCCTTCAATTTCAGCGGTTCATACGGTTGACAACCTTGTGTATTCCGGCTTGCGCCCAGGAACAAAGGTTTCCCGAGTCCTCCATTAAGCGCCGAATTTACAAACTCTCTCTCTTGTAGTTTCATACGCATCGCGTAGCATCCGATCCAGATTGTCATCGACGACCTATCGTCATCAAAAACACGATCCACATCCGACATATCGTTGACTTCCTCGACGATGTCATCATTATTAACTTCCTCGGCGATGTCGTCATTATTAACTTCTGTATAATCTGCTCTTCACCGTGGATCGGTCCAACATGTATACCCTTTTTTGAAACCCCTTCAATCAAGTGCCCTACGATCGCGCGTTGGGTTGTTAAAATCTTCGATTACCGCAATCAATACATGGACAGTATATAAATTATATCCTTATTCAACATATCCCGCCATCCGCGCTCTTTTAAAAGCAATCACGCCATTAATGTACTCTTCACTCACACGGTTCGCACCAGACATCCGATTCGGTCCATCTACGCTACGCACGTAACAATTAGTAGTGTTAAATTATATTAATAAACCGCAAATCGTTACTCCTCCTATTAACCAAATACACTAAAATTGATTAAAGATAAACCTAGAGAAAATATAAAGAGTTAAAGATCGTTACCCTGAGCTCATGACGAAAATTCCTAATATCCCGCGAGATTCCTCACTGTCCTTCTCCTTCAGGCCACAGTGCAATGTGAGACTTAAGTGGATAGGGAGAAGAAGCCATAGTCGAAATGCACCACCCCATAAGCTTATCCCCACACAAAACGCCCACAGTAGAAACAAAACACTCATTCACAACACCAAACCGAGAGCTACCACCAAAGCCAAGCCTCACAAAGCAAGCATGCAAGCCAAATAGCCATAAGTTCTTAGGGCAACCCACAACCAAGAACAAGGCAAGCAAAATAAAGAAACCTCCTACAGCCAACACAGAGCAAAGCTTCTCAAGCCTCTATTCCAAAGAAGAGATCGAGGCGCTAGGCGAAGTGGTCCGGGTCTTTATATTTATAGGGTGGCATATCACGATGGTTCTTATTCCCAACCGCGTCGTGATGTGAATATATCACGAGCGGTTCCTATAACTAATTCAAATGCGTGTTGAACTTCTCTGACGGC